>OW240916.1:155401843-155508011 GCA_933207985.1 Pelobates cultripes | reverse complement strand
CAGCCAGTAGGGTTGCTGTTTGTGTGGAGAGAGGCAGGGATAAGAAGTTACCGCATCTCCCTCCCTGCCTCTCTCTACTCATTGAGAGTCCAGACAGCAGCACCGAGCTTATGAGACATGGGGATGGTGAGAGACTTGGGGATGCTGAGACATTGGGACACTGGGAGACATAGGGACACTGGGGAACATGGGGACCCTGAGGCACTAGGGACATCGTGGCCCCATGTCTCCCAAAGTCCCCTATTCTCCTAGTGTCTCAGTGTCCCAATGTCTCCCATGTCTCCTAGTGTCTCAGTGTCCCCTAGTATAAAAGAAAACATCCCAGGCACTCACTGTGATAGATTTAAGCAGGTTTATTGGACACTGCAACATTTCAACCTGTACCCAGGTCTTTATCAAGTCTCCAGTGTCCCCTATGTATCACAGTGTCCCCTATGTATCAGAGTGTCTTAGTGCCCCATGTCTCCCAGTGTCCCTGGTGTCTCTTAGTGTCTGTAGTGTCTCAGTGTCCTTAGTGTCTCAGTGTCCCCTAGTCTCTCAGAATCCCCTTGTCTCTCAGTGTCCCCATGTCTCACAGTGCCCCCAAGTGTCTCAGTGTACCCTAGTATAAAAGAAAAAATCTCAGGCACTCATTGTGATAGATTTAAGCAGGTTTATTGGACACCGCAATGTTTTGACCTGTACCCAGGTCTTTATCAAGTCTCCAGTATCCCCTATATATCACAGTGTCCCCAATGTATCACAGTGTCTCAGTGCCCCATGTCTCCCAGTGTCCCCTCATGTCTCAAAGTCACCCAGTGTCCCCATTTCCCCATTTCTCCATGTCTCCCAGTGTCCCCGGGAGTCTCAGTGTCCCCAGGTCTCCCAGTATTCCCTAGTATCTCAATGTCCCCATGTCTCCCAGTGTTCCTGGTGTCTCTCAGTGTCTGTAGTGTCTCAGTGTCCTTAGTGTCTCAGTGTCCTCTAGTCTCTCAAAATTCCCTAGTCTCTCAGTGTCCCCATGTCTCACAGTGTCCCCAAGTGTCTCAGTGTACCCTAGTATAAAAGAAAAAAATCTCAGGCACTCATTGTGATAGATTTAAGCAGGTTTATTGGGCACTGCAATGTTTTGACCTGTACCCAGGTCTTTATCAAGTCTCCAGTATCCCCTATATATCACAGTGTCCCCAATGTATCACAGTGTCTCAGTGCCCCATGTCTCCTAGTGTCCCCTCATGTCTCAAAGTCACCCAGTGTCCCCATTTCTCCATGTCTCCCAGTGTCCACAAGAGTCTCAGTGTCCCCAGGTCTCCCAGTGTTCCCTAGTATGTCAGTGTCCCCATGTCTCCCAGTGTCCCTGGTGTCTCTCAGTGTCCATAGTGTCTCAGTGTCCTTGGTGTCTCAGTGTCCCCTAGTCTCTCAGAATCCCATAATCTCAGTGTCTCCATGTCTCACAGTGCCCCCAAGTGTCTCAGTGTCATCTAGTATAAAAGAAAAAAATCTCAGGCACTCATTGTGATAGATTTAAGCAGTTTTATTGGAAAACGCAACGTTTCGACCTGTACCCATGTCTTTATCAAGTCTCCAGTATCCCCTAAGTATCACAGTGTCTCAGTGCCCCATGTCTCCCAGTGTGCCCTCATGTCTCAGTCATACAGTGTCCCCATTTCTCCATGTCTCCCAGTGTCCCCAAGAGTCTCAGTGTCCGCAGGTCTCCCAGTTTTCCCTAGTATCTCAGTGTCCCGATGTCTCCCAGTGTCCCGATGTCTCTAAATGTCCCCCAGTGTCCTAGTGAAATGGGGACACTGGGAGACATGGGAACACATACACTAAGGGGCCAGGAGACATGGGGACACAGACATGCCCCCTTTTGGTGTATGTTCGTCCCTTTTCGGCAGTTCTGGTTATGTGATTTGTGTCAGTGGCCCACCCTTTTACCCCATCTATTGACTTCCTGCTTTACTGGACACTGCTGTTAGGGGGTATGGGTTTACTTGAAAGATGAAAGCATGATATTAGCATACGGTATGTGTTTTCTCATCGCTGCATCCTATGAGTTTCCCTCCAGCACCATCTCCATCAGATACATGATGCTTGGGAGGTAGGACTGTTTTAGTGTTTTTGGTCAATCAGATTTTGTAATTAGGCCCATCATAATTGTCAGCACCAGGCCCACTGGGATCTTAATCTGGCCCTGACTAGCATGCTAAAGTATGTATAGTTAATGTCTATGGGTACATTACGTTAACATTCACTACTGAACTTGGATAGGAAAAAGAATTGTATGCAGATGGAAAACATCTTGCATTTGAATATTTTTTCCATCTATATTATTTTTTTTAGGAGATATGCATGATTATAAAATAATTAAATATGTTAAGCATCATCTTTTATTTTAAGTTAAAGGGTTGCTTTGGCATTATTTGCAAATTTGCAGGACTTCCTCCCTTCCCTCCTCATCTCCGAGCATTTGCTTGAAAAGTATTTGCTTTTACCATGGAGAGGGAAGCAGTGCCGCAGCATGGCGATGGGCTGGGCATGGAATCAAGGAAAACTTTGTCCGGCTCTAAATTTCAGGTAAGTTCATTCTTATTTTAAAAGTTTTCTATTAAAACAAGTGGGGGACATTAATAGTGCCCAGTGGGACAATATAAATTATAGGCACCCAGACCACTTCAGCTTAATGAAGTGGTCTGGGTGCCAGGTCCATCTAGGTTTAACCCTCTGTGCTGTAAGCATAGCAGTTTCAGAGAAACTGCTATGTTTACCTATGGGTTAATGCAGCCTCTAGTGGCTGTCTCATTGACAGCTGCTAGAGGGGCTTCTGCACTTCTCACTGTGATTTTCACAGTGAGAAGAAGCCAGCGTCCATAGGAAAGCATTGAGAATGCTTTCCTATGGAATGGCTGAATGTGCGTGCGGCTCTTGCCGCGCATGCGCATTCAGCTGATGACGGCAAAAAGGAGGAGGAGAGTTCCCCGCGCCGAGGGGCCCGGCAGGAGAAATCGTTAAGAGATTAACCCCTTCTACCCCCTGGAGCCCGGCGGGAGGGGGACCCAGAGGGTGAGGGGGACGAGTATGTTTTCTTGGCACTATAGTGGTCCTTTAAAGTGAATGTGAAAAATGTTTAGAGTAGCCCTTTAACCCCTTAAGGACACATGACATGTGTGACATGTCATAATTCCCTTTTATTCCTGAAGTTTGGTCCTTAAGGGGTTAAAGGCTTTAACGTAGTGCTATAAGCAGAAAGTGGCATTATTTGCAAATTTGCAGGATTTGTTTTGCATTATTTAAAACGTAAAAATCCATGTCTATCCAGTATAAAAACCTCTTAAATGGTCTTTAAATTAAAATATAAATTAACTTTCACATTTCCAATGTTACATTTTACTACAAGGATTTCTCCCTCTTGAATTAATGAAAGACCTTGTGAATTATTCAGCCAAACATATGTAAAATAGGGAAACTGAAGACCTTGGGACATTAGATTGCAAATGAAATATATTGATAGGGAATAAATATGCAGAGAATTAGGGTAGTTCATAAAAAAGGAATCGTAATACTCATGGAATGTAGAACTTACAGGGACACTCCAGGCACCAAAATAACTTAATCTAAATTAAGTTGTTATAGTGCCAGGAGTCCCCTGGAGGCACTCTTACCTCAAGTGGTTAAACCATTCTCAAACAGTTTAATCCTAAGGTTGCCTTAAGCAGCAGTCTACACTCCCCCCGGTGGCATCTGTCTTCTGAATTTTCAGATTCATGAAGCACAGACTGCCGCACAGCAGGGGTGCCGCTGATTGGTTGACGCTCTCAGCCAATCAGTGACTCCCCATTCACTAAACTGGATTGGAAAAAGTATGTTTCTTTCCAATTCAGTGTAGTGACTCAGGAGTTAATGATTGGCTGAGATTGTCAGCAGACCGATCTCAGACAATCAGCAGTTACCCTGAACTATATCAGTTTGCACTTCCTGAATCTGAAAATTCAGAAGCTGGATGGTGTCTGGCTAATGGATATCACAGCTGGAAGGAACGTGGGGTTAAACCGTTCAAGAATGGTTTAACTGCTTGAGATAGGAGTGCCACCAGGGAACTCCTCGCACCATAACTACTTAATTTAGATTAAGTTGTTTTCGTGACTGTAGTGTCCCTTTAACAATACAAATTCTTCCATAATTTGTCCATGGTTACAGAGGAACTATATGGTAGCCCTAGCATTTTTCTCTTTGTTCTTACTCATTCAGGTTAGAGGAGTATGGTCAGTACATCCACACATCCATACATTTATCCATCCATCTCCATAATAACATGAAATGCTAATCTCATTTGACATATATTGATGTTTATTTTTATTTATTTTTTGTGTGGACTGCATCTGGGTTGTGACTTTGATCAATCTCCGGAAACTCAGTCCTGATACTGCACTTGTGTATATTCAAGGAACCCATGGTTCACAGTTTTGTGTCACGGTGCAACACAGTGTTTTCCTTGCATGGCATGATGTAACATCATGCAAGGAAGGAACTGAAAAATCATTGAAATAATAGCTACAATCAAGTTCTTCAGGTGAAAGTCAGGTGATAAAAACAGGTAAAGGTCAGGGCCAGATTAAGAGCCCAGTGGGCCTGGTGCTGACAATTATGATGGGCCTAATTACAAAATCTTATTGACCAAAAACACTAAAACAGTCCTACCTCCCAAGCATCATGTATCTGATGGAGATGGTGCTGGAGGGAAACTCATAGGATGCAGCGATGAGAAAACACATACCGTATGCTAATATCACGCTTTCATCTTTCAAGTAAAACCATACCCCCTAACAGCAGTGTCCAGTAAAGCAGGAAGTTGATGGATGGGGTAAAAGGGTGGGCCACTGACACAAATCACATAACCAGAACTGCCGTAAAGGGACGAACATACACCAAAAGGGGGCATGTCTGTGTCCCCATGTCTCCTGGCCCCTTAGTGTATGTGTCCCCATGTCTCCCAGTGTCCCCATTTCACTAGGACACTGGGGGACATTTAGAGACATCGGGACACTGGGAGACATCGGGACACTGGGATACTAGGGAAAACTGGGAGACCTGCGGACACTGAGACTCTTGGGGACACAGGGAGACATGGAGAAATGGGGACACTGTGTGACTGAGACATGAGGGGACACTGGGAGACATGGGGCACTGAGACACTGTGATACATAGGGGACACTGTGATATATAGGGGATACTGGAGACTTGATAAAGACATGGGTACAGGTCAAAACGTTGCGGTTTCCAATAAACCTGCTTAAATCTATCACAATGAGTGCCTGAGATTTTTTTCTTTTATACTAGATGACACTGAGACACTTGGGGGCACTGTGAGACATGGGGACACTGAGACTAGGGGATTCTGAGAGACTAGGGACACTGAGACACCAAGGACACTGAGACACTATGGACACTGAGAGACACCAGGGACACTGGGAGACATGGGGACACTGACATACTAGGGAACACTGGGAGACCTGGGGACACTGAGACTCTTATGGACACTGGGAGACATGGAGAAATGGGGACACTGGGTGACTTTGAGACATGAGGGGACACTGGGAGACATGGGGCACTGAGACACTGTGATACATAGGGAACACTGTGATATATAGGGGATACTGGAGACTTGATAAAGACCTGGGTACAGGTCAAAACATTGCGGTGTCCAATAAACCTGCTTAAATCAATATCCAATGAGTGTCTGAGATTTTTTTCTTTTATACTAGGGTACACTGAGACACTTGGGGGCACTGTGAGACATGGGGACACTGAGAGACTAGGGCATTGTGAGAGACTAGAGGACACTGAGACACTAAGGACACTGAGACACTACAGACACGGAGAGACACCAGGGACACTGGGAGACATGGGGACATTGAGATACTAGGGAACACTGGGAGACCTGGGGACACTGAGACTCCCGGGGACACTGGGAGACATGGAGAAATGGGGACACTGGGTGACTTTGAGACATGAGGGGACACTAGGAGACATGGGGCACTGAGACACTGTGATACATTGGGGACACTGTGATATATAGGGGATACTGGAGACTTGATAAAGACCTGGGTACAGGTCAAAACATTGCAGTGCCCAATAAACCTGCTTAAATCTATCACAATGAGTGCCTGAGATTTTTTTCTTTTATACTAGGGTACACTGAGACACTTGGGGGCACTGTGAGACATGGGGACACTGAGAGACTAGGGGATTCTGAGAGACTAGGGGACACTGAGACACTAAGGACACTGAGACACTACAGACACTGAGAGACACCAGGGACACTGGGAGACATGGGGCACTAAGACACCCTGATACATAGGGGACACTGTGATACATAGGGGACACTGGAGACTTGATAAAGACCTGGGTACAGGATGAAATGTTGCAGTGTCCAATAAACCTGCTTAAATCTATCACAGTGAGTGCCTGGGATGTTTTCTTTTATACTAGGGGACACTGAGACACTAGGAGACATGGGAGACATTGGGACACTGAGACACTAGGAGACTAGGGGACTTTGGGAGACATGGGGCCACGATGTCCCTAGTGCCTCAGGGTCCCCATGTTCCCCAGTGTCCCTATGTCTCCCAGTGTCCCAATGTCTCAGCATCCCCAAGTCTCTCACCATCCCCATGTCTCGTAAGCTCGGTGCTGCTGTCTGGACTCTCAATGAGTAGAGAGAGGCAGGGAGGAAGATGCAGTAACTTCTTATCCCTGCCTCTCTCCACACAAACAGCAACCCTACTGGCTGGTGCTGTTATTGCAGAATAATCTCTGTTTATAATGAGACAGACAGATATTTGTAATACCGGCACCAGCTAGGCAGCCTCAAATACCTGAGAAATACTTCTGAGAAATACCTGGCAACCCTAAGAAATACATGAGAAATACCTGGCAACTCTAAGAGTAGTGTATGTAAAAGAAAAAATATATATGTATATATTTTTTTTTTAATTTAATGGGCCTATTCCATGGGCCTGGGCCTGGGCCTGGGCCTGGGCCTGAGCCTGGAGCTGCAGCTCCATCAGCCCCTATGTTAATCCGGCCCTGATGCTAGTAATTGTGTTGTTGTTTTTTTTCCAAAATATGTTTATCGTATTTAAGTTTGATCTGAGGAATAAACAGTATTTTAACCCAACTAGTTACTGATCATTTTATAGATTTTGGTAGGGTAAAAAGGAGAGTTGTCTTGTAATAATGGAATCTGAATTAACCCACTTAGCCATACCATCAGTAAACACAAACTATAAAATTTATATTTTCCACATTATTTGTATTTTCCACATTATATTGAAAGAGTTCAAATACTCATTTATAGAAAAAAAATGAAACACTATAGTGTCAGGAACACAAACTTATATTTCTGACATTATAGTGTTAAACTATTTGGGTCCCTCTTCCCCCTTAGATCGCAGTAAAAAGGTTTTTAAAGTCACCTTTTTTTCCCATGCCACACTAATCACAACACGTATGGCTCTGTCTGGCCCACCTCCATTGATGATCTCTGTCAATCCAATGCTTTCCCACAGTAAAGCACTGGGAAGCAATTGCACATGCGCAGCACAATGCTGTGCTGCGCCAAGAAGCATTTCCTCATATAGATGCATTGAATCAGTGAATCTCTATGGGGAACATTCAGTACCTCCATGCAGACAGAGGGGGCGCAGAACACAACTACTGCACTTTGTTCAGCACTGGACTATGAAGCACCTCTAGTGACCTTCTGAGTGACTAGGCAGCAATGTATATGGCAGTGTTTACATTCAAAAGCATGCAGAAATGTGCTATAGACACCACAACCACTACATTTAAGTAGTGGTTCATGTGACTAGGTTGTTCCTGTAAGGTGACAGTGCAACTTTAACCAAATAGGCATGCATTTTCTTAATTAAGCCTCTGTGTGTACTCTAAATTTAGTTTTTGTTAGCAGACAATAACTTAGGAAAAACTGTGGTGCTCTCCAATATTTTTGAATACAACCTTTAAAAAATATTGTGATGACAGTAAAAATCTATCACAGAAAGTATGAATATGGAAATATATTCGTATGTTTAAAAAAATATTCAGTGCAACTTTGGTCAATCATATCTGACAGAATATTTGATTCATAATAGAGGTGACTAAAATATTACCCCATAATACAGAATGCTATTATCTCAACAGACTAAAAGTCCAGATGGAATTAGAAAACAAATATAACTATCAAACAAAAATGTCAGCATAAAGGATTTATCATGCCTAAGTGCAGCTATTTCATTTCTTTTCCCTTTAATCTTTCATTTCGATGAGTTTTTCACTATTTCCCTGTTGTTCTTACCTTGAATTAAATTTATAGTAAACATAATCATGCACAAGAAATCTCGACAGTGACTCAAAATGCACTCTATGTTTTACCATTTGTTTATAATGTGTTTTTATAAGGTACATGTAAATATATATATATATATATATATATATATATATATATGCAAATATACAAAAATACAGCAGAAACATATATACAGAACATTTATATGTGTGGGCTATTTCAGCTTCTATAATAGCTTACAAAGAGAAGATTGATGTTTAAGCAGCTTTAAATGGCAACATTCATTATACTAACCAGGTAAATGAAAATATTGCTTTTGTTATTTTGTGGTCAATATCAAATCACAGCAATTCTTTAAATGTAATGTGTTAACTTGACTAGATAGTGCAGTCTTACATTTCCCAAGATTGAAAGAATAAATCTAAATTCCCTTGGAGTATTGTGTCTTCATTCAAGTTATTTGATGAAACAAATAAGGCATTATAAACACCATTGATGAGAGAAAATAGAATGACCTAGTGGCCAAAATAACTTATTAGAGAATTTACATTGAAATAGATATGCTGGCATTAGCATTCCACTTGCACATCTATCCTTATTCTGTAAGCAAACCTCATATGATAAAATGAAAGAATATATTTCAAAAATAATATTCATTTAAGGCTTAGTGGCAGATAATTTCAAAACTATAATACTATATATTTATATATTTATATATAGTAGAATGGATTAGCTGTATTAGTCCAGTAGACAAGATGCCAAAATACCAGAGTATTGCAGTATGCAATGATACCTTTTTTATTGGACTAACATAATATTTCATATACAAGTTTTCAAGAGTTTTACTCTCTCCCTCAAGTCTGAAGCAATAGTGATCTATCAGATTGATCAGTATTGCTTAAGACCTGAGAAAGAGAGGAAATCTCTTGAAAACTTGTCTTTGAATTATTATGTTATATATATATATATATATAGGCATTTTATGATTCTTCGTATCTATACAACTATAACAAAATACATAGTTTTCTCAAAACACGTAAAATAAATATATCATATTCAGTTTTGAAAAATGCAGAGATAGACAGACTTAGCAAGAGGAAATCTGACACCAACTTTGTATTGGTTGTAGGGTAATTAGGACATAACCCAAAATGAAGATGCAGAGAAAGATTAGACTAGGCTTACACTTACCTCATATATCTGTCATACCTAGTATCAGAGAATCAATTTATTCACCCTGCTGTTGTGTAGCCCTGGAATATAATTGATTGTACTACCTACTATACTATTATAATCGCTCTCTGTGTCCTGGAGCTATACATAAATCGGGCTATCTCAGACCCAAGACGCCATATTAGCAGAGTCCGGTCAGGTTTCACAGTACTTTACAGCAGTTCCTTCAGGATGGCTGAGATATATCAATAGGGGCTTCTTCTTTACTTATCGCTAGTGTCCCAATTGCAACTAATTTGGGAAGTGATGCGTTCAATATATCGGTCATAGCCATTACTAGAGACTCTATCCACCCTCCTACCTATAAGAGCCCTTTTGAGCAACAAGACTAAGAGATAGATTTCTACATTTGATTTACTTACTATACCACAGATTACACTGATATCTCTAATTACACTGCCCTTCATGGATAACCATTCCAATTCACCTTCCTAATTAGACACAGCTCAGTACCCTTGATTATTGCAACTCTTTGCAACCCTGTATTGGGTCTATTAGCTAGTGTATCTCAATTTCAAGTGGGTGTGTAATCTTGGAATTACCATTGAAGTTCTGACAGTTGGTCCTATTTTAAACAAGTATATTTACTTAACTTTTTCGTTTTTCAAGTACATTTTATTTGACACTTTCACTACATTTATCTTTTTGTGTGTGATTTATTTACCCTTATAGGGATTCAATAAAGTTTGTGTTTTTAATCAAGGCACCCAGCCTAATACCTGTTATGTTAATTCAAACAAGGATGTAACAGCTACCCAGGGTGGAAAGGGGTATTTGCCGTTGGAGATGTCCTTTCTCCGGGCATGGTGCTGGGCTGTAGTGGAGAGGCGAAGTTCCATCCGCTGGATCCTTGGAGCAGTAGAGAGGCAGAGCTCTGAAAAGAGCTAGTGATTTATCTGAGCAAGTTTCCTTTCAATAACGAGACAGAGCTACATTTTGAAGCTTGAAGAAGAACTAACTCCACTGAGCATTTATTGCTGTTTTTATGCAGGATTTTACAGTATTGTCACCACCCACTGGACCTGGTGGGGCACCAACAATGCAAGTACAGCATTCAATCAGACACCATGGTACAATAGAAACACACCCAGCAATTACAGAACATTCCTTATGCTTATAGAGATAATTGAGTAGATACAGTAAGTAACTCAATTATCTCCAAGCTGAAAAATCACACTTTTTATAACTCCTTGATTTTACATCATACACGCTTATATTTTTATAACCAGTATAACTTGGGGACAAACATATCCAAAATTCGTGTAAATCCGTTCAGGGGTTTCAGAGATAGTAAAAAGTCTCTTTGGACCGACTGCACACCTGTTCAGGGGTTTCAGAGATAGTAAAAAGTCTCTTTGGACCGACTGCACACCTGTTTGCATGACTGTCATGGTACCTGTAGTTTCCACCTCTGAGGAGGTCAGGTATCTGGACAGGGTCTTTCCCAAAGAGGCTTGCATGTCCAAACATTTCGGAAATTTCGTCTGTTTTCACGCCGGCCGCGCTAGCTCCTCCCCCTTTTATGACGCGACGGCCAATAGTCGGCGTCATGACGTCATCATCGGTGCGGCCTGCCAGAAACCGCAATTCTGGACCTTTTGGGGGCGTGGTTATCAATTAAGGTGACTAGATACTTAAAGGAATCCTGTGATACAACTCATTGCCCTGTCGTGGTTCTAGCTTGCTAGTCACTCAGCGCGTTCCTCTCTTTGTGTTATTCGGTTTTGACCTGGCTTGTATTTTTGTCTTGTTTCTCTCTCCTCTCCTTAGACCCGGCTTGTTCCTCACTTACCTGTCCTCCGGCTCCCTCGACCTCGGCTTGTCTTTTAACCATTCTTGTCTTGTCTATACGTTAGTCCGGCCATTCTAAGGTCCGGTATACGTACCTCTTTCTGTCCGCACTCTGCGTATTGGATCCCTGTCACGATCCTGACATTACGACAGGGCCATATGGATCCTGCAGGTGCTAGTTCTCCTGACTCCAGATTTGAGGCCATGGACCATAGAATGGACCAAATGGCTCTAGCTTTGCAATCTTTATTAGCACATCCCAGTACCCAGACAGAAGAGATACGTTCCACCGCTAGCCACCCTGTAAGTACAGGTTTGGAAGTAGCCACAGTGGGTGCATCCTCTCATGTCACTTCCCCGTTACGATATGGGGGATCGCCTGATACATGTCGAGGTTTTCTAAACCAGATAAGCATACATTTTGAACTTCAACCCCGGGCATACCCTACCGACAGGGCTAAAGTAGGGTTCATTATAACACTGCTAATAGACAAAGCACTTAGATGGGCTAATCCTCTCTGGGAGAATGATAACCCTTTCTATAATTATAATGCATTTATCACAGCTTTCAGAAGGACTTTTGATCCCCCAGGAAGGAAGGCTAATGCAGCCAGATCTCTCTTACGCCTTAGACAACATAATAGAACCCTGGTAGTATATGCGCTAGAGTTCAGATCCTTGGCGGCAGAGGTTAAATGGAACGAACAAGCATATATGGATGTATTTTTGAATGGATTGTCTGATGAGATTCTAGACGAGATTGCCACAAGAGAACTTCCGGAGAATTTGGAAGATTTAGTGTCATTTATTTCCAGAATAGATGAACGTTTGAGACAGAGGCAGAATACTCGAGAAAGAGCCAGTAGACTCCCTATAAGACTTGCTCCTTCCTTCCAGAATCCTGATTCCTTCAACCCAACTCCTCCAGAACCTATGCAGATAGGCAATACTCGCCTATCTGAGGACGAGAGGCAATACAGGAGAAGGGAGGGTCTATGTTTATATTGTGGGCTGAGAGGCCACCTACGTCTAAATTGCCCTAAACGCCCGGGAAACGCTCGCACCTAAGTTCCCCTAGAGGACGGGCCTTGGGTGTTTCTATATTGTCCTCTATGTATAATGATAAAGACCATAGGCTTCTTATTCCTGTCTCTTTAGCTTAGGAAAGTGGGGCTATAACTACGATGGCTTTGTTAGATTCCGGAGCAGCTGAAAGCTTTATAGGTCAAGCTTTCGCTAATAAGCATTGTCTCCCATCTCAACTAAGAGATACACCCTTGGCCGTTGAGGCCATAGATGGTAGACCTTTGTCTGAACCAGTAATATTTCATGAGACTAAACCCGTTAAACTGACCATCGATATCCTCCACGAGGAGATGATGTCCCTCCTGCTATCCTGAATATCCTCCCCTTCTGTCCCAGTGGTTCTAGGGTATCCTTGCCTTAAAAGACATAACCCTATCATTCATTGGGAATGTGGAGAAATCATATCTTGGGGATCAGGTTGTAGGGAGAAATGTTTGCTCAGAGTCACCTCGGTTTGCCCAATAAACTCCTCTATCAACTCTTCCCAATCTACAGACTTACAGATACCGTCTCAGTATCTGGATCTCAAGTCAGTATTTAACAAAAGGAAGGCTGATACTTTACCTCCTCACCGGTCCTATGACTGTACTATTAGACTCTTGCCTGGTACTATGCCTCCTAGGGGTACAGTGTATCCTCTGTCTACTAAAGAAAATGTAGTTTTAGAAGATTACATAAAGGAGAATCTAGACAAAGGATTTATTAGAAAGTCTTCATCTCGGGCTGGGGCAGGTTTTTTCTTTGTAGAGAAGAAAGACGGTACTTTACGTCCTTGCATAGACTATCGGGGATTGAATAAGATTACCATCAGGAATGCTTACCCCATTCCTTTGATTACAGAACTCTTTGATAGATTAAAGGGCTCCAAGATTTTTACCAAGTTAGACTTGAGAGGAGCATATAACTTGGTAAGAATTAGACAGGGAGACAAATGGAAGACAGCGTTCAATACCCGGTACGGTCATTATGAGTATACTGTAATGCCGTTTGGGTTATGCAATGCTCCGGCCGTCTTCCAAGATTTGATTAATGAAGTTCTTAGAGAATTTCAACACGAATGCGTTATAGTATATTTGGATGATATACTAATACATTCTAGGGACCTTGAGTCTCATCACAGACAAGTCAGAAGGGTATTACGGAAACTTTTATAACATGGATTGTATTGTAAATTGGAGAAATGTAGCTTTGATCAATCCCAGATAACTTTCTTAGGCTACGTAATCTCCAAGGACGGGTTTATGATGGCCCCGATTAAACTAAAATCAATATTAGATTGGCCATTACCCAAGGGACTCAAAGCCATACAAAGATTCATTGGATTTTCTAATTACTACAGACGCTTCATTAAAGGTTACTCCTCTATTATTGCTCCTATCACCAATATGACTAAACAAGGGGCTAATACCAAGACGTGGTCTACTGAGGCTCTATCTGCTTTCGAAACGCTCAAACAGACTTTTGCTTCAGCACCTATATTGGTCCATCCTGATACCTCTTTACCTTTTCTACTTGAGGTTGATGCGTCTGAAACAGGTATAGGCGCAGTTTTATCCCAAAGACAAAGTTTGGATAAACCTTTGCACCCATGCATTTTTTTCTCCAAAAAATTATCAAACACGGAAAGGAGATATGATATTGGTGACAGAGAACTCTTAGCTATTATTATGGCATTAAAAGAATGGAGACATCTGTTAGAGGGAACGGTACACCCTGTTACCATTTTGACGGATCACAAAAATGTATCCTACATTGGAGAGGCCAAAAGATTATCCGCCAGGCAAGCCCGTTGGTCATTGTTCCTTACTCATTTCAACTACCTACTCACATACAGACCTGGTTCTAAGAACACCAAAGCAGACGCGTTATCCCGCCAACATGAACCTATTACCACCACGGAAGACGCATTGTCTCCTATTGTTCCTAAACAATACATTATTGCAAACACTAATGTCAAAATACATTCTCTGTTACTTGAAGATATAATGAAGGAGCAATCTCTTGCTCCAGAACGTACTCCTGAGGGACGGTACTTCGTTTCTCCTAAATTCCAAATGGACGTACTTCGTTGCTTTCACGATAGTAAGATTGCTGGTCACCCTGGTATCCACAAAACCTACTCTCTGATTTCCAAAGACTTCTAGTGGCCTAATATACGGAGAGATGTGGAAGATTTTGTCAAGGTTTGCGATGTCTGTGTTAGGAATAAACTACCACAGACACTCCCTTGTGGCCTTTTGCAACCCTTAGTCATTCCCAACAAACCTTGGGCTGGTTTAGCTATGGATTTATTGTTGATTTGCCTGTTTCTAATAAACGCACAGTTATCCTCACGGTGATCGACAGGTTTACCAAAATGGCTCATTTCATTCCCTTGCCTAAACTTCCTTCCTCGCCCGAATTGGACGAGATATTTGCTAAGGAGATTTTTCGCTTACATGGTATCCCCAATGAAATTGTGTCTGACAGAGGTTCCCAATTCGTTTCCCGTTTTTGGAAATCCTTCTGTTCCCAGTTGGGTATCAAGCTGAATTTTTCCTCTGCCTATCATCCTCAATTTAACGGAGCTGCCGAACGCACTAACCAAAAAAATTGAGCAATATCTGCGCTGTTTTGTTTCTGAACACCAGGACGATTGGGTCGGTCTGATTCCTTGGGCGGAGTTTGCTCACAACAATCTTGTTTGTGATTCCACTCATAATAGCCCCTTTTTCTTGAATTATGGCTTTAACCCTACTGTTCTTCCGTCGGCATCACCTTCTCACGGTGTACCGTCGGTTGATGTTCATGTAGCCAACCTGAGAAAGTTGTGGGATCAGACTCGACAAATTCTTACCTGTAGCTCCACGGTGTTCAAGATGCATGCTGATAAGCGTAGACGGCCTGCCCCTGTCTTTTCTCCGGGTGACAGGGTCTGGTTGAGTACCAGACACATTCGCTTGAAAGTTCCTTCCATGAAGTTTGCTCCTCGTTACGTAGGGCCTTACAAGGTATTGAGGAGGATTAACTCGGTTTCTTATCTGCTGGACCTGCTTCCTACTCTACGTATCCCTAACTCTTTTCATGTATCTTTATTGAAACCTCTTGTATGTAACAGGTTTTCTTCCCACACTTCACCCCCTCCTTCGGTTCAAGTTGATGGTCAGGAAGAATATATTGTCAAGTCCATTCTTGATTCTCGTATTTCCAGGGGGAAGTTGCAATACCTCGTAGACTGGAAAGGTTATGGTCCTGAAGAGAGGTCTTGGGTTCCTTGTGAGGATGTACATGCTCCTCGTCTTTTTCGGGCCTTCCATATTCGGTTTCCTTCTCGCCCCGGTCCTGTCCGCACGGTGGGCATATCTGAAATACCCATACCCAGCAATTACAGAACATTCCTTATGCTTATAGAGATAATTGAGTAGATACAGTAAGTAACTCAATTATCTCCAAGCTGAAAAATCATACTTTTTATAACTCCTTGATTTTACATCATACACGCTTATATTTTTATAACCAGTATAACTTGGGGACAAACATATCCAAAATTCGTGTAAATCCGTTCAGGGGTTTCAGAGATAGTAAAAAGTCTCTTTGGACCGACTGCACACCTGTTCAGGGGTTTCAGAGATAGTAAAAAGTCTCTTTGGACCGACTGCACACCTGTTTGCATGACTGTCATGGTACCTGTAGTTTCCACCTCTGAGGAGGTCAGGTATCTGGACAGGGTCTCTCCCAAAGAGGCTTGCATGTCCAAACATTTTGGCAATTTCGTCCATTTTCACGCCGACCGCGCTAGCTCCTCCCCCTTTTATGACGCGATGGCCAATAGTCGGCGTCATGACGTCATCATCGGTGCGGCCCGCCAGAAACAGTAATTCCGGACCTTTTGGGGGCGTGGTTATCAATTAAGGTGACTAGATTGTGCTACAACTCATTGCCCTGTCGTGGTTCTAGCTTGCTAATCACTCAGCGCGTTCCTCTCTTTGTGTTATTCGGTTTTGACCTGGCTTGTATTTTCGTCTTGCTTCTCTCTCCTCTCCTTAGACCCGGCTTGTTCCTCACTTACCTGTCCTCCGGCTCCCTCGACCTCGGCTTGTCTTTTGACCATTCTTGTCTTGTCTATACGTTAGTCCGGCCATTCTAAGGTCCGGTATACGTACCTCTTTCTGTCCGCACTCTGCGTATTGGATCCCTGTCACGATCCTGACAATGACCAAAACAGTTCCACAGATTCAGGCTGTGCGGTCGGTCTATGTTTTCATTCAAGTAAAGTCCAATTTGCAGGAATGGATTGATTCGTGCTTAGTGTCTTTGGACGCGGCTTGTTCGTGTGTTTAATCTGGCGAAAGAGCGCTTTGTTCGTATGAATTTCGCCAAACGCACGGAGGATGGAAGTTACAGCGGTGTTCGTGGAAAGGTATAGCCGAAAAGAGTTCCACGCAGTCGACAACAAAACACCGCTGAGTGCGTTCGACTACACAAAATGGCCGCCGCCACGTGTTCGGCAAACAAACACCGACCACCATGTATAGCAATTAAGGAGATGGAGTGTTCGTGGTTATGGAGGTGTTCTTTGAAGCTGGGATGTAAATGACGTTCGGACGTTCGGTACAAAATTTGTGCTTTTGAAAGTTTTTTCCTATAGTGTCCATTACAGTCAATTTAGGCGAATGTTTTAACAAATGGCTTGTTCATAAAGTTATAGATCCAGCATAAAACAAGCAGGGGTAATCTGCTACACTTGTTACAAAGGGTAATAGGATTAGTTTTGGTCTTGTTTTTTGCAAGCCTAGTCTAATCTTTCTCTGCAGTTTTTAAAAATGTATAGGTTTTTATGAGGATGACCCAAGTTCATTATGACTTTCATGCTAAATATAACTTATTCTTGAATTATAAGTCATGTCTGTCTGTCTATTTGTCTGTCTGTCTATCTATCTATTTGTCTGTCTGTCTTTCTGTCTATCTATTTGTCTGTCTATCGTGGGAAACTATTCCAAAGTGGACAAATTTGCCACAACATTATAGGGTAAGAAAGAAAACACATAGGTAACTAGGTTTGGTGTGCAAGGCTTCATGGACTGTTTATTTAACTAGAATTACAGCAACAAAACAGCATTCAGAGTTTTCCGTTAGAGAAATCAGAGATGTCCTTTACATCCAAGTACATACAAAGACAGTTGAAAACCTATCATGTGTTTATTTTATACAGTCATTCTAAGTCAACCGAAAATGCACAATAGGAGAAACTTCCCCTAGACCAAGCATTCACCAGGGCTGTTCTCCCTTATGTCAGTGTAAAGACTGAGGAGGATTCTGGGTCCTAAGTAAACAATATCTATTTCTTAAACCAGGGGTCCTCAAACTCCGGCCCCCCAGATGTTGCTGAACTACAACTCCCATGATTCTCTGGCTATCTATGTAATTCAAAGAATCATGGGAGTTGTAGTTCAGCAACATCTGGGGGGGCAGGAGTTTGAGGATCCCTGCTTTAAACAGTGTTCTGTGATGTATCCTTCATTTATGTCTGCTTACCTCAAGGTAGGGATAGATAGATAGATAGATAGATAGATAGATAGATAGATAGATAGAACGACAGACAGGACGGATATACAGGACGGTCAGAAGGATAGATAGAATCAATCATCTTATCTAAGTAAAAGAAGATAACTGTATAAATTAAAAATAAACAATATATGATCATTCATTGTTCATTTACCATTATTGAAAAGATCATACATTAGAGTCAAATATACTTATCTAAGATCACAGAAATTCTGTCTTCTAACAGGTCTCTTCAATTCAGCTACAATATGCATTGTGGTTATACCTGCACACATTAAAAAGATTCATAGTGATGTGTGCCTTTTATCTATTCAAATAGAAGTTGAAGATATTGCTGTCATCAATATTATTTTAAGAGACTTATGCATGGAAGATTATACATGCTTGACACTTCACTCATCAAATATTTTACGCATCAGTCATCACTATTTTTGCAACCACTTATTTTCTCTCTTAGAACACGAAGAGTTTAAAATAAGCAGGGATTATATATTCTATAAAGAATGGTGAAAAAAATGCAATAATAAAATAAAAACATTTCTACATTCTAAATTAACAGTGTAAATTAATTGTTGTAACACAATAAACACTACTTTTTATAAAAGTACAGCAACAATAATGCACCCTAACAACAAAGGCATCAAGAGCTTTACATTCTCAGTATTCATGCTAAATGTTCAAGGTTCTTTGTTTATCAAACTTGTGCAAGATAAGCAATTGTTGGCAATCAAGTCCAATCTGTGTTATTTCTGTGCCTTAAAGGGACTCCACAGACAATTAAACTGATCTGTTTGCCATGTCCCTGTGGTTTTTAACCCTGTAACGGTAAACATTGCTGTTCTGGATAGATAGATAGTAAAATAGATAGATTAAATTTTAATAGATTTTATGCAAATATGCAAATTATTGGGGCGTGGCCTGACCGCTTGAGGAGACGGACATGTAAACGAACAGCTCCCTAAGAGAGCCCACTTAATGCAACAATTAGACGAGCATATCATGTATTTTCTTTTACCCAAGCCACCGGGTGTCATCGCGGGAACAATGACACAACACTCTGTTAAAAAATCAAAGCTAATGCCAGCCGAACTACAAATCGCGGCCTTGTCATCGCCGACACGCCGCGCACAAGATAGCGCAGGTAGGCCCACATCCCTGGCCTCGAGTTCCGGAAGGAGCAACAAAACCTCCATATCAATTACAGCAGCACCAGCTACTGATTCCTCGATCAAGAAAATGCTTAATGAGCTGCAAACTTCCCTGCAGTCAGATTTTGCCAAACTGGCTAAAGAAATTAGAGCAGATGTAATAGCTCAGATTACCTGGAATCAAAAACGGAATCTGCACACAATAATGTGGCCTCTGCATGTGAAACAATGGACACTAAACTGACTTCCATACTTACCAAACTGGCGGACCATGAAGACAGAGAAAGGCGGAATAATATCAGAATTCACGGCATACCTGAAGACGTTAACCCTGCGGAGTTGGGGACTTATGCAAAGACACTTTTTCAGGAACTTCCACCAGAGACCCCGACGTCTGAGCTCCTGCTGGACAGAATCCATAGACTCCCCAGACCTAAGCATCTCCCAACAACCGACCCGCGAGATACTATCTCAAGGCTACACTATTATATGACGAAGGAGGCTATTATGCAAGCGGCAGAGAAATTACAGATGCTTCCAGGAATATACAGCAAAATTCAGCTATTAACCGACCACTTGGCAGCCACGTTGGCGATGCGGAGGTCCTTCATCCCAATCACTAAGGCTTTACGTGTGGCAGACATCCCTTACATGTGAGGCTTCCCTACAAGGCTTATAATACAACGTAATGGCATGGAACACCATCTACTCACACCAGAAGATGGAGACAAGCTTTTGGCGGAATGGAGACTATCCGTAGAGACGAATACCACCGAGTCCTCTTCCCAGCGATACCCATCCAAATCCCAGATGAAGCTGACCCAGGATTGGCAAACTGTCGCCACAGCTATGTGACTGAACCATGTTCCATACCTATAGGTTTCTCTTAACCCTGCCACAGTCAGGGAATTTATGCAAAACACAAATTGCCAATTTTTCTAATTAATAACTAAATGTTACTGTTACCACAGTTGTTAAGCTTGAACTGTACAGGTGTGCTGGCTTGATGCTGGGGCTCCTATACCTGAGCCCCATCACCAAGACAAAATTCACATATGTATGAGATTGCATACCAAGATTGAGGTCAGAGAATACCCCATTTATACTTTAAATACCCTCATTAGGAGGCAAAGAACGGGCTTTCTCCCCCCCCACATGGGATTTTTAGCCTATTGACCAAGTTATGGCTAAGTCTCAATCCAGAGACAACGACTTTTATATAGTTTGTTGTTTGTTTTTTGTTTACCTCTATTTTATAATTTCTCCCTTGTAAGTCTGATGGAATGTAACAAGAATGTAACCTCTCACTCACTACCTAGACTAATGACTACGATCTGGGACAACCTCCCAGTAATACAAACCACACAAGCTACACCCCACAAAACACATAGGAGACCAGGTGAGGGCCTGGCTATCTGCCAACGCAACACTAGGCACTACTTATACTACATAGCCCTAGACAAACACCAGTTACGTAAGCATCATAGCGAGAATATTATGCACGTATGCCCTGTCACTTAAAAAAATGTCATTGAACACTAAAGGCATAAACTCACCCCATAAGCGTAGGATGGCACTCATGGAAGCAAAAAAACTCATTTCCAAAAGATAAAACAGCCAAAGTTCTCCTCTAGGCATTTCCCACTAGGTTTCCATAGTACTTACAAATCAAAAAAGAGAGGAGTGACAATCTTGATAAGCAAAGACATATCCTTTCAATCGATAAAAAGAATAGGTGACAGGGAAGGGAGGTATCTCATTTTACAATGTGTAATTAATACTGCCCAATTCACCCTGATTAATGTATATGGCCCACACACGGACCAACAGGCCTTTCTGGATAAGGTACTCACCCTATCAATTGCACATAAGTTTGGCGATATTATAATAGGTGGAGACACAAACTTCCTCCTCAACCCAAACCTAGATACAACCTCTGCCGACAAGGTCAAAGAGACTACATCTAAGCAAAGAGCACGCTCTGCCAAGATCATGGGTAACACACTCCTAGATCATGAGTTCCTGGATATATGGAGGACATTCCATCCAATGGATAGGGATTACACTTACCACTCTCTGAGCCACACAACATATTCCCGTATAGACCGATTCTTAGTTCCCAAAGCACAGGCACTAAAAATAACAAAGACAAATATAGGAGACATCACGTGGTCGGATCATGCCCCCATCTCTGACAACCACAATGCAACACCCTATAGTTGGCAAACGTACTTGGCATCTCAATGACACTCTCTTGACAGATCATACTCTGATTACTCAACTCAAGGCAGATCTAAAGATGTATTTCTCTCTCAATAACACTGGGGAGGTGGCAGTCGAAACCCTATGGCAAGCACACAAAGTCCTTAGGGGCCAACTTATCAAACACGCTAGCTATAATAAAAAACAACGCCTCCTAACATATACCAACACTCTAATCGAATTGGCCACACTCACTCACACAAATAAGAGATCTCCCTCTTATGACACCACGACAAAAATTCTCCAACTCCAAGCACGTCTGAAAGATATGGACCTAGCTAAGACCACATGCCTTCTCACCAAACTGAAACATACATTTTTTTAAAGACGGTAACAGGGCTGGCAAAGTTTTAGCATCTGAGATTAAGGCAAGGACTCCAATGTCAAAAATAGCCTTTCTCCACTCAGATGCAGGTCATAAGATTACCAATCCACAAGACATAGTGGAAAAATTCAGCAACTACTATAGCAAATTGTATAACCTGGCTGATGCCAGTGATTTCCCCCACACCCCAGCAAAGTGACATTGATGACTTTCTACGAGATGTTCAGCTACCATCCCTCTCAACCGAAGAGTGTCAAAAACTGACCCAACCGTTCATGACTCAAGAAGTACTACAAACCATAGCACAGTTACCAAAACATAAATCGCCTGGACCTGACGGGTTCACTAACCTCTATTACCACATGTTTAGACACATCCTGGCTCCTCATACAATGGACCTTTTTAATTACTGCTTCAAAACGGGCGCCATGCCCAATGACATGTTGAGTGCTCATATTTCCACACATTTCTGGCCTTAGATGCTGAAAAGGCCTTCGATAGGCTCAATTGGGCCTACATGTCGACAGTCCTAACCAAATGTCGCTTTCCACCGGAGCTCATACTGGGCATTTCGGCACTATATGGCAATCCATCAGCACAAGTCTCTAACTCAGGTTTTGTCTCGAAGCCCTTCAGCCTTACCAATGGCACAAGGCAGGGATGTCCGCTATCCCCACTCTTGTTTATCACAAGAGCCACTAAATCACAAAATCATACAAGATCCGTTGATCTCGGGAATCCAAATCCAATCAAACGAATACCGTCTAGCAATGTTCGCAGATGACATCTTATTGTCTCTTAGCAAACCGGAGACATCACTTCCGCGGCTTCTGGACATCTTACAATTTAATGGTCGGGTGTCATATTACAAGCTTAATAAGACTAAAACACAAGCTCTATCGATCAACCTACCGACGCAAAAAGTTCAAAATTTACGTACCGCGTATCAGTTCAATTTGAGACAAACCTGCATCACATACCTAGGAGTTAAACTAGCTCTACATAGACAAAGAATGATATCCCTCAACTATGCTCCGCTAACAAACATATGCAATTCTAACATCCAGAAATGGAAAGATGTGCACCTATTTTGGATGGGGAGATTGAACACAATTAAGATGGTAGTGCTACCAAAGATTCTATATGTTTTCAGGATGTTACCCTTACAAGTTCCGCTACAACTACTCAAAACCATCCAGACCACACTAAACAAGTTTGTGTGGGGAGGCATGAAACCACGCTTACCCCTATCACTCCTCCATTTAATTCCGACAGAAGGAGGCTTGGGTCATCCAAAGCTGCTGACTTACTACAAAGCGGCCATCCTCGAGTCAGCTATATGACTTCATGTTCCCAAGAATACTTTCCAATGGGCAGACATGGAACAAGACAAAGTACACCCAATTCCCCTAACAAGCATCTTGTGGTCACCAAAGGCACACCGCCCAAACACAAATGTACTTTATCCTACATCTGCCTTCACCTTGAAAGTATGAGATTCTACATACATTATTTGGATTGTCATGAAATTTGTCACAGATTCTGACTGTAACACGCAAGCTGAACTGTTTATTGTTCATTGAATATGTCCCTCCCTTTTTCCTTTCTGTATCCCCGATTTATCTTTTTCTGAAAATAAAAATCATATATTTGAAATATATAATTTTGCTAAAAGAAAAAAAATCCAGCCACAGTAATACTATCAGTGAGAATCTATTTTAAATTTAATTTTAACTGCATTGGGGATAAAAGGTATTGTAGTATTATGCTGTATGTTATTTTCTATACTTTTTTTTATTTATTCATTTATTTGTTTCCAAATACACGGAACACACTGAATAACCTGAGGCGTGGATTAAAGTAAACTCATGTTGCATGAAATATTTAAAACCACCAGTAAAGAGAAATGTATGACTATGACCTTAGCCACTAAGTTATTGTTTAAATTGTTAAGAATAAGGAATGCAATTAAATAACAATGCCAATCAAATATTGGGAGGTGGGTGGTGGTGATAGAATGAAAGGCTGAAAGTTTTTGTTCAACATATTTTTCCCAAAGCCTCATATTTCATAACACATTAAAACAGTTTATATGTTTCAAAACATTTCCATATCTATACATTCTCATTGATCCCCTTTCTTTAACTAGATTCATCATGAAAGATTGATTATTTTTTTTATAAATTGCACATCCTGGATTCAGGCATACAAAAAATCCCCACAAAGCAATATTTAAATTTAACTAGAATGCACCTAGGGAAAGCTAGTCTGGTAGTCTGGTGCTTTAAATAAAAAAAACATGGAAATGCAACTGTTGAGATAGATAGCTAGCTAGCTAACTAGCTAGATAGATAGATAGATAGATAGATAGATAGATAGATAGATAGATAGATAGACCAAGTATTATATGAAAATATGTTAATTATTCAGTTTATACATTCTCATAATATTGCTAATAGAAAAATAATTCAAAGTAATAATTATTTTCCAGCTGGTTGAAATTCTGGCATTCCTGAAAATTTTATATTTTCCGAAAACAATTGTTCAGGCCTGCCAAATTTTCTCATTGTGTGCAATTGTAGCATGAATAAAATGTTAAAAATGGAAAACAATGAGAAAAAAACAATACACCTGGATTTTGATTGTGCTACTACTTTGTAGATCCATATACTAGAAAGTCATCTGTAATCACATCTACAACATTTAACATTTCATATTTAGCTTGAGTTACCCCGATTTCCATTTTGCTTAGATTTATTTTTATGCTTCTCTCACGACAGCATACTAATAGCACATATGGATTTTGATTGTGTTCTGCCTCTGGAGACCCTTATACCAGAAAGTCAACTAGTATAGAATTATTATAATTATGACTTACTTTGGGAATCACTTTTATACATGGTTTCATTACACAAATTCTAGGTGTCTATAAGTTCTTGTTCTGAATGTTAAAAAGGACGTTATTTAAAGCTCAGTGTTTTTTATGAATTTATAAGTAAGACCTTCTATGATCTATCATTTATGTAGACTAGTTGGCAATGTTTGGAATTCTTTGATCTATGGATAAGTTTCTTTCTGGATAGACCAATGTCTCCTAATAGAATGGTTTATTTGTGTGTCCCACTGCGTGTTATTCTGCACTCCTGTCTTTTGACTTTAGATTGGATGAAATCTGTCTTTGGAAAAGGTATCACACATTGTAGTTGATTTTTTGATTTCTTTAGGGAGTAGCCGCTATATTCAATTTAAATCTGCATTAGCATCCAAGCTGATGAAACAGCAAACTCTTACCCACTATAAATGGAGAAGACATATAGCAAAACTCTTCTGTACAATGTAAACTTTAAAAAAATAAAAAGAGAAATACAGAAGAATCTGCTGACCAGCACAAACCAACCATCAATTATGCAAAATAGGGAGCATAAGAATAATGAAAACATGAACTCTCTAATTAGTACTCAAGCAAGTTGTCAGACAGCTAATCAGGAGATAGTGTTTCAGGGTTATAAGATAAACAATGATTACCCAATAGAACAAAAGGAAATTGTTCTCCTTAGTCCCATTTCATTGATTAATGTCCTACATTATACAGTAGGCTATTTAAACCAAACAACAACAGTGTAAGATAATTAATTTATCTCTCTAATCAGTGTCCATCATACTAAGCATCCCCATGCACCTGCTTTCTCTTTTACAGTCCTCATCAATACTTCAGTTTTGTTACAATTGATTTAAGGCTCATTTAGGATATATTTTACAGCTCCATTGCTATGGCTACTTGTGAATTAACTGTATGTGTCTGTCACCCAATATTGTCATACTTTTATGATCTTCACTTTGGCAGTAGTTGGAAAATATATGTGTGGAATGTGTCGAATTGTGTTAAGCACCATAGAAGAACTTGTCTCCTGAATGGCCAAATGTGCACATACTTTGTGCAAAAGGTACTACATGGATAACTAATCTGCATACATTGCCCAATGTGCAATGTCTGAAGTGCCCATCAAATTACACATATGAAAATTAAAAAAAAAATACTTATATAGATAAAAAAATAATAGTACAAAAAATAGCTAAGTTTTATTGAGCTAAGATTTCAAAAGTGACACTTCCTCTAAATCTATGAGCTTGAATTTGTTAAGGAGGGGTAAGTAAATATATATGTTGTTATTATTTTATTATTATTATTATTATAGTGCAAGAAAAGGGATAAGTTTGACTTTTGCTGGAATTAGTTTCATTGTCTTGCAGCAGTAGAAGAAAAATAAAAACAGCTGTGCTGTGATTGCCTTACAAAAAAATAGATATAGGTAAGCAGAATTCTCATTAGATTCACTTTATTCATCAGAGATTTCCCAAAATTAATCAACATAAAACTTAGCATTAACTAGCATTGTTTTACTATTTAAAATCTACCTTTGAAGATTATAGACATAATACCTTTTTTCATAGTATGATTATTATTTCTAAATATTACTGGCTTACAAGAATCAATTGAGTCAAATCTGTCTGCTAACCTGTTCGTCAGCACTGTATTCTCATTAGACAGTGTATGAAGTTGGCGACTATCAGGGAGAAATCTTATGGATGCTGTCTTGCTGGTTTAATGAGCAACTGCTCATTAAACAGTTATAAGACTGTGTCTGTGATTGGGTCTTCTTGTTTCCAGGCTATAGCTGTTAGGCCTGCTGTTACTAATATTGATAATAATAAGGTAATCTATTTTATTTGGTTTCTTTCTAATAAGTGTCTGAAAAAAAAGAAAATTATTTTTTTCACAAAGTCACTTTTAAATCTCAATCCCAATCTCTTTAGATAATCAAATACCCATTATCTATGCTCCATTAAGTACATATTTATTGACAACTTTCTTTATATACACTTCACTAAGATCCTAATATTTTACAAGATTTGGCAAAAAATCCCAAATTGCACAAATGCAGGCACATTTGGACACTCAAATTCACAATTAATTTATTTTTGTCCTCCTGATGATATGGCATTTCAGATTCCCTTACAACATAGCCAGTGATGTGAGAGTTATAGCAACACTTTAAGCAGCATTCCCAGTACAACCTATTGGATAGGGATAGCATTGTGCCAAATAAATGAACAAATATGGTCTTGGGTTTATTTAAATAATTAATCCTGTGGAACTGGACATTTAATAGGAGGCTTCCTCCTTAATATAGAGGGTTCTTTTGACACCATAAATATATATATAACCCTTCACACTGCATATTGGTGAATGGGAATGGAGTTAGAGATAGATAGAACATTGGTAGAGGAAGATCCATGAGAAAAATAGTAGGAAGATGAGACACTGCATAGAGATGAGAGATCATCTGGATTTTTGCCTAGAGCAAGAAAAACATTTGTACCAGTCCTGGGTAAATTATATGTGTTTAGATGGCCATTGGAATAAAACTAAAGAGCCTCCATTATGTTTAAATGTACATAGGGATTTAGGCCAGAGCGCAGGTAACATTCTCTTTGTTTTTACTATGTATTTAGATGGGTTTTGAATTAGTATTCACACTGACATACTGTTGCTATTTCTGTATTTATTAATTTGATTTATTTAAGAGTATTTCAGTCTGGGTAGATTTTTCATTGAGGATGTGGAACAGCTCAATTTTATTTAAAGGTTTTTTATGTCATAATTATTAAAAGATTTATATTTATTTTCTACATTATTTAGGTTTCTTAATTAAGAGCGCACATACTTTTATGTTTATTTTGAGCTTGTTGCTCATTAAGTCGCTTACCCACGTATGTAGCTGCTCTGACGTTTATTGTATATTTTATTTATTTTTTTGTGTGTGTACATGTGTTGTGTAGAGCTTTTGCAGACTGGATTTTTGCCTAGAGCAAGAAAAACGTTTGTGCCAGACCTGGGTAAATTTTATGTATTTAGATGGGTTTTGAATTAGTATTCACACTGATAAAATCTGAAGCAGTTGGGTTAATTTCATGGTCAGCAAGTTTAGTGAACCACCTCTGTATTTATAATATTAATTTTGCAGATAGCTACCTATTTACTATTGTTGGGTAAGATTTTGAAATGATTTAATATTTTATGATAAACTATAACAATTATTTAATATTATAAAACATGTTTTAATGTTGATATTTTTTGATATATTGATACATTTTTATATATGACATATTTAAAAAAATCTTTTTTTTAAAGTTTATCCCAAAATATTAAATAATTTAAAAGCACCTCCAATAATATTAAATTGAGGCTAATGTTCTCTTTATTTATCTTCATAAATCTTTGAAGTTTAATGGATACCCCTTACATCATATTGTTGTGCTTTCCAAATCAGTCAGCAATGACCATCAAACGTCCTAAGATTTATAGGTTATTGAAAAATATTCAAATAGTATTGTCCATAAATACAAAACTAGCGTAAAATGCACTGTGATAGGAGTTTTGTATTAATTATATTAATTTACCCCCTTAAGGACACATGACGTGACATGTCATGATTCCCTTTTATTCCAGAAGTTTGGTCCTTAAGGGGGTAAAGAAACATGTTTGTTTGTTTCTATATTAAGAAATGCTTAAATAAAATAATATATATTTTAAAACATCTGGAAAATAAATAGTTATGATCACTAAACACAGAGTTAAATTAATTTGAGATTTTGCTAAAATGTATAGGGTTACTCCAATCAAAAACAATGTTTTAATAAAACATTATTTTGTTTGATAACCCTTGCTGGCACCTCCTTCCCAGTTAAAAAAAAAAAAAAAAGAAATTTAACAAAAATGTATCTGCAGTCACACACAGAGACCAAGTTCTTACTGCAGTCCGATTCTCTATCAATTATGTCACTTATTCTCACTTTAGGGAGATGAATGTCCTCGAAGTCAAATGGAATCAGACTGAGCCCGGCAGTGATGACATGGGCTACTCATGGCCAGCATGCTCTTCATGCTAATAATGGACAATCTTTATGTCTCCTGCAACTGTCAAAAACGACCAAAAAAGTTCTCAGTGAATACTTTTCTAGCAACCTATTTCACTATTCCTACTTATGCCCTTTGTGTCACTATAGCCCACTCTCTCTAGCATGTAAACTAATTGAGAAGGGCCTCAACCCCTCTGTTCCTGTGCATCCATTTGTCTGGTTACAATAACGTGTCTGTTAGTTCACCCATTGTACAGTGCTACAGAATTTGCTGGCACTATATAAATAATAAAACAATAATAATAATAATAATAATGTCCACAATTGACATTAGCAGACCAGAATTCTCTGAATAGCTAATGATGCAACCAGAGATGAAGTTACACCTCCAGCAGCAACACTTAATAACTCTGTATGTGCAGCATTTCTGCTGAAATGTTGCAGATACAGATTCCAAGCAGTGTGATCTGTTCATATCACTGAAGTTATCATGGTGTTTGAAGTAACACTTTAAGCTGAAATAGCGAAGTGCCTTACATTTTTTAAATATGTTGTTAGCTCACAACTCAATATACACAGTTGTGTTTAAAAGTTTGCATTCCCTGGCAGAAAATGTGAATTTTGGCATTGATTTTGAAAATATTAATTTTTGAAAAAATTACTTTTATTTAAGGATAATGATTATATGAAGCCATGAAAATGCCAGTCAGACCGAATGTTTCTTATCTGCATTCACATTCTATCTTTCTATGTTTCTATGTCAGTACTGTTTAATCACTTATTAAGAAGTGGAAAATGTGGGGATCTCTTGATACCAAACCAAGGACAGGTAGACCAAGAAAGATTTTATCCACAACTGCCAGAAAAATTTTTGCGATACAAAGAAAAACCCATAGGTAACCTCAGGAGAAATACAGGCTGAACTGGAAAAAGATGGCATGGTAGTTATAAGAAGCACAATCTGATGATACTTGAACAAAAATGAGCTGCATGGTCGAGTTGCTAGAAAGATAGTTGCCTTTACGGGCCAATGCCACTAAAAAGCCTAGTTACAACATGTCCGACAACATCATGACATGCCTCACAGCTTTTGGCACACTGTAATTTGAAGTGAAAAGAATACCATCCACACTGTGAAGCATGGTGGTGGCTCACTGATGTTTTTTGGGGGGTGAGCTCTAAAGGCATGGGGAATTTTGTGAAAACTGATAGCAAGATGAATGCAGAATGCTATTAGAAAATACTGGCAGACAATTTGCATTCTTCTGCATGAAGGCTGCAAATGGGACGCTCTTGAACTTTCCAGCATGACCATGACCCTAAGCAAGTTGACCCTCCATTTGTTTTTAATTATGCACTTTTTCACTTGTTAGGTAGCACTTCAGAGTTACTTTTATAGGGTCTTTGGTTCAGGTAGGCACTAGTTTTGTGCGGTGCCGAGGTATTAGGGACAGATGAGGATATATACTCTATGGGGTATGGTGGTTATGGTGAGAACAAAGCAGTGATTATTACAATTGTTTGTGGAGTTCTTTCTGTTTTTCTCTGTTATCCATTTTTTAATCTCCAATTGTCTGACGTCTAGTAGTTTTTTCTTTTTAACTTTGAAGAGATACAGTCTATACCTCTGCCCCCCCCCCCCTTGTCCGCTATCACCTCTTGTTAGGTTGTGCTTGATAGCAGGGTATCCCTCTTAAGTGGAACGCTTTATCTGTCTCCTAGGGATGATTCCCCCATACCTGGTACGTAGGTATTTGTTCCTATTTTTGACCCTTTATTAGAGATAGTAGCTCTATGCTTTAAAGATTAATAAAGGTTTTATATATTTTTTGGCTTTTTGCTACTAATCTATTTTAGGTTGTACTAATTCCTATACACCTACCTACATTTGGAGCAGATGTCTTGGATACTGTTCTTTTTCTATTTCTAGTAATTAGGGTTACCCCCTGCTATACTAGTACAACCAGGTGACCCCTCTTTAACTAGGGGATAGGGTTATAGGTCTCCCCTAACCTATGTTTTTGGCTGGTGGAAGATTTTTTTTTAACCTTTCCCAGGGTTAATATCTTTAGTCATTACTGACCTTCCAGTGGTTACAGAAGAAAAAGGTGACTGTTCTGGAGTGACCATCACAATCTCCTGACCATGATATCATCAAGCCAATCTGGGAAGAACGTGCGGTTCTTGCAAGACAACCAAAGACTTTGCATGACCTGGAGACATTTTGTCAAGATGAATGGGCAGCTATACCACCTGCAAGAATTAGGTGCTTCATAGACAAATATTACAAAAAACTGCATTGATGCTAAAGGTGGCAATACACACTATTAAGAACTAAGGGTATGCAGATTTTTGAACAGGGGTCATTTCAGTTTTTTCTTTGTTGCCATGTTTTGTTTTATGATTGTATTTGTCACAGGAGTTGTACCCTAACTTGCAGGAAAGAGGAAACCCACAAAAGGTGAATCTGAAAGACGTATTACTGAGCCTTAGAATGGCTGGACTTATCGTATCACTATAGTGAAATTATGGTCAAGAATAAGTCAACGTCAGCGATACAGAAACATACAAAGTCAAGACAAAGCTGGATACCAGAAAATCACGAGTTAAATATGAAGCCGAGGTCAGGATACCAGAAATCAAAATTTAAATACGAAGCCGAGGTCAGGATACCAGAAATCACAAATCAAATACAAAGCCAAGGTCAAACACAGGAAATCACAAGGGAATCTTTAGGAACACTAAACTAAGCAAGCCTAAAATAGGCTTAGCTGATCTGAAAGGTCCACGTCATCATTGCAACTCAAAATAGATTAGGATCGCAATAATGATGTGGTCACTTTAAGAATAGGCATGACATCATGCCTACTTTCTATATATAGATGTCCTGACGAACGGCCATGTGGACCGGTCAGGCCACGTGGCAGGAGGAAGTGAGTGCACTTGAGTATGCACGGCACGAGGAGGACTGTGTGGCTCAAGTGAGGTGAGTATCCTTCCACAATGCACGGTTTGAGGGAGATAAGTACATGCTACAGTGTCATTCTGTTATAACCTACAGTTGAATATGAATCCCATAATAAAAAAAAGAAATGTGTTTGCCTGCTCACAGGGTATGCAGATAACTTTATCTATTTTAACAATCTTTTAAACTCACCCATTTCCCATTGTTTTATTTGGTTCACTTAACACCGTGATTGCAGTCGATTAGCTCAGTATGGTAGATTTTTCATTAGTTTTATATCACAAAGAAAATGTAACTCAGTAGTACACCTATAAAGTTTAATCTGATTGAAATTATCCTTGCATTCTTCAAGTTTTTTTTTTAATTTTATTTGTACAATGGAACAAACAAGTAAAGCAAAAAATAGCATTGATGACAATCTCTATAATCCATTATCACTACATACAGTAGAGGAAAGGGTTTCTAAATTTTATCAGTTATGGGATAGTTCAATAAGACATAATTATGAGTTGGCATTATGAAATAGTTCAGTAACAATTGCTGAATTTAACCTAAAATTGCCATTTTGGATAATAAAGGCAATTCAAAAACACATTATGTATGTTAATGTACTTCACAATAAGTAATTGTTTGCTTAAATATAAGCCTGAAGATGTCTACATTTCATAAAACTGAATTGCACCTATAGTTATTGCAAATGTTTCCTTCCTGCTATCCAATGTCTTACGTCTTACTTTTGATGTCAAGTGATATAGGTCCCACTGACAGTGTGTTTGTTGCCAGGACTCACTTCTACCAACAATATATAATAATGTGTGAACCACATATTTTTAAATGATTCCTTTTTGTATCAATACTTGTAAAAGTTCAACAAAAATCTAAAATTACATATTATACATTAAAGCAACACTATAGTATCAGGAATACAACCGGATTCCTCACACCATAGTGTTTAACTAACTATTTAGAGCTTTAGCCCCCCTTAGATCATTTTACCTGTCTCTATGCAGCTGTCCCCACCTCCATGTCTGAGATCAAAAATCTTGATGATTTCAGTCAATCCAGTGATTTCCCAAAGGAAATCAGCACCAATCTGTGTCTCCTCATAGAAATGCATTGAATCGGGAATGTTTAGCGTCTTCATGCAGAGCGTTGAGACGGTGAATGCCAATGCTGCACAATATCCAGTACTGCACTAGGAAGGACTTTTCATGGCTGACTCAGTGACAGCCACTAGAAGAGTTCCTACGCAGCAATGTAAACACTCTGTGTTTACAGGGAACAGGCTATAGACACTAGAACAACTACATTAAGCTTAAGTGGTTCTGGTGACTATAGTGTTCCTTTAACAAAAAATAACTGGTATCTCAAAAAAATCTGAAAACATAATTTACATAAGCTAATAATAAGTTCTCATTTTTATTGCATAATTAAAATCAGACTGGTGTGATCAGAAGATTTAAAAAAAGAAAAACAAATTTATGAACACACCAGTTACTTATTATCAAGTTAGCCTAGATCACCAATAAAATAGGAAACATTACATTCAGCATAATGTATATATTAATATAGCTGATGAGAGAGTACATAGCTACATCAATTCAGTTAATCCCTTCTCATTTTTTTTTTTGTTTGATCCAAAAGAAGGCAAAAAAAAAACATTTTATGAGTTTTCCAAGTTTGTAACAAACTAGGAAAACATTCCCTTGTGACCCCAGTATGACAATCCTATCTCTCCATGATCAAGCAGCTATTACCTGACATATAAAAAATATGTCCTTAAATATTATGTTTTTTCAAGAATTCATCCAGTAGCTGTTGCAATATGACAGACTTTTCACTGCATCTGGACATGGCATGGAGGAAATGTATAATGGCAATATCCCCGGAAAAGCTGAAATTTAATAATATGTTTGCTTGCAAAGATAATTGGAGAAACCTAACACCTGCTTTGAGCAAGCAGTCAAAATGAAGATATTTCCAAATGTCTGATTGGCAGCTGGAGGACTGCAACCTAGTAACTGGGCAAATGTGCAGATTTTTCTTAAAATTCAGGATTCTAGCTTATATTATGCTTGCACCTTATTTTACTACTCCCAATAGCAGCAAAATTAAACATAAACCAAACTTGAACAAAAACATATAATACATGAAACATGTGTTGAAATGGAACCTTATCATCAGCCAATCATATTGCAACATAGTCTATATGGCCTTTTCCTTGTCTGCGATTATCCTCAAGAGTAAATGACAAAGTTTACAAGCATAACAGTAACTTGGAATCGATACATACAATGTTAAAGTCCAGATGTAACCTCCTCATCTTCATAATAACCGACGAAAAACTATGCAGACACGTCTTCAGTGAAACTAAACTCACCATTAAACTGAAATACATAATCATGAGAGAATCAATGCAGAGGGAAAATAAAGGGTTGGATAATAATCACCTCCTGTCTTTAATAAAATTGTGACTTTACATCAGTATCGTTAGAAAAATCCAGAATTTTATTCCAGACAGGAGGCTTATATTGTCTGTTTAATGCTTAACAAACAAATTACATTACTTATTTTTTTAAAACAAATATGATCACTTTTGGAACCTTTTCAATTCTTTTTATTTTAAACTGGGTTTAAAATAAAAGGATTGGAAAGGTTGATTCTGATGATCATTTAGTTATTTTTATATCACTTAAACTGCCTCCTGTTTGAAAATGTTTTTTCATTCATGAACGTCCTAGACAAATACATTCCAATTCCAATTTAGAATAATTATTGTTCCCAAGCACATGAGTATTCTCTTCATAAGAATTTTTTGGATACATTATCTTTTTTTTTAATATATATATATATATATATATATATATATATATATATATATATATATATATATATATATATATTTATATATATATATATATATATGTATATATATATATATATATGTATATATTTTTTATTTTGTTTTTTATTATTTTATTTATTTTTGTTTTTTATTACAAATAGACATTTCATAATATATCAATTTCAGTTATAAATACACATATATGCGTTACTTCAATAGTTTTGTCTTCAGGTAGCTTTACCAATTTAACGTATTGGGGTTTAACAATAATTAGATTTTTTTTATCTCTTCTTTTTTTTTCCATTTCTAAGAAAATTCCTTTTTGTTTTCCCCCTTCATCCTTTCTTTCTTCTCTTCCACATTTGCTTACTATCACAACTTCTCTATTTTTTTTTTCTTTTCTTCCTTCCCCTCTTCTGGCTTTTCCCCCTTCCATTTTCCTTCTTTTTTGTTAAGGCTTGTGACAGACCCATCTGTCTGGATTATAACTGCTTTGTTCGTCTGTTTTGCCGTTTTCATGAATTTCCCCGTTCGTATGCTTTGTTTAAGGGAATGTCAGTTTTGTCGAACGGAACTACCGAACGGACGGCCACCCAGAAGAGAAGTGTGCTGCTGGTTAACCTATTGATCCCAATTAGAACGTTGCGGTTAACCACAGACACTTCTCAATTAAAAACCGAATGCCGGGTGGTCGTCGTTCGTATGTCGACCACGAGGCGGCGGCCATTTTGTCCATGCGAACGACCAGCGGTGTTCAACGATTATTTCATGGATCGGAAAACGGACACTTTTTCAGCCGAACACCGCTGAAGCCGTCGACCTCCCCTTCTCAATCGACAAAAGCATGCGAACGACAGCCGTTCGGGAGATTCAACCACACGAATGGACTTAACCCAGATAGCCGTCCCATGGAGTCAATCGCATACCGAAGAACTGAAAGAGACTTTGACTCCATGGCGATTGAACTGTGCGAATGGGATCTGAGCGCTATTCTCCAATAATGTGCCCTCAGATCCAGGCTATCTGGGGATATGCAAGACTGATGTAAAATGTTCAGCAGTTATTAAGTTATGGATTTTTGTGTGTTTTTGTAACTTGTATCTAAAATGGCGATTGCCTCTGCTCGGGGAGATAATTGAATTACTTCCCAATTATCCCCCGAGCAGAGGGGAGGGAACTGTACTGCATGCTGGGAATATTGTGGGGATGTATGTCCAGAATGTCCCCATGTCCCTCTGTGATTTCAGTCTCCCATTTGGTCCCCTAGGGGAGTGTCCACCAAGTGGGAGACCTGCATAAATACCGGGCAGGTAGCCCACAGTAAACCAGTTCGTGTTTTACCCTCAAAGCGGAGCTTGGTCTCGTTATTGGGGGGATTTGGATACCAGCGGCGAGAGACTGCTTATTTGGATTATTTGCCGCTTGGGAGAGATTGTCGTTCGGTTACTGATTGCCGTTCGTGGATTTGCGGCTCGTGAACGGAATTCGCCGTACAGGTACCGTTCGGGAGTTTGGAGTGTTCCCTGGCTGGCGGTTCGCATGGTTTTACTATACCCGCTACCCGACCCCATTATTGCGAACAGGGAATACTCGCTAAACGGCGGTTTGTACATTTCAGTGCCGTAGGTACCGTAACAACTGGTGGCAAGCGACGGGATGATCCCCAACGCCCAAAGAGACCATTACAACCAGGACTAAATGGAATTACAATACCAAAACCTGAGGAGGGCTACCCTAAAGGATTTATTGGAGCAAAGAGGGGGACAAGCCAGTAACCTCAGGAAGAGGGATATTATTACGTTATTGCTGGAAATGGATGGAGTACCAGCGGCAGAGGGAACCAATGGACCCAGCGCAGCTGACAGAACCCCCGAGGAGGCAAGCTTTGACCGGGCGGTAAGAATCAGGCTGGCACATTATGGTCCCAACCCGACTACAGAGACCATTGACCGGGTCATGGCAGCTGTGGAGGCCAACCTGCTTCGCCAAAGCGGTGCTGCAGCAGCCTCAGTCACAGCAAACCCGGGGGATAGGAAAAAGGTACCATTCACTGCGTTTAAAGCCTTCAGTGAAACAGAAGGAGAGATTGATGGGTACCTTGCTGATTTTGAGTGGCAATGTGCCCTGCACAAGGTACCCCTGGAAGACTGGGTCACTATATTGTCCGGCAAGTTATCCGGCCGGGCCAGCGAGGCATTTCGGGCCATTCCTGATGAGGAGATTGGGGATTATGTGGCCGTCAGGGAAGCTTTACTCTCCCGGTATGCCGTTACACCTGAGGCATACCGGAGGAGGTTCCGAGACACCGTCAAGACCTCTGGGGACTCATACGTGGAATGGGCATGTAAGGTGCATCGCACAGCCGCCCACTGGATGGCGGGGTGCCAGGCTGTGTCCGGAGAAGAGGTGCTGCAGATGTTTCTTTTGGAACATTGTTTTGATAAATTGCCAGCAGGGGTCAGAGAGTGGGTAAGGGACCGTAAACCCTCCACTCTGCACGAAGCAGCTCGCCTGGCAGATGAATATACTGACGCCCGCAAACTGGACAGTCTCATCAGCAAGGCTCCCGCCAGAGTGGAATACAGGCCAACAGCACCAACAGCAGCCAACCTATACCAGCCTCCCATGAATCGCCCATCGGCACCTCCTCCATCTGCCCCATACCAACAGCCACCTTGGTTCAACTCACGGGAGTATGCCCAACCCATTCGGTGCTACCTGTGCAAGCAACTAGGGCACAAGCGACCCGAGTGCCCGATGAACAGCGCCAACCAGAACCAGTCCTGGAGGAGACCAGCCGGCGGCAATCCACGACCCCCCATCCCAGCCGCTCACTGTGTAGAGGAAGAGGAGTGCTGGGGCATCCTGCATGAGGCAGACCCCGTTCAGGCTGCCCACCGGGATAACAGGCAGCACCACCGACAATGTGTAAAAGTCAATGGGAAGGAGGTCAGTGGTCTACGGGATACCGGGGCAACCATGACTTTGCTCCAGAAACACCTGGTATCCGAAGCCCAACATACAGGGGACACGGTCGCCGTACGAGTAGCTGGAGGTGCCGTGTTCCGTCTGCCCGTTGCCCGGGTACATTTGGATTGGGGAGTGGGCGCTAGACATGTGAATGTGGGGGTCATGAAGGACTTACCAGCGGATGTTCTCCTTGGCAATGACTTGGCGCCCCTTGTTTCCGCCTTCGCTCCCATGGGTCCTGCTGAAGTGGACGCTGTCACGACCCGTGCCCAGACCCGTGCCGCCGAGACCGGCCCACCTGCTGTTGAGACCCAGGTAAGACTCTCTACCCCGACTTGTACCTTAGACCAGGCCCCTTTAGGCTGGGATACCCCAGAGATATACGGGAAGGAAACCAGGGAAGACCCGACGCTAGCAAAGTACAGGGCCAGGGCCGATTCGGGGGGAGAAGGAGTAGATGGGGAGCACTACGAGTGGGTGGGGGATAGACTCTACAGGATCCCGAAACCGCCCCAGAAGCCGAATACCCCTCCGCAGAATCGACAGCTAGTGGTGCCCGCAAAATACCGGCAGGAGATTCTGCGGATTGGGCATGATGTGCCATTAGCCGGCCATCTAGGTTCCCGCCGCACAGCTCATAGGATCACACAAAATTTCTTCTGGCCCAATTTTAACCGAGATGTGCGGGTTTATTGTAGCACGTGTGACACCTGTCAACGGGTAGGTAAGCGGGGGGATCACCCAAAAGCTAGGCTTCAGTCGATGCCCATCATTGGAGAACCCTTTTCCCGCATAGCCGTTGACATTGTGGGTCCACTGGCCAGGGCTAGTCCATCCGGTAAGAAGTATATTCTCACCGTGGTGGACTATGCCACACGTTACCCAGAGGCAGTAGCGCTGTCTAATATAGAGGCAGAGACGGTTGCTGATGCCCTGGTTAAAATCTTCACTAGGGTCGGGTTCCCTCAGGAGATTCTCTCCGATCAGGGAACCCAGTTCACCGCTGTGCTTACCCAGCAGCTGTGGAAGGTGTGCGGTATTAAACCGCTGCTTAGCTCACCTTATCACCCACAGACTAACGGTCTCTGCGAGCGATTTAATGGCACCCTCAAACAGATGTTGAGGACCTTTACTGACACTTGCAGAGACTGGGAGCGATTCCTGCCTCATCTGCTATTTGCATACAGAGAGGTGCCTCAGGAATCTACTGGGTTCTCCCCCTTTGAGTTACTCTATGGGAGAAGGGTCCGTGGACCCCTAGACCTCATTAGAGGACACTGGGAGGGGGAGACAGAGCAAGAAGGGACCCCCATAGTACCATATGTCCTGGAACTCCGGGACCGCATGGAGAAACTGTCCCTAATGGTAAGGGAGAATCTACAGGCGGCCCAGGGGAGACAGAAACGGTGGTACGATCGGGGTGCCCGACAGCGGATCTTCCAGGTTGGGCAGAAGATTCTGGTACTCAAGCCTGTGAAGACGAACAAGATGCAAGCATCTTGGCAGGGCCCGTATAAAGTGTTAGCTCAGGTATGCGATACTACCTCCCTTATAGCCAGCTGTTACAGATGAAAGGATTCAGCGATCCTTCCATGTGAACATGCTGAAGGAGTATCAGGAACGACCAGAGGATGTTGCAGCAGTATGTGCCCCAGCTACTGACGACCCCGAGAACTTACCGTTACCTGACTTGCTAGAGAGGGACCCCCAGACAGACCTTACTAGTCTTGTACAGCTAGGGGACCGACTAAACCCGGCAGAGAAGGTACAGGCAAGACAATTACTGTGGGAGAAGCAGGCACGTTCTCCCAAGAACCCGGGTACACTACCCTAGCTGTACACAAGGTCGAGACACCCGGACAGAACCCCCTACGGCAACCCCCATACCGTATCCCTGAAGCAGTCCGAGAAGGAATGCGGAAGGAGATACAGGAAATGACCAGGCTGGGGGTTATCGAACATTCGGACAGTCCTTGGGCCTCGCCTGTAGTTCTGGTGCCTAAGAAAGATGGGACCACCCGGTTCTGTGTGGACTACAGGCGGCTCAACGAGCGGACCACCACTGACGCCTACCCTATGCCCCGGGTAGACGAGTTATTAGACCGTATTGCCAGGGGGCGCTATCTGACCACCATAGACCTGTGCAAAGGCTATTGGCAGATTCCCCTGACCGAGGATGCTATCCCTAAGTCGGCATTCGTCACCCCATTTGGCCTATACCAGTTTAAGGTTATGCCATTTGGGATGAAGAATGCTCCGGCTACTTTCCAGAGTATGGTGGATAGGCTCCTCGATGGCTTCCAGGACTTTGCATGTGCATACCTGGATGACATTGCGGTCTACAGTGAGTCCTGGGAAGACCATTTAGTACACGTGGGGGTGGTGCTGGACAAGATTCGGGCCGCAGGCCTGACCTTGAAGCCCGACAAGTGCCATCTAGGCATGGCAGAAGTACAGTACTTGGGTCACAGGGTAGGCTGTGGGAGCCAGAGACCGGAGCCAGCCAAGGTAGAGGCTGTAGCTAACTGGCCCACACCTATCACCAAGACCCAAGTGCTAGCTTTCCTGGGGACGGCAGGGTATTACCGACGTTTTGTCCCCGACTACAGTACGGTTGCCAAGCCCTTGACTGACCTGACTAAGAAGCATTTGCCTAAGCAGGTCCTGTGGTCTCCAGCTTGTGAAGCCGCGTTTCAGGCACTGAAGCAAGCTCTTGTTAATGCTCCTGTCTTGGCTGCCCCAGTCCCTAACAAATGTTTTCTTGTTCATACAGATGCTTCCATGTATGGACTGGGGGCTGTGCTAAGCCAGGTCGGGGAAGATGGAGGAGAGCACCCTGTCGCATACTTAAGCAGAAAGTTACTACCCCGGGAAGTAAGTTATGCGGCAGTGGAGAAAGAATGTTTAGCCCTGGTCTGGGCACTGAAGAAACTGAGCCCTTATCTGTATGGACAAGAATTTTCCCTTATTACGGACCATAACCCCCTCGTCTGGCTTAACCGGGTCTCAGGAGACAATGGCAGACTGCTGAGGTGGAGTTTGGCACTACAGCCATATAACTTCACCATCAGCTACCGACCCGGTAAGCAGAATGGGAATGCGGATGGATTATCTCGGCAAACAGACGTCCCTACTCCTCCTCAGTCCGGTCATCCCCAAGTTGACCCGCCAAAGGGTCAAGCCGGGTCTGCCGGAGTGTTCCACAAGGGGGGAGCCGTGTGACAGACCCATCTGTCTGGATTATAACTGCTTTGTTCGTCTGTTTTGCTGTTTTCATGAATTTCCCCGTTCGTATGCTTTGTTTAAGGGAATGTCGGTTTTGTCGAACGGAACTACCGAACGGACGGCCACCCAGAAGAGAAGTGTGCTGCTGGTTAACCTATTGATCCCAATTAGAACGTTGCGGTTAACCACAGACACTTCTCAATTAAAAACCGAATGCCGGGTGGTCGTCGTTCGTATGTCGACCACGAGGCGGCGGCCATTTTGTCCATGCGAACGACCAGCGGTGTTCAACGATTATTTCATGGATCGGAAAACGGACACTTTTTCAGCCGAACACCGCTGAAGCCGTCGACCTCCCCTTCTCAATCGACAAAAGCATGCGAATGACAGCCGTTCGGGAGATTCAACCACACGAATGGACTTAACCCAGATAGCCGTCCCATGGAGTCAATCGCATACCGAAGAACTGAAAGAGACTTTGACTCCATGGCGATTGAACTGTGCGAATGGGATCTGAGCGCTATTCTCCAATAATGTGCCCTCAGATCCAGGCTATCTGGGGATATGCAAGACTGATGTAAAATGTTCAGCAGTTATTAAGTTATGGATTTTTGTGTGTTTTTGTAACTTGTATCTAAAATGGCGATTGCCTCTGCTCGGGGAGATAATTGAATTACTTCCCAATTATCCCCCGAGCAGAGGGGAGGGAACTGTACTGCATGCTGGGAATATTGTGGGGATGTATGTCCAGAATGTCCCCATGTCCCTCTGTGATTTCAGTCTCCCATTTGGTCCCCTAGGGGAGTGTCCACCAAGTGGGAGACCTGCATAAATACCGGGCAGGTAGCCCACAGTAAACCAGTTCGTGTTTTACCCTCAAAGCGGAGCTTGGTCTCGTTATTGGGGGGATTTGGATACCAGCGGCGAGAGACTGCTTATTTGGATTATTTGCCGCTTGGGAGAGATTGTCGTTCGGTTACTGATTGCCGTTCGTGGATTTGCGGCTCGTGAAGGGAATTCGCCGTACAGGTACCGTTCAGGAGTTTGGAGTGTTCCCTGGCTGGCGGTTCGCATGGTTTTACTATACCCGCTACCCGACCCCATTATTGCGAACGGGGAATACTCGCTAAACGGCGGTTTGTACATTTCAGTGCCGTAGGTACCGTAACAAGGCTGTCTGTTTAAAAAAAAAAAAAATAATTCATACTGGTCATGATACAAGATATTTTATATTTTTATCTATACGTCGAGCGACGGGAGCATTAAAAAATCTCATCTTTGTCTGTAAATATTTCTATTTGTCAGGGTACCTTTCTTTCTTTTTCTAAAACTTTACACCCAACTATTTGCCAAGCTATACAATTTCCCTAATCCTATATATTTATTTTTATGGAGATAATGAAACTGCTTACTTATTTGAAAATTTTACTCCACTCTGCCCATATATCTTTATATTCTGTAATTTTCCCTGCTCTCCTAAAGAAACCTTCTTCCATTCCAATTTGGTATTTTCTCTGGTTTACATATTCTGACCATAAAGGTGATACAGGGATTTTCCATTTTCTATCAATGACTAATTTAGTACCCATAAATATATGAATTAATAAAATTACAAGTCCTTTTCTATTATTTGGAAATTTGATATGGAATAGAAATGTTTGGGGGGATAATATTATGTTCTGAGAACATAATACTGAAACTATATTTGAAAGCTTTCTTTTTATATCAGTCAGTCTCTCACATTTCAACCACATATGATATAGTGTTCCTACAGAGGTTAAACATCTCCAGCAATTCTCAGAATAATTATATTTAATTTTCTTTACTCTACATGGAGTCAGATACAAGCGATGGATAATTTAAAAAAAGGTTTGGTATGAACATAGGCTATAAGTATGTTTCTTGACTTTACTTAGTGCTTCTCCCCATTTTTCCACTAAAAAGGATTTATTCATATCTCTCTCCCATTTTAATATAGTTTGGGGTTTCTCTAATTTCCTATAGTTATTTAAAGGACCACTATAGTGCCAGAAAATAGTGTCTTTAGGTCCCCCCACCCTCATGGTCCCACTCCCGCTGGACTAAAGGGGTTAAAACCCCTTCAGCCACTTATCTTTCTCCAGCACCAGGCTTCCTCGGCGCTGGGGAACTCTCCTCCTCCTGCAAGAGCCATGCACGCATTCAAACTGCCCATAGGAAAGCATTTCTCAATGCTTTCCTATGGACATCCAGCGTCTTCTCACTGTGATTTTCACAGTGAGAAGTGCGGAAGCGCCTCTAGCAGCTGTCAGAGAGACAGCCATTAGAGGCTGGATTAACCCTTAGTTAAACATAGCAGTTTCTGTGAAACTGCTATGTTTTCAGCTGCAGGGTTAACACTAGAGGGACCTGGAACCCAGAACACTTCCTTGAGCTGAAGTGGTCTGGGTGCCTATAGTAGTCCTTTAATAGTTGTTTAGTTCTAGAGATAAGTTTACTTTTGAAATGTTTGTTAATAAAATTTTCAAAATCCGAATTTTCCTTAATTTTGATAGTGCTAATTAGATAATTATTTCTAACATAATTATATTGTTCTCCATCTGGTAAACAAAATTGTATTTTTAAATCATTAAATGCATTTATTTCCCATGCAATACAATTTTAGATATCTTATAGATGTTACAAGAATTCCACTTTGTTAAGTCAATATCATGGGTATAGAATTGAAGTAACTCCAATGGTGTTGAAAGAAGTACATTGTTAGAAATCTCTATTTTTTTAAAGATTCTCATGGATTTAATTATATTTGTAACAATTATATTAGATGAAATATCGCTGTTATATTTATCCAAGCCATATTAGATTAAATAAGGGTATTTTTAGATAAGAATCCTCTTCCATTTTTTTCCAGCTTGGGTTAGCACTTATATTGTTATCGCATTTCAAGAAATGACTAAACATGACCATGGCATGCAGTTCTATTATATCAGGTATGTTCATACCAAGATTTTCAATTTTTCTAGTTAATAATTTATTTGCAATTCTAGAAATTTCCTTCTCCATATAAATTCCATAAATGCTTTTTTATATTGAGAAATGATATCAAGGGTTACTCTAATGTGTATCGAACAAAACAGATACATTAGTAATGCATAGGCAGAAATTGTATTTAATCTCCCTATCCAAGAGACTTCAAAACCCTTCCATTTCTGGAAGTTTTCTTTAAATAATGCAAGTATTACTTTTTTAATTGTCTTCTATTATATCATTTAAATTTGATCCTATAAAAATACCTAGATTGTCTATTATATCCAGTCTCAATTATATCCTTTTTTCAAAATTTCTACACAGTCTGAAGATGCGTTAAAAATTAGAGTTTGAGTTTTATTTGTATTCAACATATATCCTGAAAAGTTACCGAATTCATAAATCAAATTTAAGACATGCGGAATAGAATTCAGTGGGTTTGCCAATGTAAGCAAAATGTTATCTGCATACAATGTGATTTTATGATGCTCAGTTAAGATTTTTATACTACAGATCAACTCATTTTGCCTTATTGCAGCTGCCAATGGTTCTATGCTTAAAATGTACAAGAGTTGTGCCAAAGGGCAACCTTGTCTTGTTCCATGGTTAATACTAAACCATTGAGAGACTATACCAGGGCATATGACTCTTGGACTCTTGCTTGAGCAGATGTGTATAATGTCATGGAACTATATTTAAAAAAAAAAATCAGGCCAAAATTCTCTATAACGAAGTCCAAGAATCTCCAGTTCCCCCTGTCAAAAGCTTTTTCCGCATATAATGCTAGGAAAACTGACTGATCTTTTTGTAAACTCATTAAAGTTCTACATAAAATTCAAAAAGTTTTATAAAAAACATAGAAACATAGAAACATAGAATGTGACGGCAGATAAGAACCATTCGGCCCATCTAGTCTGCCCAATTTTCTAAATACTTTCATTAGTCCCTAGCCTTATCTTATAGTTAGGATAGCCTTATGCCTATCCCACGCATGCTTAAACTCCTTTACTGTGTTAACCTCTACCACTTCAGCTGGAAGGCTATTCCATGCATCCACTACCCTCTCAGTAAAGTAATACTTCCTGATATTATTTTTAAACCTTTGTCCCTCTAATTTAAGACTATGTCCTCTTGTTGTGGTAGTTTTTCTTCTTTTAAATATAGTCTCCTCCTTTACTGTGTTGATTCCCTTTATATATTTAAATGTTTCTATCATATCCCCCCTGTCTCGTCTTTCCTCCAAGCTATACGTGTTAAGATCCTTTAACCTTTCCTGGTAAGTTTTATCCTGCAATCCATGAACCAGTTTAGTAGCCCTTCTCTGAACCCTCTCTAAGGTATCAATATCCTTCTGAAGATACGGTCTCCAGTACTGTGTACAATACTCCAAGTGAAGTCTCACCAGTGTTCTGTACAATGGCATGAGCACTTCCCTCTTTCTACTGCTAATACCTCTCCCTATACAACCAAGCATTCTGCTAGCATTTCCTGCTGCTCTATTACATTGTCTGCCTACCTTTAAGTCATCAGAAATAATCACCCCTAAATCCCTTTCCTCAGATGTTGAGGTTAGGACTCTATCAAATATTCTGTACTCTGCCCTTGGGTTTTTACGTCCAAGATGCATTATCTTGCACTTATCCACATTAAATGTCAGTTGCCACAATTCTGACCATTTTTCTAGTTTACCTAAATCATTTGCCATTTGGCTTATCCCTCCTGGAACATCAACCCTGTTACATATCTTAGTATCATCAGCAAAAGACATACCTTACCATCAAGACCTTCTGCAATATCACTAATAAAAATATTAAAGAGAATGGGTCCAAGTACAGATCCCTGAGGTACCCCACTGGTGACAAGTCCAAGCTTCGAATATATTCCATTAACTACAACCCTCTGTTGCCTGTCACTCAGCCACTGCCTTACCCATTCAACAATATTGGAATCCAAACTTAAAGATTGCAGTTTATTGATAAACCTTCTATGTGCAACAGTGTCAAAAGCCTTACTGAAATCTAGGTAAGCAATGTCTACTGCACCACCCTGATCTATAATTTTAGTTACCCAATCAAAAAATCAATAAGATTAGTTTGGCATGATCTCCCTGAAGTAAACCCATGTTGTCTCTGATCTTGAAATCCATGTGTTTTTAGATGTTCATCAATCCTATCCTTTAACATGGTTTCCATCACTTTCCCCACTACTGAAGTAAGGCTTACTGGCCTATAGTTGCCCGACTCCTCCCTATTACCTTTCTTGTAAATGGGCACAACATTCGCTAACTTCCAATCTTCTGGGACTACTCTTGTTAACAATGATTGGTTAAATAAATCTGTTAATGGTTTTGCTAGTACACCACTAAGCTCTTTTAATAGCTTTGGGTGTATTCCATCAGGTCCCATTGACTTATTTGTCTTTACTTTTGACAGTTGAAATAGAACCTCTTCCTCTGTAAACTCACGTGTAATAAATGACTCATTTATCCTTTTTCTCAACTGAGGTCCCTTTCCTTTATTTTCTTCTGTAAATACAGAACAAAAATATTCATTGAGGCAGTCAGCCTGACCTTTATCCTCTTCTACATACCTTCCTTCTTTTGTTTTTAATCTAACTAATCCTTGTTTTACTTTTCTTTTCTCATTTATGTATCTAAAAAATGTTTTATCCCCTTTTTTACTGACTGTGCTATTTTCTCTTCTGTGTGTGATTTGGAAGCTCTTATAACTTGCTTAGCCTCTTTCTGCCTAATCTTATAGATCATTTTGTCTTCCTCACTCTGGGTTTTTTTATAATTCCTAAATGCTAACTTTTTGTTTTTAACTATTTTGGCCACATCTGCGGAGTACCACAGTGGTTTCTTGAATTTTTTGCTTTTACTGACAAGCCTAATGCAATTTTCTGTTGCCTTCAATAGTGCAACTTTTAAATAATCCCATTTTTCTTGGACTCCATTTAAATTGCTCCAGTCTGATAATGACTCCTCTACCCATATTCTAATTTTAGAAAAGTCTGTTTTTCTAAAGTCTAAAACTTTTGTTTTTGTGTGGTGTGACTCAGTCACTGTTCTTATATTAAACCACACTGACTGATGATCACTGGATCCTAAACTTTCACCTACAGTAATATCTGATACCAAATCTCCATTTGTTAACACTAAATCTAGTATGGCCTCTTTACGAGTTGGCTCCTGAACAACTTGTTTTAGAGACAATCCCAGTAGGGAGTTTAGAATATGTGTGCTCCTGGCACAAGTAGCTAATTTTGTTTTCCAATTTACATCAGGAAGATTAAAGTCACCCATGATGATAACTTCCCCCTTCATTGTCATTTTAGCTATTTCCTCAACTAGTAGATTATCTAACTCTTCAATTTGTCCTGGGGGCCTTTAAATCACACCTACACTGTGTGATTACCAAATTCTAACATAGCCCAAACGGACTCTATGTTTGCCTCACTAACTTTTATTAGGCTAGATTTAATGCTATCCTTCACATACAAGGCCACCACTCCCCCTTTCTTGCCTTCCCTATCTTTCCAATATAAAGAGTACCCTGGTATTGCTATGTCCCAGTAATTTTTCTCATTGTACCATGTCTCAGTAACAGCGACTAAATCTACACTATCAGTTGCCATTATTGCCACAAGTTCATGGATCTTATTCCCTAAACTGCGAGCATTTGTAGACATGACTCTAAGCTTATCATTTTTTAACACACTTGCTACAGGCACCTTCTGTCCTTGTTTTGGGGGACAATTGGATTGATGTTTTATCACCCTTTTGCCCCCCCCTCCTAGTTTAAATACATCCTATCAAAACCTCTGAACTGCTCACTGAGAACATTTGTTCCCTTTTGAGAAAGATGCAAACCATCTTTTTTTGTACAGCTTATCTCCATTCCAAACAGAGCTACCATGAGAAATAAAGCCAAATCCTTGCTCCCGACACCATTCACCAAGCCACAAATTAAAGTCCCTAATACGCATCCGCTTGTCGTTCTGAGTGTTATGCACAGGCAGAACTTCAGCATAGAGAAAAAAAAAGCATAGAGAACACATCAGGGCCTGGGGCCTTTCCATTTTTCAGCCATTGTATAGTATTTTCAAGATATTAAAGAGTTTGTTTAAATACTCAAATTTTGAAATGTGGACTTTTGGAAGATTACATTTCATTAGAATTTTTTTGATATTACTATCTTGATTACATTCATCTGTGTGTGTTTTAAATTATATAAAGAGTAATAATAATTTTTAAATGCTTCACCAATTTGTTTTGGAGAAAGAAAATTGTTGTTTCCTATTTTCATTTTATTAAATTGATCTTTTAAAAAAAATGTTTTTTTTTTATTTATTCGAAAGAAGCTTATCGGATTTATTACTATTCAAATACCAGTTTTTTTTTAATGAAATCAAATTTCTTTCTATCTTCTCTTAGAGTTTTATTTTTATAGAATTTTAAATATCTGAAATAATTTTAGATGTATTATTTTTAAATTAGAGCTTAATAAATAGACCTCACACATAACATTTAAATGTGCCCCACACTGTAGTGAGTGACATCTCCCCATTATAATTTTTTTCAATAAAATCCTTGGCCCATTTCTTTATTTTTTCTGTCTTTATTCACCAATTTCTATACGTACGGTATTTTATGTTATTTTTAATCTTTAATAATATAGGCACATGGTCTGACCAGATTATTGAGCCAATCTCTGAGGAAGAGACTATTTCCAGCATTTGTGTTCTAGTAAAAAACAAGTCAATCCTGGAGTAAGAGTTATGCACCTTTGAAAAGAAGGTGAAGTCTCTCTCCTTAGGGTGCTGTACTCTTCATATATCATAAAGGGAGACTTTTGCCAATAGATCTTGGAATAGATTGGCAGTATATTTTAGTTTTGAATCCTTTGGTTTGCCATATGATAAGCTTTTATCTAAATTAATGTCAGGAACACAATTAAAATCTCCTCCTAGAATCAAAATTCCTTGAGATATTTGATCTATTTTGTCCATTATCTTTTGTAGGAATCTAACTGGAGATTGGTTATAGCTATAAATGTTCACCAGTGTGTAAATTATATAATTAATTTTGCAAATCAAAATAACATATCTGCTATTTTGATCTGCTTTCTCAAAGATTGGCTCAAATTTTACTTTACTGGAAATTATAATCACAACTCTTCCTTTCTTAGAACCACTGTCTAAATTTGCTTGATAAACATGTGGGAAATGGATGTAATTCCATAGTTTCCTAGCTGAGTTGATCCAGTGCGTTTCCTGAGCATATACTATATCTATATAATTTTGAATTATTGAATGATACAGTTATCCTCTTTTATGTGGTGTTCAGACCCTGAACATTTATTGAAATTACTTTGAGTGTCATTGTTTTCTATCCTTCTAATTTGCTTCCGCCCCTTACCACTACCCTTAACTACATTGCTTGTCATAACCCACAAACAATTCAAAGACAAAACACTTAATTCATTCACACTTCTTTCATTCCTCAAGGAAAATCCTTGTGAGATCAGAATTACCATTTCTGATCCAGACCTAAAAACGTTTTGGGTCACATTAAAGGTGTAAGAGGTTCTATGCTGTGGCATTTTCTCTTTCCTTTTTTAAAAAATTGCTTCCTATTATGTGTGATTCTATTTTCCTCTAATCCACTCCTTTCCCAAAATTGTCTCTTTACAAAAAAAATTCAAATATTCTTTAAATTTACTTTTATAAGAGAATTAAACCATAATTCCTGTATGTATTGACTTTTATATGCTCATGCCTAAAAAAAAAAAAATTTTATTTATTTCCATAAGGTTAAAAAAAAATACATTCCATTCCTTTCCCCTTTCCTTTCATCCATTTTCTTTTTTTATTACTTCCTATCCATTTTCCTGTAGAGAAGGAATATCACTAAAAGTTCAAGTGAATTATCTGACCTTAATTTCTATCGTATAAAATTAAGCTTAAAATTTCCTCAAATTCAATTTGTGCTTTTCCATTTATTATTTCACATACTGTGTCTTTAATTATCATCTATTATATCTCTTCTATTATCATTTTCCCTTTTTTCCCTCCCCCCTTGTTTAACACCTATTATACTCTGCCGTTATTTGTGTATGTGATTATGTGCTATTAATATATCTATATATTGGGTAAACTAAATTGCCACTTAGATGAGATTCAATTATTTTTATATTTTGTGCTTTTACATTTAATTAAATACCTTTTTGTGTTTCATAAAATAATTCTTCTCCCACTTAACCATTTACTTTGTGAAAAATACTTTATTATTTTTATGTCTAATCATCTTCTTTATTGCAGTGTTTAAAACGTTATGTCATAAGTGTAAGGCTCATTTCTAATTCTATACATTATGTTCCTAAAAAGGAAGTAAGAAAAGAAAATAGAAAAAAAAAATTCAAACACTTTTATAAATTTTCCTGTTTTCTTTCTTCGTCCTTCCTTCTCTTTCTCTAGTTTTTTCCTTCTTTTTTGAAAATCAGACTTATGGTATTCTATAATGCCCAATTTGTTAAATTGTCCTTTTACTTGTAATGGATCAGTGAAGGTGTAGAGTTTTTCTTCATAGGATACTATTAATTTAATTGGGAAGCCCCAATGATACCTAATGCTCTTGCTTTAATCTCTTGAAAACATCTTCTGGCTGACAAAGTAGATGCAGAGATGTCTGAAACAAAGCTAATATCCTTATATGTTTTTAAACTGAATTATTCCTTAATTCTCTCAATATTTTTTCCTTAAGATGATAAATCACAAAGTGGCCAATTGTATCACTTGGCGCTGAGATCTCCTTTGGTTTTCTTAACCTGTGACATCGCTCTAGGGGATGTGGACCAAAGGATTTTTTGTCAGTAATTGATGAAAACCGGTCTAAAATGTATGTTTCTAATTGCTGGTTTGTAGTACTTTCTGGGATGCCTCTTTGTCAGGATAAACTAATGCCCAACACGCAGAACTTAAGTAGAAAATAAAGAAAACCCTAAGACGTATACTGGGCCTTAGAACGGCCGAATTTAACGTATAAAAGGAAAAAACACAAGACAGACTGTGGACAAGAACACAGAAATCACGGAAACTTTAAGCAGACCGAAGGTCGAGGAATATGGAAGTCCGAATAGTCACGAGCCAAGGGTCAAGGGATACAGAGATCAGAATAGTCAGTAAGAAAGGTCAAAATATACAAGAAACAATACCAGAAACGCGCTCTTTGAAAACCAGAATGGAAACCACAAAAGGACAAAGAGAAATGGACAAAAAATGTTTAAATAGCCTAAGGTGCTCCTTGATTGGCTGCAGGGAAGCATGTGACAGTGAACGTGTGTGTGACATCACAGACACATTTCAAATGGTTAGGTAATGGAAGGTTAAATATGAGCCTTAAAAGATTCTAACTTGCAGCGGCCGGCTTCTCTAATGATTACAGACATGTCTGCTGTGTAAGGGAAGGATTGTTTGTCAGTGAGGCCAGAGGGCATCGTGGGAGGAGGTGAGTGGTGATATTACCACGTGGGAATGCCGCCACAACAAGATGTGCCCTCCAGGTCCCAGTCCGCTCCCCGATACACGCCTGCCGGGACCTATACCACTGGCAGGAGCATACCTGGCAGGAGGCGTGTCCGGAAAACCGCCCACCGGACAGGAAGGGCCGGCTTATTGGGAAACGGACATGAAAAGCACGCAGCAGCCTAACAGCATGAACGTCAGAGGCAGGAACCCACAAACACTCCTCTGGTCCATAACCTCTCCAGTGAATTAAATATTGCAACACCCCATGCGACCACCTGGAGTCCACAATAGATTGGATCTCGTACTCGTTGACCATCAACAGACACAGGAGAAGGACGAAACGTGTGCTTGGTGTAACGTTTACATAACAGAGGATAGAGCAAGGACACAGGAAATACATTAGGAATATGCACACCGGAGGGACCGCCAACGTATATGACACAGGATTGATTTTCCTAGATATTACATATGGGCCAATGAATCTGAGAGCCAACTTCAAAGTCGTCACTTTCAATCTGATGTTGCGAGTGGAAAGCCAGACCTTGTCCTCAACAACATAACTAGGTGCCATAGAACGGCGTTTGTCTGCATGAGTTTTATGACGAGAGAAAGCCAAAGACAATGCACACTGTACAAGCTTCCACCTGTATTGAGGATCATGAAGGTGTTGATCAAGAACCGGTAAATCAGTTTCATGAAGGGATAACAAGGGGATGTCTGCCATAGGTAATGAAGAAAGGGCTATGCTGTGAGGAGTCGTGTGTAGTGTTATTACGTGCAAATTCAGCACAAGGAAGCAGGTCATACCAGTTGTCATGGTTATGTGATATGAAACATCTCAAGAAGCAATCTATAGATTGATTAACCCTTTCTGTAGCCCTGTTTGTCTGGGGGTGATATGATGAGGAAAAAGACAATGAAACCCCAAGTTCAGAACAAAATTTCCTCCAAAATCGTGATATAAACTGTGTCACTATCAGATTTCTTGTGGCAAACCATGCAATCTTACCACGTACCATGCATGTTAAATGTAATTTTTTTTTTATCATAAATGGGGGAAGTTCTCTTTGTGAAATCTGTGACATATTCGGCCACCTGGAATGCATAGAAGTAAAATCTATGCACTACATATTCATAAACCATGGTTGTATTGGCCAAAAAGTTGTTATCAGGACAATTGTTGCTTTCTGCAATTTTATCTGATTCAAAACTCTTGATATTACTTATTATGGACCAAAGGATCCAGTCACCAACTGAAACATTTTTGAAGTTGATGGTTCAGTCTGTTTGAAAACAGATCTATTTCTAATGGTCCCTATATTTGTTGAATCCTCTGAAAGATGTGTTGTTCATCTTCCAATGACTCCAGTCTGTTAGGTATCTTTAATTCCAATCTGCTACAGCATTGTTGAGACCCAGTTAGCTTTTAATACTTGATCCAAACAGAAATGTCAAGAAAGTATTTTTACATTTCAGTTGGGTTTTTAAATTTTGTGACTCCTTGGCAAATTATGTAATTGCCTGCTGATATGATGTTCATTTTCAAATTTATGCAACAATTGATTATGTTGCTTGTGAGACTTTTCAAGGCAAAAGATCATTCTAAGAGGTCATTCTTGGACCATTTCCCTTGATACATTTTTGCATTGTGCAGGCATGCAGCAAATTCTATTATTATATTTGGATTACTTGAAAAAAATCGCTTTTTTATTCCATGCCATCATATGTGTTAGCCACCATTCGAGTTCTTGTTGTGCATTTACTGACAATGGTATTTCCACTGAGTAGCTTAGACCATTCCTTATCACAGTACCTGTCCCTTGCGGCACTGTGCGATCACAGAAATTATGTATTTTACAAGCATTGTTGCACATCCACTCATCCCTAGCTTCGTGGTGCCTTATTATGACATCATATATGACTTGAAACCCTCCAATTGGTCACCTTTTACAGTGTCAGTCTATGTGTTCCTTTTTGATGATGTATACACACTTGTGACATCATGGTCCTCTATAAAAAATCACAACCCAGTATCGGGTATATAGACTTCCTGGTTTTCCTTGTTGCTTTGCCCTGTAAAGGTTCTTGTTACCTGAGAGTGTGTTAATACTATGTATTGAATTTATACATAGTATTCTTTTCTTCATAGTATTCCTTTCTTTCAGGAAGTGTTCCGGAGGATTGGAGGAAGGCAGATGTGGTTCCTATATTCAAAAAGGGTTCAAACTCCTTGCCTGGAAATTATAGACCTGTGAACTTAACTTCTGTGGCTGGGAAAATATTTGAAAGTTTATTAAGGGATAATATTCAAGAATTCCTTGAGAAGAACATGGTTATCAGCAAAAATCAGCATGGTTTTATAAAGCACAGGTCATGTCAAACTAACTTGATTGCGCTCTACGAAGAAGTAAGTAGAAGTATAGATCAGGGTGTTGCAGTGGATGTGATCTATTTGGATTTGCCCAAGGCATTTGATACAGTTCCACAAAATAGATTAGTGTTCAAACTCATGGAAATCAGTCTAGGTGAAAATGTTTGTTCTTGGGTAGAACATTGGCTTAAAAACAGAGTACAAAGAGTTGTCATTAATGGTAAATTTTCAAGTTGGACAGAGGTGGCAAGTGATGTCCCTCAGGGGTCTGTTCTGGGACCCCTTCTATTTAGCATGTTTATAAATGATCTCGAAGACAGCATTGAAAGTCATATTTCAGTGTTTACAGATGACACAAAACTCTGTAAAATAATACAATGTGAGATATTACTTTGCTGCAGAGGGATTTAGAAAGACTGGGGGACTGGGCGCTCAAATGGCAGATGAAATTTAATGTTGAAAAATTATGCACTTCGGTGTAAAGAATACACAAGCAACGTATACCCTCAATGGAAGCGAATTAGGGATAACAACACACGAAAAGGACTTGGAAATTGTTACAGACAACAAACTATGCAGCAATGTGAAATGTCAATCAGCAGTGGCCAAGGCCAGTAAGGTATTATCATGCATGAAAAAGAGCATTCCTTCTTGAGACGATAATATCATTTTGCCTGTTTATAAATCACTGGTAAGACAACATTTTAAATATTCTGTGCAATTTTGGGCACCTGTTCTAAAGAAGGATATTATGGCACTAGAAAAAGTGAAGAGGCGGGCTTCAAAATTAATAAAAGGAATGGAACATATCAGCTATGAAGAAAGGTTAACACATTTAAACCTATTTAGTTTAGAAAAACGTTGCCTGAGAGGGGATATGATAACATTATACAAATATATTCAGGGCCAATACAAACAATTGTGTGGAAATCTATTCACAAACCGGACTTTACACAGGACACGAGGTCATGCGTTTAGACTGGAAGAAAGAAGATTTTGTCTAAGGCAAAGGAAAGGTTTTTTTTACTGTAAGAACAATAAGGATGTGGAATTCTATGCCTGAATAAGTGGTTTTATCAGAGTCCATACAGCTGTTCAAACAGCTACTATATGCATACTTGCAAAAACAGAATATTCAAGGATATAATCTTTCAAGAAAGTGTAATAACTGCTTGATCCAAGGATAAATCTGACTGCTATTCTGGGGTCAAGAAGGAATTTTTTTCCTAGCTTGTTGCAAAATTGGAAGTGCTTCAAACTGTTTTTTTTGCCTTCTTTTGGATCAACAGCAAAAAACAAATGTGATGAAGGCTGAACTTGATGGACGCAAGTAACTATGTAACTATGTTTTCTAACCTCGGTTTGTTTGACTATTCCTGCTCTCTGTTATCCTGAACTTGGCCTGTCTATTGATTCTGTGTATTTCTGTTATCCTGACCTCGGCCAGTCTCTCGTTTATTGTATGTCTGTTTGCAGACATTTCATTTATCTGTCTCAAGGCACTAACCCAGCAATTCCAAGGACAGGTATGTATATCTTTTCTGTTTTCTTTAGGTTTGCATGTTATGGTATCCCTATTCCTGACATGCATCTAATGGTGTGCTTTCAGTCTCTATAGAGGAAGATACTGAAGTGGAGCTGGGATGTATGCTTGAATTGAAGATGATAAAATTCCTAAAATGCTAGCTAGCATCCTGAGTGATATAGATTATTTCTTCAATGCTGTGTTGATTTCCTTCTTAATTTTGATTTTGATTTCCTTTTGAATTTTGTTCATGATAAACTCAATGTGTGATTTAACAAATCAATCATGAACCCTAAAAATTTCAAGTGTTGTTTTGGATCTAAGTTCGATTCTTTTGCAATTTATTATAAAACCCAGATTCTGTAATAATTCCAATGTCAATCTTGAATGGATTTTCATGCATGATCAACATGTTGTACAAATAAATTATAATTCTAAAACCCCTGCTTCATAATAGAGCAATTGCTGGTTTCATCAATTTAGTGAAGCACCAAGGTGCAGAGGAAAGGTGGAATGGAAGACTGGTGAATTGCCAATTTTTTTCCCCACAGAAATTATAAAAATTACTCTGGGTGTATGGGATCTATTAGATATGCTTAAATATGCATCCTTCAAGTATATTTTTATTTATCATTTGCCATGTTTTAGCAGATTTCTGAGAAAATTAAAACTTTCCATTTTGAAGTGTTTGCAACAAACACACATAGGGACTGTAAATTGTCACAGTGATATCAAGATGGCCAGACGTGGTCGCCCCAGAAGTGCCAAACAGGGGATTTGAACCTGGGTACTTTGAGGTCCTGGGCCTGCTTTACTGCCTTTAAGTCACAGCAGCTCCTATTCCTCTGAGTAACTAACCCTGTTCTACCTGGCTATGTCTCCAGCACTAGGGGGCTGGACTTTTCCTGTGGCTGCCACCTGAAACAGATGCCAAATCAGCCAGGTATAAAACACTGCCTCTCTCTAAGGGCAATGTTAGTTCATTGACTCTGGTTTCTATATTTGTGTACTTGATCCAGTGTTCTCCAGATGGCTTCTGACCTTGGTTTATCTCATCGTTTATCTTGACCTCTGGCATCCTCTGACTTTGGCTTATTCTTGTTAATCCTGACCTCTGGCATCCTCTGACTTTGGCATATCTTCATTTATCCTTACCTTTGGCATCTTCTGAATTTGGCTTATCTTCGTCTTTCCTCCAGCTTTTATCCTTGCCTGTACTGTGACTTGGAGCTTTATCCTGCACAGCCCCTGTGCACAGACTCACAGCCCATGTGGCTTCTTATCTGGTCACCTTGGTCTGTGTTTATTTGCAAAGGTGAGTATGCCACTCTGCATCAGGTAAGATCTGGCAATTGATAACTGTTCATAAGCCAACATTCTTTTTCTTCACCAAGAAGATACTGTTTACATAGCTTGGACATATCATAGGTATCTCTTTTATTGCCATTTTGTCTAATAGTTCCTGAATCTCACAAACCACCAAGATCTTCTCCTCTTTTGAGAAAATAAAGAGATTGGGTATTTTCATCTGAATTGGTATTTCTATAAAGTATATTTGATACCCTGTTATTGTTTAAAATCCATATATCGTAGGTGATCAGAGGCAAGTAATGGAAAAAATGGGCAAATCTGTCACACAATTTCCCATGTAAAGAAAGGGAATATTGAACAATTACCTGTAAAATTTCTAGACTTCTAATTTTCTCTCACACTTTTCCTTTGGATGGGAAAATGGCAGATTTCTTGACAACTCATATTGGGGTTTCCCTCTGCTAGTAGCATACAAACCTCCATTACAAGGACGGTTTTGGAAACCACAGCCAAAAGGTCGGCTCCTTGATTCTAGTATTATGTCCTTATTTAAAGTTTTCTCTTTAAAGTCGTCATCATCATCACAGCAATCCAAATTATTGTAGTTAATTTCCATCTTTCAAAATCCATGCTATCCATGGTACAGTAGGAATCAGGTTTTCGATTAGTTTCTGTTAATGTCAAAATCATCTTTATTAGAGGTATTATATAGTGGTCATATAGCCCATATGTCATTACTGCCTTCATGAAGTGTTAAATCCTTGTATTTATCTTGACCCAAAATTTTCTTATGTTTTTAAAAATTTTCTTATTTTTTTGTAATCTGAATTTTCAGAAATTGTATTTATACATGACCAAAATAAATCAGAGATATGGCTCTTTGAGCTTATTTTGCTCATTATAGATTAATTTAATGCCATAATACACGATTTTGTAATTTTTTTTCTTGCATACTGGACATTGCTGAGAAAATAGCTTTTATACTATCTTATTGACAGTCTTGACAAGAATTATTGGATCTGTTCTTCTGGAAAATCCACCTATGGGATAGTTTTATTATCCTGTTCATTAATACTTTTCATGTTTAAAAGGTCTCAGTCGTGTTTAAAATAAATATAAATACATATCAATTTAAGAGAAAAGTATTATATCCCCAAATATAATATATACAAGAAATGTCTAAGGTAAAACTGCAAAACTAGCAAACATATTTTTATTAAAAGGAAATTATAAGTTAAAGTAAATAAAAGTGAATATACACTTTAAATCACTGGCACAGCAAACTAAACAGCAGTTCCAACACTATGAAGCTGCCCTCTCAGTCCACGATGAGCGTTTGCTAAAAACCGCAGAAGAATCATGCATACACAAATGCACTAAATACTGGATTGGGCTGCAACAAGATGGCTGATGGCACCAAGCTTGCGCCTGCTATGGAAAAAGACCATTAAAATAAACAGTAAGTATGTAGAAATTGCCTCAGTAATATTTAAATATATATGTAATATAAATAAATAAGGCAAAATAACCAGAAGGAAAAAGAAAATAACTAGTACATAAACTAAAAAATGGATTATCCCATTGCAATCACACAAAACCTCAATCTGCACATTATATGTATATAAATAAATTGATTAACTTAAAATTCAATAAATAGCAAATAAAGATAACTGTAAAGTGAAAATTAATACATTTAAATGAAGAATTAATTAAAATAAAACAAAGATATAAAATCTAAAATGTTGAAAATAAATATAATAAGAATGAAAATGAAATTAATTAGAGTAAATAAATTAAGTAAATAATTTACAGCGCTGGGTCAAATGCTGGACTGGCCAATCACAGCCATGCCATTAGTAGGCATGGCTGTGATGGCTTCTAAGGGCACACGAGTCAAACGCTTGTTGATTGGCGTGCCAATAAATCGCCGAACACCGAACTCCAACCAGAACATACAGTGATATGTCCATGTTCGGGTCCGGGGTCCGGGGTCCGGGGTCCAAAAAACCTAATGTTCGGTATGAACCAGAACTTTACAGTCTGGATTCGCTCAACTCTAGTGAAGATGGATTATTATTTTTTGCACTCAGTTTTTTTTTTTTTCTAATTGCAATGGTCATTATGGATTTTTATTTGTCCTTTTTTGGGGCTGAAAAAATAAGATTTTAGAAAAAAGAAGACATCAAATGGTGTTTTTTTTTTTTTACACGTACTTAGTTAATGGTCCCCCCTCATTATTTTTAGGGTGAGGGGGGTAGGTAGGGGTTAAATTATTAAAGTCACCTGGGGGGTTAAATTATTATTTAGGGCCCCCACCTGCCGCTCAGGGGTGGGGGCCAGGGGGGAGAACATTAACTAAATACTGTCTTATTAGGTCCCCCCTTATTTTGATTTAGGGCCCCCACCCCTGATCAGGGGTGGGGGCCAGGGGGCAGGGCCTTAGGCTCCCCACCCTATTGGTTTTTAGGGCCCCCACCCTCCGCTCAGGGAGGGGGCCAGAGGAGAGGACATTAGGTCCCCACCCTTATTCTAATTTAGGGCCCCCACCCACCGCTCAGGGGTGAGGGCCAGGGGGGGAAGACATTGGATCTCCCACCCTTATTGGTATTTAGAGCCCCCACCACCGCTCAGGGGTGGGGGCCGGGGGGGAGGACATCAGGTCCCCCCCCTTATTCTAATTTAAGGCCTCCACCCACCGCTCAGGGGTGGGGGCCGGGGGGGAGGACATTAGGTCCCCACCCTTATTCTAATTTAGGGCCCCCACCCACCGCTCAGAGGTGGGGGCCAGGGGGAAAGACATTGGATCTCCCACCCTTATTGGTGTTTCGAGCCTCCACCACCGCTCAGGGGTGGGGGCTGGGGGGGAGGACATCAGGTCCCCCCCCTTATTCTAATTTAGGGCCTCCACCCACCGCTCAGGGGTGGGGGACGGGGGGAGGACATTAGGTCCCCCCCTTATTGGTATATAGGGCCCCCACCCGCTGCTCAGGGGTGGGGGCCAGGGGGGAGGAAAATAGGTCCCCCCCTTATTCTTACTTATGGCCCCAACCTGCCGAATGAATTGCACATGTCTAGTCAAAAACATGTCTAGATCAGGACAATAGAGACAGTGAAAACAAGAACTAGCCAAAGTCCAGTTCATAGTACATCAATCAAACAGGAAAAGGGTTACTTAGAAACTCAGGATCAAAAAAAAAAGTCAATGCCACAAACATTATAATGTATAAGGAATGCACTAAAGGATACTGGAAACAGAAACCACAATAGGGCACAGCAAATAGGGGCAGAGAGGAGTTTAATTGCCATCATGTGTTATTTGATTGGTCCATGGTATGCCTGAGACCCCAAAATGTACAAGAATGGGGACGCCAAACTGACATGGACCAATAAGAGCAGAAACTGATGTGACATCCCTAATGCCCTTTAAAGAACGTGCTCTGGACACGCAGCCTGTTCGGGGGATCCTGACTAGCATGAGGGCTGGGTAAGAAATGCTACAATAGCCACCCTAAAGACATGTTCAACAGGAAATCGGGAATGGAACAAATAAACAAGTGAGGAGGATGAAAATTAATGGCAAAAACACAACTGTGTACTTCAGAATCATAACCCTTCCAATGGATCAAATATTGGAGACTACCCCTAAGGAGATGGGTTTCAAGTATAGCACCACCTCATACTGTAGTGGTGTTGTGGAGACATTCTCAGACACCGAGTGTAGTATTATGGAGACAGGCTTGGAGACTATGGTGAGGCCTAATAGAAAGCAATTGTTGTCTTGTGAGATGTTTTCCTGGAGCTACTGCTCACAGAGACAGGAGACGTATTTGTAATATTGTTAAGCGAGCAAAGCAGGAAGGGGAATTGGATGTACTTGTCCATCTAGGGACAAATGACTTGGCTTGCAATGAGGTTTCAGAGGTAAAGGAAGTTTTTTTGTGTTTTTGCCAAGATATAAGACAGGTTGTTTCCACATTGTCATTCTCTGAAGTTCTGCCTGTGCATAAAACTCAGAACAACAGGTGGATGCGTATTAGGGGCTTTAAATTGTGGCTTCATGAATGGTGTTGGGAGCAAGGATTTGGCTTAATTTCTCATGGTAGCTCTGTTTGGAATGGAAATAAACTGTACAAAAAAGATGGTTTGCATCTTTCTCAAAAGGGAACAAATCTTCTCAGTGAGCAGTTCAGAGGTTTTTGCTAGGATGTATTTAAACTAGGAAGGGACAAAAGTGTGATAAAACATCAATCCAATTGCCCCAAAACAAGGACAGAAGGCGCCTGTAGGAAGTGTGTTAAAAAAATATAAGCTTAGAGTTATGTCTACAAATGCTTGCAGTTTAGGGAATAAGATACATGAACTTGTAGCAATAATGACAACTGATAATGTAGATTTAGTCACTGTTACTGAGACATGGTATAATGAGAAAAATTACTGGGACATAGCAATACCAGGGTACTCTTTATATAGGAAAGACAGGGAAGGCAAGAAAGGGGGAGGGATGGTCCTGAATGTGAAGGATAGCATAAAATCTAGCCTAATAAAAGTTAGTGAGGAGATCATGGAGTTCATTTGGTTTACGTTAGAATTTGGTAACCACACAGTAACTTGTGTAGGTGTGATTTATAGGCACCCAGGACAAATAGAAGAGTTAGATAATCTACTAGTTGAGGAAATAGCTAGAATGACAATGAAGGGGAAGTTGTCATCATGGGTGACTTTAATCATCCTGATGTGAACTGGAAAACCAAAATAGCTGTTTGTGCCAGGAGCACACATATTCTAAACTCCCTACTAGGATTGTCTCTAAAGCAAGTCGTTGAGGAGCCAACTCGTAAAGAGGCCATGCTAGATTTAGTGTTAACAAATGGAGATTTGGTATCAGATATTACTGTAGATGAAAATTTAGGATCCAGTGATCATCAGTCAGTGTGGTTTAATATAAGAACCGTGACTGAGTCACAACATACAAAAACAAAAGTTTTAGACTTTAGAAAAACAGACTTTTCTAATATTAGAATATGTGTAAAGGAGTCATTATCATACTGGAGCAGTTTAAATGGAGTTAAAGAGAAATGGTATTATTTAAAAGTTGCACAGCTGAAGGCAATAGAAAATTGCATTAGGCTAGTCAGTAGAATTAAGAAACCACGGTGGTGATCCGCAGATGTGGCCAAAATGGTAAAAAAAACAAAATGTTAGCATTTAGTAATTATATAAAAACCCAGAGTGAGGAAGATAGACAGATCTATACATTAGACAGAAAGAGGCTAAGCAAGTTATAAGAGCTTCCAAATCACACACAGAAGAGAAAATGGCACAGTCAGTAAATAAAAGGGGACAAAAATTTTTTTTTTAAATGAAAAAAGGAAAGTAAAACAAGGATTAGTTAAATGAATAACAAAAGAAGGAAGGTATGTAGAAGAGGACAAAGGTCTAGCTGACTGCCTCAATTAATATTTTTGTTCAGTATTTACAGATGGAAATGAAGGAACGGGGGCCTCAGTTAGGAAAAAGGACAAATGAATCATTTGTTACATTTGAGCTTAGAGGAAGAGATTCAATTTCAACTATCAAACGTAAAGACAAATAAGTCAATGGGACTTAATGGAATACACCCAAAGTTATTAAAAGAGCTTAGTGATGTACCAGCAAAATCATTAACATATTTATTTAACCAATCATTGTTAACAGGAGTAATCCCAGAAGATTGGAAATTAGCAAATGTTGTACGCATTCAAAAGAAAGGTAGTAGGGAGGAGTTGGACAACTATAGGCCAGTAAGCCCTGTTTCAGTAGTGGGGAAAGTAATGGAAACCATGTTAAAGGATAGGATTGTTGAACATCTAAAATCACATGGATTTCAAGATCAGAGACAACATGGGTTTACTTCAGGGAGATCACGCCAAACTAATCTTATTGTTTTTTTTTTTTATTTCATAGTTACATAGTTACATAGCCGAAAAGAGACTTGCGTCCATCAAGTTCTGCTTTCCTCACATTTGTTTTTGCTGTTGGTTCAAAAGAAGGCAAAAAACTCATTCCAGAGCACTTTCAATGTTGCAAAAAACTAGGAAAAAATTCCTTCTTGACCCTAAAATAGCAGTCAGATATCTCCTTGGATCAAACAGCTATTACCTCACTAATTAGAATTATATGCCTATATGTTGTGTTTTTGCAAGTCTTTATCCAATTGATGTTTAAACATATCTATGGAGTCTGATAAAGCCACCTCTTCAGGCAGAGAACTCCATATTCTTATTGCTCTTACTGTAAAAAAAACTTTTATTTGCCTTAGATGAAATCTCCTTTCTTCCAGCCTAAATGTGTCCTACATGTAGCCCTGTTTATGAATAGATTTCCAGATAATGGTTTGTACTGGTTCCAAATATATTTGCATAATGTTATCAAGTCCCCTCTGAGGCGCTGTTTTTTTTTCAAAGTAAAGAGATTTAAATTTTTTAACTTTTCTTCGTAACTAAAATGCTCCATTCCTTTTATCAATTTTGTAGCTTGTCTCTACACTTTTTCTAGTGTGATGATATCCTTCTTTAGAATAGGTGCCCCAAATTTCAAAGTATATTCAAGGTGTGGCCTTACCAGCATTTTTTAAAGAGGCAAAATAATATTTTCATCCCATGAATTTGTGCCCCTATTTATACATGACAAAACCTTACTGGCCTTAGCAACTGCAAATTGACATTGCATATTGCTGCCTAATTTGTTGTCTATAACAATTCCCAAATCCTTCTTGTGTGTGGTTATTCCAAATTCACTACCATTTAGGATATAAGTTGCTTGTGCATTCTTGACCCCGAAGTGCATAACTTTGCATTTCTCTACATTAAATTTAATCTGCCATTTTAGTACCCAGTCCCCCAATCTATCTAAATCCCTCTGTAGCAAAGCAATATCCTGCTCAAATTTGATTATTTTACAAAGTTTTGTGTCATCTGCAAACACTGAAACAAGGCTTTCAATGCCTATTTAAAGATCATTTATAAATATGTTAAAAAGAAGCAGTCCCAAAACAGAACCCTGAGGGACACCACTTACTACTTTTGTCCAGCCTGAAAATGTACCATTAATGACAACTCGTTGTACTCCATCCTTAAGCCAATGTTCTACCCAAGAACAAGAATAATCATCTAGACCAATTTCTTTTAGTTTGAATACTAATATTGTGAGGAACCGTATCAAATGCATTGACAAAATACAAGTAGATCACATCCACTGCAACAACCTGATCTATACTTCTACTTACTTCTTCATAGAATGCAATTAGGTTAGTTTGACATGACTTATGTTTCACAAAACCATGATGATTATTGCTAATAACAAAGTTCTTCCCAATTAATTCCTGAATATTATCCCATAATAGCCCTTTAAATATTTTCCCAATTACAGAAGGTAAGCTCACAGGTCTATAATTTCCAGGCAAAAATGTTGAACCCTTTTAAAATATAGGAATGACATCTGCCTTCCTCCAATCCTCCAGTACAACAACTGAAACAAAAGAATCTTAAATGATTAAGTACAGAGGTTCACTTATTTCCCCACTTAAAGGTAACTAAAATAATAGATCAGGGTGGTGCAGTAGACATTGCTTACCTAGATTTTAGAAAGGCTTTTTGACACTTTTGCACATAGAAGGCTTATCAATAAACTGCAATCTTTAATTTATGATTCCAAGATTGTTGAATGGGTAAGGCAGTGACGGAGTGACAGGCAACAGAGAGTTGTAGTTTATGGAATATATTCGAAGCATGGGCTTGTTACCAGTGGGGTACTTCAGGGATCTGTACTTGGACCCATTCTCTTTAATATTTTTATTAGCGATATTGCAGAAGGTCTTGATGGTAAGGCATGTCTTTTTGCTGATGATACGAATATAAGTAACAAGGTTGATGCTGCAGGAGGGATAAGCCAAATGGCAAATGATTTAGGTAAACTAGAAAAATGGTCAGAGTTGTGGCAGCTGACATTTAATATGGATAAGTGCAAGATAATGCATCTTGGATGTAAAAACCCATGGGCAGAGTACAGAATATTTGATAGAGTCCTAGCCTCAACATCTGAGGAAAGGAATTTAGGGGTAATTATTTCAAATTACTTAAAGGAGGGCAGACAATGTAATAGAGCAGTAGGAAATGCTAGCAGAATTCTTGGTTGTATATGGAGAGGTATTAGCAGTAGAAAGAGGGATGTGCTCATGCCATTGTACAGAACACTGGTAAGACCTCACTTGGAGTATTGTACGCAGTACTGGATATCGTATCTCCAGAAGGATATTGATACTTTGGAGAGAGTTCAGAGAAGGACTACTAAACTGGGTAATGGATTACAGGATAAAACTTACAAGGAAAGGTTAAAGGATCTTAACATGTATAGCTTGGAGGAAAGACGAGACGGGGGATATGATAGAAACATTTAAATATATAAAGGGAATCAAAACAGTAAAGGAGGAGACTATATTTAAAAGAAAAACAAAACTAACACAACAAGAGGACATAGTCTTAAATTAGAGGGACAAAAGTTTAAAAATAACATCAGGAAGTATTACTTTACTGAGAGGGTAGTGGATGCATGGAATAGCCTTACAGCTGAAGTGGTAGAGGTTAACACAGTGAAGGAGTTTAAGCATGTGTGAAATAGGCATAAGGCTATCCTAGATATAATATAAGGCCAGGGACTAATTAAAGTATTTAGAAAATTGGGCAGACTAGATGGGCCAAATGGTTTTTATCTGCCATCACATTTTATATGTCTATGTTTCTACACTTCTCATACTCATACATTACATATACATATATTTCTAGGAAGATCCAAGCCATATTAGAATATGAGTCAGAATAAAATTTATGCAATATACGGAAAGGCAGATAAATCAAGTAGAAAGTTTCATGATGTAGTAAAAAAGCATACATATGAGGTTAACAAAAGTGAAAGTAAAAATAAATATAAAATTTAAAAATGGAAAACAATTTTAGTGGACCACGTTTAACCCGACCGGTTACCTCCACTAGTTCCCTTCCTTCAGCCAGTCACGAACAATTTAAAATGTACAGAGACCCATTTCCTCCCCCAAGTAACTGGACAAGACCGAGTTCTGGAGGTACAACAACACTTTATTTACCACACTCGTCTTTTTAAAGCAAAACCCCATGCAAGAGGTGTACACCACACAGTCAGTGTCCCCTCCCAGGGTCCTCTTAGCGTGACACATGAGTTCCAGTCCCTTTGTTCCCTGTTCCCGCAACCCAAGTACAAGTTTTCCCACTTCTGGTGACATGGGGTCTTCTTCCCAGGATCCTCGATGCCTGGGGGACAAAGCGTGGTAGAGGGGGGAATCGATATCCCTTTGTCTCCCAGGCATAGAAAGTCCGCCATCCCAGGTCTCCTTCCCATGAGCCTCGGCACCTGGGAGTCACAGCACGGGAAAACCACTCGCCTCTTTGACTAGCAGTTACCGAAATCCCACCCAACCCAGCCATTTTCCCCAAAGGATGCCCACACCACACCAAGCCCCCTCTGTTCGCAGGGTCCCTATGTGAAACAAGTTAAGGGAAGTTTCTCCTTTCAGTATACGAATGTTCCCCGTGGTTGGCATTCGTCTACACAAACTGTGGCCACCCAGGGAAGCATTGATTAATTACTTCCCTTGCAGTTTCACACTTATATTGTGAGCTGCTAACGTTCTAATCAATTGGTGTGAACATTCCAATGGGCACTGGTGAAGTCCTCATTCGGGAACCGAACAGGGGGGAAAATAGGGGGGCAAAGCAAGAATGCTGGATAGCGTTCGTCTATACGAACTGGCAACCACCCAGGGGATGGCACGCATCAAGGCTTCCTTTGCAGTTTTTAGCATCAGGTGGAGGTGAGAATGTTCTAATGAGCATTCTAAATGGATTATTGGGGTGGTCCCCATTTGGGGGGCGAATGGATTCCCTTTGTGGAATCGTGCAAAATGTCTGCAAAATGTCAGAAATGGGAACAGACATTTTGAATGAACACACAAGGTAGTATACATAATAAAGAGACAGGGGGGATACACGAACAACAGGGGCTCCATCACAACAATATGCATAAAAGGGGTATATATTTGAGGAATTCAGTATTATACCTTGTTTAAATATACAGAAAATATATGTAAAGATAAATCAATGTACGAATAAAAACATATTGTACAAAATTATCACTATGTAAAAGGTGTACAACACAGAATAAAAAAACAGCATTTAGCATACACGAGTATAAAGTATGGTATGTAAAATAGAGTGGCTCTTTGTACAATAACAACTTACTCTTATTCTTTCTCCTCCTCCTTCTTTTTCTTTTCTGTGATATTAGTTATTTTTAGAGATTGCTAGGTAACTGTATGTTGTGACTCTTAGTCGGTAGTTTAGTGAGGCTGGTAAAAGCTGTAAAGGGTTTTGTTTCTTTAAGAAGAACTTTATGAGAGACGGGAGAAGATGTTATTTGAGGGGGAGGTTTTCTTTGTTGTTTTTTTTTCCTTCTTTTTTTCCCTTTCCCTTTTTCTCTCTCTTTTTATCTTTCCCCTTTTTCTCTTCCTTTCCTTTTTAGTTTTTCGTTTGATTGGTTTTTCTCATTTTTCTTTTTTCTTTCTATTATTTTCCCTTTCAGTTCCTCTCTTTTCTTATCCCTTTTTCTTCCCTTTTTTCTCTTTCCTCCTTTTTTTCCTTCCCTCTTTTTCAACTACCCTGCCTACTTCTCTCTTTTTCCTTTTTTTCTACTTTTCCCCTTTTAGTCTTCCTCTCTCTTCACTTTCCCCTTCTTGCTCTTCTTTGTGCTTCTTTATTGTACTGCTTTGAGCAGTATTGACTTTAAATTGCACTTAAACCAATGTTTAAGGGGAAAATTATTTACACAGCATTACCTGGCTTTAAAAAAGCAATTCTTTATCTCTAATTGAGTTTAGGGCATTTCCCCTAAAGTTCTCTATGCAGGTTACCTTCGTCAAAAACTGATAGTGTAGTTCGTACTACCAATTTGCCAGTTATTCGCAGTTGATCCCAGTTTTAAGGATATCCCCAAGATGTTAGTATGATCTTGCTAAATCTGTTTAGTATCCTAAACGTATTAGTTTTTGTTTCTATTTCTCCTTTTACTGTGATTTTGACCAGTGAGGTGTAATTAGTACCTGTTCCCTTTACACAGAATCCCACTAATGGTTCAATATGCAATTTCTATTTGCAAACATTGGCAGGGGGTGGTTTACTAACTCACGGCACCAGGCTTCGGTCACCCTGATTCTCCTCCAGACTCACTGCTTCTGCATACCTCCATGGAAGCCCCCTTCTCTCCCCGGGGTCAGTCTTCCTGCAGCAGCCCCATCAATAAGACTGAGAGGTTCTCCATCTGACTCCGTCTTACTCCTCCATCTACCATATGGCATGCTCCTTCCGTCTGCCGTATGGCGTGCCAGGGGCGGACTGACCACTCGGGCATATCGGTCATGGACCGAGTGCCCGAGGAAGTCAGGGGCCCGGCAGCACAGCCTTGCTCCAACTGGAACGGCAAAATTAAAAAAAATAAAACTATTTAATTGATAGGTTGTGGGGCCCCTGATACAGCTTGGGGCCCCACCACGCTACCGCCCTGTAAATAACCCCCCTATGAGACCTGGCAGCTTCAGCAGCTCTCTGCCAGGTCTCCTTCTCCCTGTCGTGCGGTGCTCTGTGTGATGGGATAGGCGGGGCCAGGAAGTGACTCCACTGTCACTAGTCACCCCCCTCTGTCACTAGTCACCCCCCTCACTGTCACTAGTCACCCCCCTCACTATAACTAGTCACCCCCCCACTGTCACTAGTCACCCCCCACTGTCACTAGTCCCCCCCCTCACTGTCACTAGTCACCTCCTCCTCACTATCACTAGTCCCCCCCTCACTGTCACCACCCCTCACTGTCACTAGTCACCCCTCCTCTATCACTAGTCACCCCCTCCTCTGTCACTAGTCACCCCCCACACTTGTCACTAGTCACCCCCTCCTCTGTCACTGGTCACCCCCCCTGTCACTAGTCACCCCCACTGTCACTAGTCCCCCTTGTCACCACCCCTCACTGTCACTAGTCACCCCCCCACTGTCACTAGTCACCCCCCTCACTGTCACTAGTCACCCCCCCTCCTCCTGTCACTAGTCACCCCCCCCCTCTGTCACTAGTCACCCCCTCACTGTCACCTAGTCACCCCCCTCCTGTCACCCTTCCTCACTGTCACTGTCACTAGTCACCCCTCACCCTCTTATTACTAGTCACCCCCCTCACTGTCACTAGTCACCCCCCACTGTCACTAGTCACCCCCTCCCACTGTCACTAGTCACCCCTCCTCTGTCACTAGTCACCCCCCTCCTGTCACTAGTCCACCCCCCCTCCTCTGTCACTAGTCACTGTCACTAGTCACCCCCCCCACTGTCACTGGTCACCCCTCACTCTGTCACTAGTCACCCCCCCACTGTCACTAGTCACCCCCCACTGTCACTAGTCACCCCCCCTCACTGTCACTAGTCACCCCCTCACTGTCACTAGTCACCCCCCCTCACTGTCACTAGTCACCCCCCCCACTGTCACTATTCACCCCCTCACTGTCACTAGTCACCCCCGTACTGTCACTAGTCACCCCCCACTGTGTCACTAGTAACCCCCTCCCTTACTCTGTCACTAATCACCCCTTCCCTCACTCACTTTGTCACCCCTTCCCTCCCTTACTCTGTCACTAGTCACCCCCTCCCTCACTCTGTCACTAGTCACCCACTTACTCTAGTGACAGAGTGAGGGAGAGGGTGACTAGTGACAGAGGGAGAGGGGGACTAGTGACAGAGGGAGAGGGTGACTAGTGACAGAGGGAGGGATGGGGTGACACAGTGACAGCGTGCGGGAGTGGGTGACTAGTGACAGAGGGAAGGATGGGTTGACTAGTGACAGTCACCACCTCCCTCACTCTGTCACTAATCACCATCTTCCTCTGTCACTAGTCACCCCCTCCCTCATTCTGTCACTAGTCACCCCCTCCCTCACTCTGTCACTAGTCACCCCTTCCCTCACTCTGTCACTGGTCACCCCCTCACTCTAGTGACAGAGTGAGGAAGGGGGTGACCAGTGACAGAGGGAGGGGTGACTAGGGACAGAGTGAGGGAGGTGGTGACTAGTGACTTGTGACAGTCACCACCTCCCTCACTCTGTCACTAGTCACCACCTCCCTCACTCTGTCACCTGTCATCCCCTCACTCTGTCACTAGTCACCCCTTCCCTCACTCTGTCACTAGTCACCCCCTCAATCTAGTGACAGAGTAAGGGAGGGTGTGACTAGTGACAGAGTGAGGGAAGGGGTGACTAGTGACAGTCACCACCTCCTTCACTCTGTCACTAGTCACCCCCTCCCTCACTCTGTCAATGTGTCACCCCCTTCCTCACTCTGTCACTAGTCACCACTTCCTTCCTTCACTCTGCCACTAGTCACCCCTTCCCTCACTCTAGTGACAGAGTGAGGGAGGGGGTGACTAGTGACAGTGAGGAAGGGGGTGACTAGGGACAGAGTGAGGGAGGGGGTGACTAGTGACAGTCACCATCTCCCTCACTCTGTCACTAGTCACCCTCTCCCTCTGTCACTTGTCACCCCCTCACTCTAGTGTCAGAGTGAGGGAGGGTGTGACTAGTGACAGAGAGAGGGAGGGTGTGACTAGTGACAGAGTGAGGGAGGGTGTGACTAGTGACAGAGAGAGGGAGTGGGTGACTAGTGACAGAGTGAGGGAGGTGGTGATTAGTGACAGAGGGAGGGATGGGGTGACTAGTGACAGTCACCACCTCCTTCACTCTGTCACTAGTCACCCCCCCCTCACTCTGTCATTGTGTCACCCCCTTCCTCACTCTGTCACTAGTCACCCACTCCCTCCCTCACTCTGTCACTAGTCACCCCCTCTCTCACTCTGTCACTAGTCATCACCTTCCTTACTGTCACTAGTCACACACTCCCTCTCTCTGTCACTAGTCACACCCTCCCTCACTCTGTCACTAGAGTGAGGGGGTGACTAGTGACAGAGGGAGGGGATGACTAGTGACAGAGTAAGGGACGGAGGGGGTGACTAGTGACAGAAGGAGGGAGGGAGTAGTGACAGAGGGAGGTGGTGACTAGTGACAGAGTGAGGGAGCTGGTGACTAGTGACAGTCACCACCTCCCTCACTCTGTTACTAGTCACGCCTTCCTTCCCTCACTCTGCCACAAGTCACCCCTTCCCTCACTCTGTCACTAGTCACCCCCTCACTCAAGTGACAGAGTGAGGGAGGGTGTGACTAGTGACAGAGAGAGGGAGGGTGTGACCAGTGACAGAGTGAGGGAGGGTGTGACTAGTGACAGTCACCCCCTCCCTCACTCTGTCACTAGTCACCCCTTCCTTCCCTCACTCTAGTGACAGAGTGAGGGAGGGGGTTACTAGTGACAGAGGGAGGGGTGACTAGGGAGAGAGTGATGGAGGTGGTGACTAGTGACAGTCACCACCTCCCTCACTCTGTCACTAGTCACCACCTCCCTCACTCTGTCACCAGTCATCCCCTCACTCTACCACTAGTCACCCCTTCCCTCACTCTGTCACCTGTCACCCCCTCACTCTAGTGACAGAGTGAGGGAGGGTGTGACTAGTGACAGAGAGAGGGAGGGGGTGACTAGTGACAGAGAGAGGGAGGTTGTGACTAGTGACAGAGAGAGGGAGGTGGTGACTAGTGACAGAAGGAGGGATGGGGTGACTAGTGACAGTTACCACCTCCTTCACTCTGTCACTAGTCACCCCCTCCATCACTCTGTCATTGTGTCACCCCCTTCCTCACTCTGTCACTAGTCACCCACTCCCTCCCTCACTCTGTCACTAGTCACTCACTCTGTCACTAGTCATCCCCTTCCTTACTGTCACTAGTGACCCACTCCCTCTGTCACTAGTCACACCCTCCCTCTCTCTGTCACTAGTTACACCCTCCCTCACTCTGTCACTAGAGTGAGGGGGTGACTAGTGACAGAGGGAGGGGATGACTGGTCACAGAGTGAGGGATGGAGGGGGTGACTAGTGATAGAAGGAGGGAGGGAGTAGTGACAGAGGGAGGTCACTAGTCACCACCTCCCTCACTCTGCCACTAGTCACCCCATCACTCTAGTGACAGAGTGAGGGAGGGTGTGACTAGTGACAGTTAGGCAGGGAAGGGGTGACTAGTGACAGAGGGAGGGGTGACAGAGTGAGGGAGGTGGTGACTAGTGACCGTCACCACCTCCCTCACTCTGTCACTAGTCACCACCTCCCTCCGTCACTGTGTCACCCCCTCCCTCACTCTGTCACCAGTCATCTCCTTACTCTGTCACTAGTCACCCCTCCCTTCCCTCACTCTGGCACTAGTCACCCCTTCCCTCACTCTATCACCTGTCACCCCCTCACTCTGTCACTAGTCACCCCCTCACTCTAGTGACAGAGAGAGGGAGGGTGTGACTAGTGACAGAGTGAGGGAGGGAAGGGGTGACTAGTGAGAGTGAGGGAGGTGGTGATTAGTGACAGAGGGAGGAATGGGGTGACTATCACTGTGTCACCCCCTTCCTCACTCTGTCACTAGTCACCCACTCCCTCCCTCACTCGGTCACTAGTCACCCCCTCTCTCACTCTGTCACCAGTCATTCCCTCACTCTGTCACCAGTCATCCCCTCACTCTATCACCAGTCACCCCTTCCTTCCTTCACAGTGACAGAGTTAGGGAGGGAGTGACTAGTGACAGAGAGAGGGATGGGGTGACTAGTGACAGAGTGTGGAAGGGGGTGACTAGGGACAGAGGGGGTGACTAGTGACAGAGTGAGGGAGCGGGTGACACAGTGACAGAGTTAGGGAGGGAGTGACTAGTGACAGAGAGAGGGATGGGGTGACTAGTGACAGTCACCCCCTCCCTCTGTCACTAGTCACTCCCTCCCTCTGTTACTAGTCACTCCCTCACTCTGTCACCAGTCATCCCCTCACTCTGTCACCAGTCACCCCTTCCCTCCCTCACTCTGCCACTAGTCATCTTTTCCCTCCCTCACTCTGCCACTAGTCATCTTTTCCCTCCCTCACTCTGCCACTAGTCACCCATTCCCTAACTCTGTCACTAGTCACCCCCTCTCCCTCCCTATGTCACTAGTCACCCCCACTCACTGTGTCTCCCCCTCACTCTGCCAGCACTCAACCCCTCCCTCCCTCACTCTGCCACCAGGTACCCCCTCACTCTGCCACCTGTCACAACCTCCCACACTCTTCCACCTGTCACCTTCTCCCTCACTCACTGTCACCTGTCACATATGCATTCACACAGACACTATATACAAAAAAGCACATGTAGTCATCCTGACATGCACAAGTGCATTCACACAGACTCAAATACAAACATGCATTGATACACAGGTCTTCACAATATACACATCCAAAGGAATGCTGTATTATGAGTTATATTTAACATTTATTTAATGCACATATATTTGGCCTTCAAAGGGCCTGGGATCTAATTTTGCCCGGGGGCCCCAAAGGCTCTCAGTCCGCCCCTGTGGCATGCTTTTTTGTCTGTGTTCGTATGCTCACTTGCTCACCTGAGATAGCTTCGAGATAGCGTGGTCCATGCCTCGAGTCTATTTCACTCCCAACTCTGGTTCTCTCACTCAGGCATCCTACGTCATCCGGAACGCCCACCACTCAATATTAAGATCAGGAAAATCAACTAATAGACTGAGCCTGCATTTTGGTGGTGCAGCATCATGTGAGTGTAGTTGATTTATGCACACATATATGCCTTTCACATCAGTAATGCACTATGTAATGCTTTTATATTTTCTATGCTGAACTCTTCCACTTAAGTTGTGGTAATATTATATATACTTGTTTATTACTTGTTCGTATGTTCGTATTGCTCTCACCCATTTTGTATTTTAATAGTAAATATTGGTGAAGTTTTGGAATAGAAGAATAGAACTGAGCAAGGGAAAAAAGGGCAACGGGGGAGTGTAAGGAGAATAGTGGGGAAATAGGATTTGAATGAGGAATATCTATCTATCTATATATCTATCATCTATTTATCTTTAATGAGAGAGTGAAAGAAAGAAGAAGAGAGAGAGAAAAAGACAAATGTGGGTGTGCTAACTAATGCATGTTTCCTAACTATACAATACATGTACTATATGGACAACCTACCCACAAACAGCCTCTGTCAATCTCCAAACAAGGTGCCTAGCGCCTGTATCTATGTTGCTAATATTAATCATAATGATTATGCTAGCACTATTCACGGATTTTACAAACTTTTAAAATAAATTCTTGCAAAAAAAAACAATGCTAATAAGCAAACATTTTATTATATACACTACACATATATTATAGATATAGAAATATATGTATACAGTATATCTATGATTTATATGGGAATTCATCCTGTGCTTTTAATTTAAACTTGCAAAAGAAACCTTTTGACACATTTTCATATTTCCATTCCTGATTTCCATATCATGTGTATTTAACAAGTCAAAACAAAATGCTACCTACCAAACATAGTGCATGAAATGTTTAACGAATATAGTATGTTTTGCATTCAAGACACAACACCATCTGTCACTAAGTACTGTTTATGAGCCAAACACTGTTTCTACATTTTTCCTCTAGTTTTGAAGCTTGTGTTAATGCTAAAGTACACAGTTATAAGTCTTTAAAAAAAAGGTAATTTATTTATTTTTTTAAATCAGGAACATTGTGAGCACAATACTTGGAAATCTTGACTATTTTTACATTATTTAAAGAGGTTTTAAAGCTACATTTTTTTGCCTTAGACCTGCCAGCTACTTATGCAATCATTTTTTGCAGGGCACAAACCTTGGATTATTTTTTATTTTTTTTGGGGGGGGGGGAGCAGGGATGATTTCATATACTTGGGTTTATCCAGTGTCAGATTGAATGTTGTTATTATGCCCTTTCATAGTTAGCATTAATAAGTACTTTTGATTATACAAATACAATATTTCTACTTAAACTGAATAGTAGTGAAAATAAAAATATTAATAATAATATAATAATAATATTGTGAATCATGATCTGCTGTAGGGTTTCTGCTATAGTAATAAGACCTAACTCCAGATATTCTTTATATCTTGTACATGACCCTAATGATCCACTTAGATTAAAGGAACCTTAGGCCAAGCCCTATGTCAACTCCTAATATTCAAGGTTTAAATAGGCATGTAATATAAAAGATACATTATACTGAAGAATGTATTAGGAGAATATAACGTCGTCCTACATAAATCACAGAAACAACCCAAATGCCTCTTTTTCATCTAAGATGGCACATTTGCCAATCACATTTATCTAGAACTGACATTGAGTGCTGCTCTTTTATTGTTCTTTAATTTTCTGATATTTTTGTATATAATTTGATTATTATTATTGTTGTTATTATTATTATTACAACGTTTTTCTCCTCCCTAAACCCCTTTCTTGCTATTAGTAGGCACAATGTATACCACCAAATCACTTTGTTGAATGTCTGTGCTACCTTCACACACTGTGTTCATTTCTTTACAATTTCTTTACATCTCTTTAAATTAAAAAGGCTATAATTTCATGTGACATATACATATATAAATTCTGATTTATTAAAAAAATGCAAAAAATCTTCTTTTACAGTTTTTGTAATAATAATTTGTACACGATTAGTGCAGCTTAAGAAAAAATAATTCAAAATAAATTAATTTTATTTCCTGATTTACAGAGTACATCTTATATCTAGGATTTCAGTTTATATTTGGTTAAACGTGACACGTGACAAAATACAAGGAGTGAAATACAATTTTAATGTGGAATGATTCTAAAATTGGCTTTGTTTGTCTTATAACATTAGTAGCCATCACAGAAAACAAAATTGCCACACAAAATACATATTTATGAAGTAGACATCACAGGTTCACCTAAGGGTATGTTGACACTTTATAAACAGTCATTTAAAAATGGATACATTTTTGTAGTTTCTTTTCTTATACATACCTACACAACAAGGTTTTTTTAATGCATAGTTTGTAAATCTGATGTGTGCTAATCCAGTACAAAATCTCAAACTGTGTTCAGAGAAAAATTCTGAGTACAACAATGTCCACAATGTACATCTTTGCCACTATGTTGTGAAGGTCCAGTGCCATATAGGAGACTCGACCATTTCAGTTTGTACAGTTAAAATTTTGATAGATACATTTGAGGAGTTCATAACTTATTTTGGGGCATTGTAGCAGTTTGAGTGTTCAAATTACCCACTAGCAGCATGATTATTTCTCTCTATGATGCTAAATCATAATTGTGACAAGTATTCACAATATGATTTAAATCTTACCTGTATAGTCTAGCTCTGACAACCCTCAGCTACCTGTCGTCATAAATTGTCATGGTACTGTGGCTGAACTACCAGAACTTCATTTCAAATGCCACTGTTGAACACAGAATTACTTCAATATATATTGTTGGATCACAGCAAAACACCCACCTACTACTGATCTTTATCGCTATTAGTACAAGATTAAGATCTGCTCAAAATATAACAAGAGATATTAGCTTAAAAAATAACTTATTTACACTGTAAAAAAAATAATAAAAAGAATAATATATGCATGTATCAGTAATATAAATGTGTATAATAACACAAATCTAAAATGCCTTATATATTAAAAAAAATCTCAATGAAGTGTTAAATGAACACTATAGTCACCACAACAACTACAGCTTAATGTAGTTGTTCTGGCGTCTATAGCCTGTCCTTGTAGGCATTTTCATGTAAACACTGCCTTTATCGTTCGTCATGTTTTCAACAAGGTTTTTCTATTTTTAATAAGTGTTTGCAAAAATAAAATATTTTGGGGGGGCAGTGCCACTGATCGCTTACATGGATTCACTGGTTTAGAAATGTTTTACTGATTTTTTTATTCTTTTTTACTATTTCAACTTAGAGATGGAATATTTGATTTTGCAGTAAGCTTCTGTGCCATTGCTTTTGGTTTGGAAACTGCAAGTTTCTTCCCTCAGTAATTTACACAGTGTGTGGCAGTTTACTGCATAAGTAAACACAGTCTGCACTGAGTGTGGCAAGTATTCTTTTCAACTCATGGTAGAAACAAAAGTTTTTTTAAATGTGTTGGAGCTGATAGTGGTTGTGATATTTTCAAATGGTCTTCATTGAGGTGATTTTTCAATATTTGAGCCTGATGGTGTAGGTACGCCAGTTAAATCCACAGATTCAGTTTATGGAAGCTGCTTTTTCCACACTGTGCTTTTTTTTTCCTTTTTTTTTGTTTGAGACAGATTATTTGCTTTGCAGTGTGAGTCTGTGCCATTGCAAGCTTCTTTCTTGGTAATATACACAAAGTGGAGCTGCAGTTTGGTAGCAGTGTTCCATGTGGATTATAGCATCATTTAAGTTTAACAATTAGTATGCAAAGCCTTTTTTCTTTACCTGTGTGCTGTGCAAGTATCAAAGCATTATCACTGTGTACAATGTGCAGTGTGGTCAATCACAATGTTACAGTGGTACACCAAGAAGCCGCTTATTCTTTTACGCAATAATAAGGCAGAGCATAACCCCTGCAAAGACAGACAGATTTTAAAACAGAGGGAGCAACAGCAGCAGCAGTACCTCATTCATTATTAACACCCTCTGGCAGAGAAGGGGGATGTTGAGTATAGTGCCAGTATCCAACAAAGGCAGGTTGGACGGAGACAGTTGGATGCTTTATTCCAGGTGTCCAATCGCCCTCTCTAGCGGACTCATTTTGTTTGATTTCATTGCAGGGTCATGTTAAATCAGCAGGCTAACAAAATGACCCAACTGATTTCCCAGATTTAAAAAGTACTCATACTAGCCAGCATACCTTTATTTTTTGACAGCATTAGTGTCAGCCCACAATTAAAAAATTGCTTGAACATTGCAAAAGGGTTTCCAGGCATTTCCACTCTAGTTTGAGGGCTAGCAACTTGAGGGAGAATGAAGAGTAAAGAGTGCTTCCAACACATTATCTGTGATAGGATGTCAGCACATCATGGAACTCCACTTTACACATGGTGGAAGGAAGTTTGTAACAGCACAGGGCAATCTATATGATATCTTCCCACCACTCCATTGTCAGTGATTCCCCACTGGGGGATGAGTATTAGACGACAATAGGGCAACTAGTGTCAGTTCCTGACAAATGACAGAAACTTTGAGCCACAGTAAATGCCAGTTTGTGACAGGAACTTATCAGAAAAATGAAGACAGGAAACTAGCAATCCCATATAAAACTTAACTTTTAATTAAATTAATTAAAACTATACTATCCATCAATATCTATATAATGAATATGTGTGTGTTCACTGCAGAGACTATAGCCAAATCTATCAATCTTATGCAGATAATTAGAACCAAAATCTCTAACTGCATAGCATAGTATCACCATTACATGGTTATCAGTAATAGAAACATTGTAGCGATTGTCACAGAGAAGAAGGTAAAATTCATCAGGAAAGTTGCTGAGAAGATAAAGGAAAGAGATAAATCCTTCCTAAGAAAAATTGATCAATCTCTCCCTAAACTTGCCTTTAGAGGGCACATCAATAACTCTAACTTTGGCTACTTATATCTGAAAAATCACAATGCAAAGTGTGACGGATCCATCTGTCTAAGTACTATCTACTGGTTCGCCTATTTTGTTATACAGTCGTGGAATTACCTGTCCATACGTCCCTGTTCGTTTATTTCAGTTTATACCGAATAAAACTACCGAATGGCCAGCCACCCAGAAGAGAAGTGTGCTGCTGGTTAAACTATTGGCCTCAATTAGAATGTTGTGGTTAACCGCAGACACCTCTTAATTGGAAACGTATGCTGGGTGGTCGTCGTTCGTATGTCAACAACGAGGCGAAGGCCATTTTAAACACACAAATGAACAGCGTTCTTCGACGATGAACTTATGGAACTCAAATTATTTAATGAATTTAAAATTCATTTTCAATTTTAATAACATGACACCGCATGGGTTAAATAATGATTTAGAATTATGTCATTTTATGAACTAATATTGCCTTTTTAAATAGCCATTTTTAGAAATTAATAATGAACCCATTATTTGTTTTTAAGATGTATTTTTATAATTGTTTGGATAAGCCAAAATACTAAATCCTCACTACTTAAATATGTACCAAAATAAAATAAGATGTAGATGTATTTTAGAAGAAGTGCAAATGTTTTACAAAGTGGAAATGTATCATATTTTATTCTATTTTTTATTATTTTTTCTGTGTTTTGAAGAACCACAAAAACTACATTAATATGTAGATGCAGGCATAAGAAGTGCAAATGTTTTACAAAGTGGAAATGCATCATATTTTATTTTATTTTCGCTGCACAGAGGTTATAAACAAAGTTTTTTTAAGTATGTCATGCACAGAGGTTACAAACAAAGTTTGTTGAAATTGTTTGTTAGTCATATTAGTAACAATATTGGAACGCACGTTGCGTTCCATTAGGAGACAGAATGCGGATAGAGAACACTGGAACGCACGTTGCGTTCCACGTTGCGCTCCAGTAGAGGGGGATGAGGACCGAGAGTGTTGGAACGCACATTGCGTTCCACGTAGCGAAACCCGGAAGCGGAAGGGGATTGAGACCGGACCAGAGAGCGGGCATTTTTAAAGCGAAGGAAAGAGAGAAGAAACCACAACAGCCAACTGCGGAAGCCTTTTCACAAGGCGAAATGCGTTTTGGACTTTGGATTTCTGTTACTGGCTATATAGTCTATCCAGACATCGATCTGGTATTTATTTATTATGCTATTTTATGTTCTGTTTTTTTAAAGTAATAAAGCACCATTTTTACCATTATTGGAGCTGGCCAAGAGGGAGAAAGAGAACACTTGTATAAAGAAAAGGATGTGGACATCCTTGAATGGTCCAGGGGCACATACTACCTAAGTCATATGAAGGTATGACTCTAGGCTTGTGAGTGACATTACTCTCTTATTTTATAATTTAAGTTTTTAATTGCTATATTGCACTATTCTTTGTACAATCTTGTTTTGCAGAATATCTGTCGAATTGTTTAGAAGCTCCACCTTTTCTATATGTATGTATACTTTTTCTACCGAACACCGCTGAAACCGCTGACCGCCTTTCTTATCATCAGGCATACGAACGCCGGTCCGTTCTGGACTTTTTATTGTACGAATGGACTTAGCCATCCCATGGAGTCATTTGTATAGCAAAAGAACAGTGTGAAAGACTTTGACTCCATGGCGATTGAACTGTGCGCATTGGGTCAGAGCGCTATTCGGTAGTAATGCGCACTCAGATCTAGGCTATCTGGGGATACGAATTAAATGCATTAGGTAGTTTTACATTTATTGGAGACCTGCATAAATACCGGGCAGGTAGCCCTCAATAAACTAGAATCCTGTTTTACCCTCAAGACGGAGTTTGGTCTCGTGTTTGGGGGGGATTGCTACTTTGGAGTATTCTTTTGCCTGTTCCAGGAGAGAAGGATTTTGGCTGATTCTCAGTTCGGGGAATTGGAGTGTTCGTAAGCTGCTAGTCCCGTATCGAGGAGAGAGGTCTTTCGTATAATTATCCAGTTCGGTGAATTGAAGCGTTCGTGAGTTGCTATTCCCGTAGTAAGGTAAACTCCCTATGCTGGAACAACGGGGCCAACAAGCCAGTAACCTCAGGAAGAGGGAGATTATTGCCATATTGATAGAAATGGATGGAGTATCAGGGGCGGAAGGAACCAATGGGCCCAGGATACCAGACAGAACCACCGAAGAGGCAAGCTTTGACCGTGCGGTTAAAATAAGACTGCCACATTATGGTCCCAACCCGACTACAGAAATCATCGACCGGGTCATAGCAGCTGTGGAGGCCAGCATACTTCACCAAAGCAGCGCTGCAGCAGTTCAAGTCACAGTAACCCCGGTGGAAAAGAAAAAGGTGCAGTTTGCAGCGTTTAAACCCTTCATTGAGACAGAAGGAGAGATTGATGGGTACCTTGCTGATTTTGAGAGGCAATGTGCTCTACATAAGGTACCCGCAGAGGACTGGGTCACTATATTGTCCGGAAAGTTATCCGGATGGGCCAGTGAGGCTTTTCAGCCCTTCCTGATGAGATTGGGGTTTATAATGCCGTAAAAGAAGCGCTACTCTCCAGGTATGCAGTTACACCGGAGGCATACTGGAGGCGGTTCAGAGACACTGCCAAACTAGCCGGAGATTCATACGTCTAGTGGGCATGTCGGGTGCACCGCACAGCCACTCACTGGATGGCAGGATGCCAAGCTGTATCCGGGGAAGAGGTGCTGCAGATGTTCCTGCTGGAACATTGTTTTGACAAGCTATCCACAGGAGTCAGATAGTGGGTCCGGGACCGTACACCCTCCACCCTGCATGAAGCAGCCCGCCTGGCAGATGAGTATATGGATGCCCGTAAACTGGACAATACCACCACCAAGGTCCCTGCTAGAGTGGAGCACCGACCAGAAGCACCCCCAAGCCGCTACCGCCTACCAACCCCCGGCGCACCACACTTCAGCACCACCTCCAGCTATGAACTACCCTCAGCCACCCCGGTTTAACTCCCGGGACTACTCCCAGCCCATTCGGTGTTTCGGATGGAAGCAGCTAGGACACAAGAGGCCAGAGTGTCCCCTAAACACAGCAAACCAAGCACAGTCCTGGAGAAGACCCGCCGGAGGAAACCAGCGAAACCCTCAGCCGGCTGCCCACTGCATAGAGGAGGAAGAATGTTGGGGCATCTTACATGAAGCAGACCCCATGCAAGCTGCCCACCGGGACAATAGACAACAGCACCGACAACTGGTTAAGGTGAATGGGAAAGAGGTCAGTGGGCTGAGAGATACAGGTGCTACCATGACCTTACTCCAGAAAAACTTGGTGTCCGAAAACCAGCACACCGGAGACACTGTAGCCGTGAGGGTAGCAGGGGGTGCTGTGTTTCGCCTACCTGTTGCCCGGGTACATTTGGATTGGGGAGTGGGCGCTAGACATGTGAATGTTGAGGCCATGAGGGATTTACCAGCCGACGTCCTCCTTGGAAATGATTTGGCCCCCCTTGTTTCTGCATATGCCCCGATGGGTCCCGCTGAAGTCAATCCAGACCTGTGCCGCTGAGACTGGCCCACCTGTTGCTGAGACCCAGGTAAAACTCTCTCCCCCAACTTGTACCCTAGATCAGGCCCCCAGAGGCGTACGGGAGGGAAACCCGGGAGGATCCGACCCTTCAAAAGTATAGGGCTAGGGCAGACGCTGGGGAAGAGGGGGTAGATGGGGAACGTTATAAGCTGTATAGGATCCCTAAACCTTCCCAGAAAGGGGCTACCCCTCAGCAGAATCAGCAGCTGGTGGTATCTGCGAAATACCGGCAAGAGATTCTGCAGATTGGGCATGATGTACCATTAGCTGGACATCTAGGGTCCCGCCGCACAGCTCATAGAATCACCCAAAATTTCTTCTGGCCCAATTTTAATCGAGATGTGCGGGTTTATTGCAGTACTTGTGACACCTGTCAATGGGTAGGTAAGCTGGGGGATCACCCAAAGGCTAGGCTTATGTCTATGCCTATCATTGGGGAACCCTTTTCCCGCATAGCTGTTGACATTGTGGGTCCACTGGTCAGGGCTAGTCCATCTGGTAAGAAGTATATTCTCACCGTGGTGGACTACGCCACTCGTTATCCAGAGGCAGTAGCACTGTTTAATATAGAGGCAGAAATGTTTGCTGATGCCCTGGTTAAGATTTTTACTAGGGTAGGGTTCCCTAACGAGATTCTCTCAGACCAGGGAACCCAATTTACTGTTGTGCTCACCCAGCAGCTGTGGAAAGTGGGCTGCATTAAACCATTGCTCAGTTCACCTTATCACCCACAGACTAACAGCCTCTGCGAGCGCTTTAACGGCACCCTCAAGCAGATGCTGAGGACCTTTACTGACACTTGCAGAGACTGGGAGTGATTCCTGCCTCACCTGCTATTTGCATACAGAGAGGTGCCCCAGGAATCCACTGGGTTCTCTCCTTTTGAGTTATTCTATGGGAGAAGGGTCGCGGACCCCTAGATCTCATTAGAGGACACTGGGAGGGAGAGACAGAGCAGAAGGTAACCCCCATAGTACCATATGTCCTGGAACTCCGGGACCGCATGGAGAAACTGTCCCTCATGGTAAGGGAGAATCTCCAGGCAGCCCAGGGGAGACAGAAGAGGTGGTACGATCGGGGTGCCCAGCAGCGGGTCTTCCAGGTGGGGCAGAAAGTGTTGGTGCTCAAACCTGTGAAGACCAACAAGATGCAAGCATCTTGACAGGGCCCGTATAAGGTGTTAGCTCAGGTGTGTGATGCTACCTACCTTATAGCCAGCTGTGCAGATGAGAGGATTCAGCAATCCTTTCATGTAAACATGCTGAAGGAGTATCAGGAGAGACCAGAGGATGTCACTGCAGTGTGTGCCCCTGCTGCAGACGACCCAGAGAATTTACCCCTGCCCGATTTATTAGAGAAGGACCCCCAGACTGGCATCACTAGTCTTGTGCAGCTAGGGGACGGGTTAAGCCCCACAGAGAAGGTACAGGCAAGGCAGCTTCTGTGGGAGAAGCAGGCGAAGTTCTCCCAAGAGCCTGGCTACACTACTCTAGCTGTACATAAGGTAGAGACCCCTGGACAGAACTGCCCATCCCCAAAATCCAACCACATCAATTAAAACAATTAAACCAGCCCATGACAGAAGAAGAAATGCGGAAAGAGATACAGGAGATGACTCGGCTTGGAGTCATCGAACACTCTGACAGTCCTTGGGCCTCGCCTGTAGTCCTAGTGCCTAAGAAAGATGGGTTAGACCGAATTATTAGACCGTATTGCCAGGGGACGCTATCTGACCACCATAGACCTGTGTAAGCGCTATTGGCAGATCCCCCTGGCCGAGGATGCTATCCCCAAGTCGGCATTCGTCACCTCATTTGGCCTGTACCAGTTTAAGGTCATGCCATTTGGGATGAAGAATGCACCGGCTACCTTCCAGCGTATGGTGGATAGACTCCTTGATGGCTTCCAGGAATTTGCTTGTTCATACCTGGATGACATTGTGGTCTACTGTGAGTCCTGGGAGGAACACTTGGTCCATGTAGGGGTGTTTCTGGACAAGATTTGGGCCGCTAGCCTGACCTTGAAACCAGACAAGTGCCATCTAGGTATGGCTGAAGTACAGTACCTGGGTCACAGAGTGGGGTGTGGGAACCAGAGACCGGAGCCAGCCAAGGTAGAGGCCGTGGCTAACTGGCCCACACCTATCACTAAAACCCAGGTGTTAGCCTTCTTGGGGACGGCAGGGTACTACCGATGTTTTGTCCCTGACTACAGTACTATCGCCAAGCCCCTGACTAACCTGACTAAGAAGAATTTACCTAAGCAGGTCCTGTGGTCTCCAGCTTGTGAAACCGCATTTCAAGTCCTGAAGCAGGCTCTTGTGAATGCCCCTGTCTTGTCTGCCCCAGTCCCTAACAAACGCTTTCTCGTTCACACAGATGGACTGGGAGCTATGCTAAGCCAAGTCGGGGAGGATGGAGGAGAGCACCCTGTCGCATATCTCAGCAGAAAGTTACTACCTCGGGAAGTGAGCTATGTGGCAGTGGAGAAGGAATGTTTAGCCCTGGTCTGGGCACTGAAGAAGTTGAGCCCTTATTTATACGGGCAGGAATTCTCCCTTATAACGGACCACAATCCCCTTGTCTGGCTTAACCGGGTCTCAGGAGACAATGGTAGATTGCTGTGGTGGAGTTTAGCCCTCCAACCTTATAACTTCACTATCAGCTACTGACCTGGTAAGCATAACGGGAATGCTGATGGATTGTCCTGGCAAACTGACCTCCCTACCACCTCCTAGTCCAGTCATCCCCAAGTTGACCCGCCAAAGGGTCAAGTCGGGTCTGCTGGGGTGTCCCACAAGGAGGGAGCCGTGTGACAGATCCATCTGTCTAAGTACTATCTGCTGGTTCATCTCTTTTGCTATACAGTCATGGAATTACCTGCCCGTACGTCCCTGTTCATTTATTTCAGTTTATACTGAATAAAACTACCGAATGGCCGGCCACCCAGAAGAGAAATGTGCTGCTGGTTAACCTATTGGCCTTAATTAGAACGTTGTGGTTAACCACAGACACCTCTTAATTGGAACCGTATGCTGGGTGGTCGTCATTCGTTTGTCGACCACGAGGTGGCGGCCATTTTAAACACACGAATGAACAGCGGTGTTAGATGATGAACTTATGGAACTCAAACCGGACACTTTTTCTGCCGAACACCGCTGAAACTTCTTATCATTAGGCATACGAACGCCGGTCCGTTCGGTACTTTTTATTGTATGAATGGACTTAACCCTCCTTCTTTCTTTCTTTCTTTCTACTTTGTCTGAGAGAGAAGAAGTAAGGTCTTTCTGTGGGACACCAATGGCTTAGTAGATCATCCAGCCTTTTTATCCATGTACCCCAGTCCTCTATTTGTTTATATCTATTTCCCAGATTTACTCGTATACTTCTTTCCATTTTTGCTTGACAAGTTACTTGTTTTATTAATTCATTAATATTTAGATTTTTTGTATCTACTTTTTAATTTCTTGCAATGAGTAATTTGGCTGCCGTCGTAATATGTGATATCACCATTGCTGTTTTTTGTGTAATTTCTGGCAAGTGCAAGTTTAGTAAAACCACTTCTGGATTACAGGGTAATTTTACTTCCGTTATTTGATATATTACCTTGATGACGTCTTTCCAAAATCATTTTATGAGTGTACACTGCCACCACGCGTGAATCAAGTTGCCTTCAGCACTTTTGCATTTCCAGCATCTGTCTGATAGTTCTGGGAAAAGTCTCTTTAGGCATTTGGGTGTTAAGTACCATCTGTTTGATAGCTTAAACTGGGTCTCTATAACATTTAAGCAATGTATATTTTTGTTCAGTTTATTTTGGGAGTTTATCCGTTGTTGTTCTTCTATAGTTATTTGTAGTTCTTTTTGACATTTGTTAATCAATGTTATCGGTTTATCATGTCTCCATCCATATATAATTTTTGCGCATTTGGCCGTTTTTATAATTCTTTAGTTCAAATAATTGTATAAGGTTTTTGGTATCCTCCTCTTTGGTTTTAAAGAGGTGTTTTGTTAAAAAGCTTTTAATTTGCAAATAGTTGAATGTTTCACTGGAGGGGATGTTAAAATCCTTCATAATTTGGTTGAAAGGTTTAAGGTTGTCTTCCTTCACCTCCTTTGACGTCCATAATTCTGTTGTTATATTTTCTAACATATCTGAGACGCTTACGAATGGAAGCGTGTCTATTATTTTATTTCAGAGGCCTTTCTTGTTTATACATTTTTCCCACCATCTCGTCAGCTCTTTAAATATCTGGGATTTGCTGTGTGCTATTCCCATCTCGTCAGCTCTTTAAATATCTGGGATTTGCTGCGTGCTATTCTCATAGATTTTTGATTTGCATCAACAGTCCAAAATAAAAAGGATAAGTGTCCAACTCCAGTTTTAGCTTTTTCCATTTTATACCATAGTTCTTGGGTAGCTGCCTTACTTTGTGTAAGCATATGTGAAATAATCTGCTGGTCTGATAACACTGTAAAACTTCTGGGCACCCTAGGCCTATGTCCTGTCTTGATCTAGCCAGTACTTTCATTTTTACTCTTGGTTTCTTGCTCCCCCAAATACATTTAACAAAGGAAGAATTTAATAGAGACAACCAGTTTTCTGGAAATTAATTGGAATCATTCTCCAGAGGTACGCCTATTTTGGCAGGATATATGCTTTTAAAATGTTAATCCTATCTGACCATGAGAAACCCATGCCTTTCCAATCCCTTAGATTTTTGTTGGTTTGCTTTAATAGGGGTAGAAAATTAGCTTCTATCAAATCTTTTAGTTCTAAAGTTCTGTTGATACCCAGATATTTTAGTTTGTTATTATTTTCAGATAGCCCAGTATTCTGAACAAATAATTTGATTGTTGTTTTTTTTCATATTTTTAACAATAAATGTAAATTTTTCCAAATTTATTTTATATCCTGAAACTTTGGAGTAGTTGTTTATGTCTTTAAGTAGTTCTGGGACCAAAGTGATTGGCTCTTCTAGTGTTAATAGAATGTCGTCTGCATAGATGTTTAGTTTGGTTTGTCCTATTGAGTTTGTAAATCCCTTGATTTTATTATTCTGTCTTATTAGAATTGCTAGAGGTTCTAGCACCATTATGTACAGTAAGGGCGAGAGAGGACACCCTTGTCCAGTCCCATTTTTATATTAACGTTTTGTGATGTAAACCCTGATCCTGTTATTTTAGCTGATGGAAAACTATAGAGAGCAGATACAGCTTGTAGAATTGATAAAGTAATTCCAAAATGGTTTAAAGCAGAGAACATGAAACCCCATCCAACCCTGCCAAACGCTTTCTCTGCATCTATTGACAAAAGTATTAGAGGGGTTTCACTGTTCTCTGCTTCCTCCATTATATGTATTATTCTTATAAGATTATTAACTGAGGACCTCCCTGGTATAAATGCGACTTGCATAAATAAATACAATTTATTTCAACATACATAAAAGCAATACATGCTAGATCACATTAAAAACCCTCCATTTGGCTATTGTAGTTACCAATGAAGGAGTTAATAGCTCTGTTACATTGTTGCTAAGGGACACATTTGCATAAATATTTTAATACTTTTTCTTTCATAGACCTAGAGTTTTAATCACACATTGAATGTAACTTTTCAAAGTTGTTTATTGTGCATAAAGTATAGCAATTTAGTACATGCAATTTGATTTTTTTTGAAGGTGGGACACGCAGGTCCCGCATATTCGAGTGTTGTAGGGTTTCTTGGGGGTTTTTTTTGCGTTAGTATTTTTCAGTAAGCAATTATTAGAGGAACAAGATATAATAAGACACATACAGATTAAGTTTTTTTTTTTTTTTCCTTTCATTTTTTTTCCCCTTGTCCTTTTTTCTTCCCCCTAATGGAGTGTGTCGCATGACTGATGCCTTTCCCATGGATATCTAGAACCGTTATCAGCTGTGGGTGAGTATGTCAATTAATAGGTAGTTCTAGTTTCTGGAGATGGGGCCTATGGGTCCTTGCTAGGGGTGTTAGCATCGTTAGGCCTGTATCCATGTGGGTAGCTATCTCCACTGTAGGGAGTTGTTATGAGATTTCGTTCTGTTTGGGTGTCAGTTAGGTGCTTGTCTCTTTGTATCTGTCAGCGATGGTTGTTAATGGTAGGTGAGGCATCTTACTTTGTGTGTATTTGGTCAGGTTGCTATTGTCTCGTCTGTTGCTTCGTTCTGTATGTGTTTCATTAATAGGTGGGTAGGGGTGGGATGGGGAAAGGGGTTAAGAGGGGTAAGGGGGGGGAGGTATGGGAGGGCATGTAGAAGGTGGGGGGGAAGCAGAAGGGTGGAATGAGAGCCGCCTGTCGGGGGTTGTTAGATCTCTGTATCCAGGGGTTGTGCTTAGTTCTGGAGGGTGGGTGGTCTCCTGTCTATCACTGTGTTCATTTGTTTCCTCCTGTCCCTGTGGATTGTTCTGCCACGTAGGTCAGCCACAGCCACCACCTGACTACATGTTTCTCTTCGTTTCCGAGGTATAAATGCGACTTGATCATTACTAATAACTTGTGGTATTTCCGCTATAATAGAGGATAGTATTTTAATATCGGTATTAATGATATGGGTCTGTAATTGCCTATATTTTCTAGGTCTTTATCTGCCTTTGGGATGGGTACAATATTTGCCCTCAACAGCTCTCCAGGGCAGTCTCCTGTTTCCATTATATAGTTAAAAATATTGGTGAGTTCCCCTTTTATTTGATCCTTCATTAATTTGTAAAATGTATTTGTAAAGCCATCTGGGTCTGGAGCAATCTTTCTTTTAATTTTTTCTATTGATTTATCTACCTCTTCTTCTGTCATGGGCTGGTTTAATTGTTTTAATTGATGTGGTTGGATTTTGGGCATGGGCAGATGCTCACAAAACTTCTCAATCTCTTTTGCATTACCAGATATGAGTATAAGAATATTCTGCATAATCTGCATGATAGCAGGAATTGGCATATGTATGAAACATTTGTTAATTTTCTTTGGAACTAAATGCCATTTAGTTCTTTGGAACTAAATACCATCTAGTCAGTATATTGTAACTGTGACGAGAGCAATCTCGCCACATTGCATTGGAGAAGCCTGGTTGCTCGCCTGTTGCCTTTAGACTATGGCCCCATGTGAAAAAAAGGCTTGATTTTCCCCTGCAAAGACATGAAAGCCGGGTCATTTGGTGCTTGCCCTATTTGAGCGGTGATACTCCAGATAGCTATGCCATGACGCCCATACGTATAATGAAAGACTATGGGAAAGACTTTGGCTCCATGGGAATTGAACTGTATGTGTGTGCTCTGAGCGCCATTCAGAAATAATGTGCGCTCAGATCTGAGCTGTCTGGGGATATGTTGAATGTACCTGTTTTGTGCAATGGCTGCACAGTTATATGTTTTTATGTCTTTTATTGTCTTTTGCTGCCATCTGTTCAATGGAGTTTTTCCTCTGTCTTTGGATATAATTGGATTACTTCCCAATTATCTCCAGGATAAAAGACTCTGTGGAACTGGTTTTGGGCAGAAAAGCCATGCTTCCTTTGGTCACAAAGGACTTCGATCTATCTTTTGAACCACTGGACCAATTTGCATGATTTTGACATATGTTTGTATTTGGGGTATGCTGATTCTGAAAATGTAAGTTATATGTGAATGTGATGCATACTTTTCAAGTTATGAATAATGTGGAAAAATTGTATTTCTCTGCTTGTTATAATTACATTACCCGTTGTGTCAGTTAATTGAATCGCAGGCAGAGGGGAGGATTTTGTGTGGGAGTGTCTGAGTGTATTGTATGTGTTTATTGGTTGTGTTCCAAAACCCTGTGGGTGGTACTAATGTGTATATAAGAACAATAAACCCACAGCTCTGGCTGTTCACTGCTTGACCCTCAAAACAGAGCCTTGTCTCGTTCTTGGGGGGATTTATTGTATGCTGTTCCAGTTCGACTGCTAGGAGTGTAAACCTATTCGTATGGTTTTTCCTATTCGGCTGTTTACGGCATTCATATGGTTTCCTGTTCAGCGGATTGGTGTTCTGCAGTAGCTGTGCCTGTGCATCTGAAAGGGGAATATCGTCTAAACGGTTTTTAACCTCTTGTGGGCAAAACGGTCCGTTACAGTAACTCTATAAGATTAAGGCAGTGTATTCATTTCTTAGTTTCTGGTATGATCTTATACCAGTTCAAAGTACTGATCTCTGTTTCAAGATCTATTTCCCATTTATTTATTATATTTTTTACTGGATCTATTATAGAAGGATCTTCATCCTCAAAAAGGGAGCTTTTCATCTCCATATTTTAATAGACAATCCAAGCCTGGAATTTCATTATCTTTTTTGCCTATGTATTTTCGAAGATAACTTTTAAGAATGGAAGTGTCATGATACCATTTAATGTTAGGAATTGCTAGCCCTCCTCTATTCATACTTTTCTCTAAAATCTTTCTCTTTATTCTTGGCTTTTTCCCATTCGATATGTATTCAGCAAAGATTCTTTGTACTTTAATTAAATTCAATCTATGTAAATATGTAGGGAGAGCCCCAAAGAGGGTCTCTTATTTCAAAACAAGTAATCTGGTCTTTTATTTCAAAATCTTTCTTTGTGAATTCTTTAATATCTTCAATATTCCTTTTTTTACTATTCATTTCCCTACACGCTGCACATGTTCCACATCCATAAAAACCTTTATTTTTAATCAGAAAATTATTTTCATTCGATGGATTTTTATAATTACTTTTTACTAAAATGTTTTTAATGTTGTTACACCCTCTATGTACAATTTTAGGTTTCAAGGGTAAAATATTTTTTAAAATAGGGTCATCATGTAAGAGATTTATTGATGGCATGTCGCACTTGTTTATTTTTAGCACAATAATTACAATTAAATGGGGTTCCAATATTTATATTCTCCTTATTCTTCGTTTTATATTTCAATAGATCTTTTCTCTCCATTTTTTTCACTTCATCTAAATTTATTTTTAGATCTCCTTCCATGTAGCCCTTTTCCAAAAACTGTTCTTTAATTACCGCAGTTTGTATGTCAAAATCTTTATCATGTGCACAATTTCTTCGTAGTCTCATAAATTGACTCTTAGGGGCATTTCTGAGCCAAGGGTTATAATGGCAACTTTTGAGATCTATATAACCATTACAATCTACTTCTTTAAAATAATTTTTAGTTTGGATGTCTCCATTTTCTATAAAAATGGTGAGATCTAAGAAATTAATCTCTTGTTTACTTGAAGTAGAGGAGAGGATAATTCCCCAATCATTAGAATTTAAAAAACTTAAAAAATCAGTGAGACTCAATTCATCCCCTTTCCATATAAAAAATATAAAAGGAAGAATAAGGAGAATATAAATATAGGAACCCCATTTATTTGTAATTATTTTGCTAAAAATAAACAAGTACGACATGCCATCAATAAATACTGGTATCTCTTACATGATGACCCTATTTTAAAAAATATTTTACCCTTGAAATCTAAAATTGTACATAGAGGGTGTAACAACATTAAAAATGTTTTAGTAAAAAGTAATTATAAAGATCCATCGAATGAAAATAATTTTCTGATTAAAAATAAAGGTTTTTCTGGATGTGGAACATGTGCAGTGTGTAGGGAAATGAATAGTAAAAAAAGGAATATTAAAGATATTAAAGAATTCACAAAGAAAGATTTTGAAATAAGAGACCAGCTTACTTGTTTTTCGAAAAATATAATTTATTTGTTAAAATGCCCGTGTGACCTACTATATGTAGGGAGAACAATCAGATGCTTACATGTCAGAGTAACAGAACATGTGAGAAATATTAAGAAGGGATTGGAAACACATAGCGTCTCTCATCATTTTAAACATTTCCACAACCAAAACCCAAAAGACCTCTCATTTTGTTCACTGAAAGTAGTAAAAAGAAATTGGAGGGGAGGAAATTTTACTAAAAAAATTGGAATTGAAGAAATGAAACTTATTTTCAATTTAAATACTTTAGCACCCCATGGTTTAAATATAGATTTTGAATTATGCCATTTTTATAGGGAATGAGTTTTAATAAATAATAATTTTCTTAAATTCGTCAATGTATATTTTTATATATATTTTTATAAATATATAGAGAGTTTTTTATGACCTTTTTTTTTATTAGATAGGATATTATATTATGAATAGATTTTATATTATCATTATATTTCCACCTTTTTATATTTTTTAGATGCCAGCATTTCCCTTAAAATCATCCATTTTCCCTCTTCCCCTTCATTATTCTTTTTAACATACTTTTATATTATGTACATGTTTTTGTAACATGTACACATTGTTATATATACTTTTTAGAAATGCATGTGCACTATTACTATACTAAATATGTTCACCTCTTTTTTATCACATTCTTGGATATATGTTTTCTTCTTGTGTTTATTTGTTGAAGAATGGTTTGTTATAAACCCGTGTTTTAAACATGTCATATTGCTATTGCTGTTTGGTATTTCTTTTGAGGCCAAATCTGTGACCTGTAAGGACTAGAATTATGATTAGTATCCACCTTCAAGGACCATGTAAGGTTGGATCACTGTGAAGGAGGAACGTATGGATATGTCCTACGAGAACTGAGTCACATGACCGTAGGAGAACGTCATTTCCGGGTTCGCAGACGTCAAAACACGTGACCGAACGGAACGTGCGTTCCATTGGATGGAACGTGTGTTCCATTGGAATCACTTCCGGTCACACGGACGCAATTAACAATGGAGGTATAAATTCACTTAGAAGGAGCCGGCCAATTCATGAACCAACTGAGGAAGCCAGGATTTTGGTGAAACGCGTTTTGGATTTTATATTACATTTGTTGTGGACTTATATAAGTCCAGTATTTTTATTTTATGTGTATTTAATTATTTTTTAATAATTTATTGATAATAAATTGAAGATCCTTCCATTATTGGGACCTTCCTGTCTATTTAATTTTATTAAGGAGGAAGAAAACCAGGAGGATATGCGATTAGTGGGTGGTTGATCTCCCCTTAAAAGATCACAGAGCGCTACACACTAGAGCCAAGTGACCGATTGGCTCTACATTTGTGAGTTGGAATTATCATACATTTTCTGCTCATATTCATATATAGTTCATTCTATCTGCACTATATGTATGTTGTATATTACTTACAGATCACTGTGAAGGAATATCATTGAATGTATTTGTTACTTATCCAGGTACTTCAGGTACTTTAACCCCTTAAGGACACATGACATGTGTGACATGTCATGATTCCCTTTTATTCCAGAAGTTTGGTCCTTAAGGGGTTAAAGCTCCACTTATATCTTTTGTTTCAGACGAGAGGTAATATTTATGCCAAGATACTCAATGTTGTCTATAGCCCACATAAAAGTATATTCTTCCTTTAATCTATCTTGGGTATCCAGGTATTTAAGCTCAAAATAATTGACTTAGATGTATTGAGCTTGTAGTTTGACATATTACCAAATATTTCTAATTCTTTAAGTAGGGAATTTATCGAATTTAGAGGGTCTGTTAATATCATTATGACATCATCGGCATATAAGATTAATTTTGCCTCTTTGCCGCCATATTGTATTCTTTTAATATTTTTGTTCATTCTAAAATATATGGGGAGAGAGGCTCCAAAGTAACATGGGAGAGAGGGGACAGCCCTGCCTTGTCCCATTTTAAACCTTAAACCAGAGATAAATATTTCCTGACACTATTATCCTGGCTGAGGAAATAGTATATAGAGCTAGAATTGCCTGTAATATCCACCCTTTAAAACCTCTATTCTTAGTGTTTGGAACATAAAATTCCAGCTGACTCTATCGAAAGCTTTGTTCGCATTCAGTGATAATAAAATAGTCTGTTCCATCCTTCTATTAGATAGGTCAATCAGATCCACTGCTCTACGGATATTATAAGAAGGATATCTTCCCATTACAAATTCTGTTTGCTCAGTATGAATTAGAGATGGGATTATGGGTTTTAGTCTATCGGCTATGATGGCTGAAAATATTTTTATATCACCATTAATCAATGAAATGGGATGATAATTTTCAATCTGAGATGGATCTTTTTTATTTTTCATTATGGGTATTATATTTGCCTGCAATAATTCTACTGATATTTCACTTCTTTCTGAGAAAAAAATTAATAATTTTGCAAGATGTTTGCATATATCTACTTTCATGGTTTTATGAAATATTCCAGGAAATCCATCTGGACCTGGAGCTTTTTTTTTTTTTTTTAATTCTATCTATCATTAGCCCTACTTCCTCTTTCATTATTGGTTGATTAAGATCTCTAATTTGGTCCTCTATAAGAGTAGATAAACCACAATGCATGTTTAAACAAATGGAGGTCATTTTGTTACTCCAACGGCCATTTGAGTAACTAAATGACCTTCATTTATTTAAATATGCATGCAACTAAATTACCTCCATTTGTTTAAATTTTAATAAGTATTCAGGAGAGAGCGCAGGTAACTTTTTCTTTGGTTTTTACTGTATATATTGGGGCTGATGTGTACTGTGGTCGTTGCCGCCACCCAGGAGTGATGGGAGTGAGCGCAGGACTTATCTTTTTGTATTTGTATTCACTTTTTGTATCACACAGCTTTGTTACAATGCTGCCACCCATCCCATGTGTTCCCTATTAAGGGTTAATAAGTATATAGGGGTGTATATAAAAATACCCCTCCCTGTCTCATTAGAAGCTCAAAGAAGCAAGGTGAACGGTCAGTGTAGGACCCGCCTAGGGGGGTCTTCCTTGACGTTGGCAGGCGGGCATTCCTTCCAATGGCCATTTGAGTAACTTAATGACCTCCATTTGTTAAGATTTCTTAGGTAATCATAGGGAGTGGATGTAAATTGTTAGGGCTCAGGACTTTGTTACAGGAGATTTGAGTCAATAGTCAACAGGGAGAGGATAATGCAGTAGTCTTGTGGCTTAATGTTTTATACCACAACCCATGTGATAGCAAGGTTTGCCCAGTGTTAATGCAATATTTTATTGAAATTTTTGCTGAATTTCCAGATTTCTCATGGGATACTGTCAGTACAGTAACCTCGTGGCAGTGCATGAAATCCAAATTCATTGATTAAACCTAGATATTGGATACATCAGGCAAATCAACCTATAGTATCCCAATTTAATGGAAAGGTAATAAAAATATTGATTGAAATCAGCTATATGGAAATGTAACAGATTTGTACTTTTACATTTCGTTTAATAGTTGTCAAGGAAAATTGACAATTCCAAGCTTTAACATTAAAAATATATGAAGCACAAAATACCTAAGTATTGCATGTGGAAAAAGCACAATTTTGCCCATTGCATGTGTGAAATAATATTTACCAATCACACATAAGATTTATGTGTTGGTGAGATATTGGAAAGAGAAAGCAAGGGCAGCATTCTGTATCTGGCTCTTAACACCATATTATCTGTTGATTAAATACTGTAGATTCAATACAGTAGCAAAATACAGAATTGCTATTTCACTTTGAAGCTTAAACCTTAGGGAATAGCTGATTGTAACTGTAGATTGAATCTGCATGACACAATGCAGTGCATTTTCCAAGCCTCATGTTTCAGAATAACAGTTAATTGATTGTCAAGGACAATTCTTTGAAAAGAGCAGACATTCTAATAAGTGATCTCTCCTAGCAAAAAAAAAAAACCTTAGTAGTTTTATCACATTAATTTTTACAGCTTCTTAAAAGGGATTAAGATTTTTCAGAGCTCCTAGCAAATACATTTTCCTAGTTTTCCTCTTATTACCGTGTTTCCCCGAAAATAAACCCTACCCCGAAAATAAGCCCTAGTCGGATTTTCGGGGTGGGCTGCAATATAAGCCCTACCCCGAAAATAAGACCTAGGCATTGTACCTTTGCGGCGAGACTTCCTTCTTCTGCTGTAGGAGGAGCGTCACGCAACGTGATGATGACATTTTGCAGCGCCGTCAGTCTGCCTTCACGGATCTTCAGCGGAAGGATCCATTTCCGGGCGGTGAGGCTCCCAGTGGTCGGACTCGGCAAGGAATCTTTGAAATGTGAGTACCGCTAGATATTTTATGTCTGGGATTAATTGAATTAATTAAAGGGGGTGGGGGGTGAATTAATTAAAGGGGGGGTGAATTAATTAAAGGGTGGGCTGGATTAATTAGAGGGGGGTGAATTAATTAAAGGGTGGGCTGGATTAATTAGAGGGGGGTGAATTAATTAAAGGGGGTGAATTAATTAAAGGGGGTGAATTAATTAAAGGGGGGTGAATTAATTAAAGGGTGGACTGGATTAATTAGAGGGGGTGAATTAATTAAAGGGGTGGTGAATTAATTAAAGGGTGGGCTGGATTAATTAGAGGGGGGTGAATTAATTAAAGGGGTGGTGAATTAATTAAAGGGGTGGTGAATTAATTAAAGGGTGGGCTGGATTAATTAGAGGGGGGTGAATTAATTAAAGGGTGGACTGGATTAATTAGAGGGGGTGAATTAATTAAAGGGGTGGTGAATTAATTAAAGGGTGGGCTGGATTAATTAGAGGGGGTGAATTAATTAAAGGGGGGTGAATTAATTAAAGGATGGACTGGATTAATTAGAGGGGGTGAATTAATTAAAGGGGTGGTGAATTAATTAAAGGGTGGGCTGGATTAATTAGAGGGGGGTGAATTAATTAAAGGGGGGTGAATTAATTAAAGTGTGGGCTGGATTAATTAGAGGGGGGTGAATTAATTAAAGGGGGGTGAATTAATTAAAGTGTGGGCTGGATTAATTAGAGGGGGGTGAATTAATTTAAGGGGTGGTGAATTAATTAAAGGGTGGGCTGGATTAATTAGAGGGGGGTGAATTAATTAACGGGGGGTGAATTAATTAAAGGGTGGGCTGGATTAATTCGAGGGGGGTGGATTTATTAAAGGGGGGGTGGATTAATTAAAGGGGGAGGTTCAATGTACATACCGGTACCGTAAATAAATAAGCCCTACCCTGAAAATAAGCCCTAGTGTGTTTGTTGTGACTAAAATTAATATAAGACCCGGTCTTATTTTCGGAGAAACACGGTGTACTTTAAAATATTTACTAATCAATCCAATTGCTTACTTTTATAGCTAGATGTCCTGACATCACCTAGAAATTTGGGCTTTTAAGAAGAAACTGTAAATTATCTATCTTTAATGACTTATTTGCCCTCTTGTGTGAAAAAAGGGTGGATAGATAGATGCCTAGCACTTTCATGTTTTATTTTGTAAGTTAATTCAAATTTAAAAAATAAAAATTTAAAGAAATATCTGAAAACCCTCAGAAAGCTGTGTGTGTTTAGTTGTATGTGTCTTTGTAATATTTTGGAAGCAATATAGAAACATAATATGGCAATGTGGGAACAATACAACAACATATGAGGAGCAACATGTGGCGGGCAGCAGATGAAAATATCAGGAGCAATTATCCAATATGTAAATATCAATATAGGGAGTAATATTACAAAATATAGCATAAAATATTTTAATCAGTGTATTATTATGGGACAGTGTATTTTCAATACTTAACATTATAGAGCTGGTAATGCAGAAGCCCTTGTTGTTCTCACAAAGCACTGCATACATGTCTAGCTAATGAGTTCTGTAGAAAATAAAGAGAAGAACATGATTGGCATGACCACTTTCTTGTATGGTGACAACGTATTTATTATGCAACAGAGCCTGTGAATTCCAGTGATAGTATTGACTTCAAGCGTGATTATCTTTTATTACATTTTAGAATTGTAAAACATTATTTAAGCATATGTTTTAGTACATTATTTACATATTACCTAAATAAAGCACTAACATGTAACAGGCCATTTCCAGTCTGGAGAGTCCATGTGATTAGATAAATAGACAATGGTATTTATTCTTCAACCTGTTTATCTATGTTCCATCTGTTTATATTGGTGACGAAATCCACCTAGGAGTTAGGTTGACTGCCAATTAAAGTAAAAAATAAATACATTTCCACCTTATGTCCAACATTAGCCCTAACCTTACTGTTGGACATGTTCCTCAAAACTGTAGTAAACATGCAGAAACTGCAAATCTTTTGACCATCAACCTCATGTTATACTGAAATTGTTACATTCTTAATAATGTTTAATGTAAGAACTTAAAGCAATGATTATAGTGCTAAATGACATGAAATAGTCTGTAGTTTTACTTATCACAGTACAAAGAGAATATATGCCACACTTTTACAAAGAATCTATTTCTCTACAAGAACATTTAATTATTTAACAAATAGAAATAGCATAATGTATGTTAGGTGTTTTGATTTGCATTGCCTTTACTACTGCAAGGGATTCTGTGTGGACATGTGCTAATAAGTTCAACAAAGAAACACCTTTTTGTCTCATTCCACTTTAAACATGTATTCCTTGGAGTTTTTGTCTGCTGTATACAACATCTTTGAAACACAACTCAGGAAGAAGGTGCAAAGCCTGTGAACCACTCATGGGCAGCTGTTTAATTGTTAATGCAACTTATCAGCATGAGGTTGGTTACTGTTATTGGCTTGCTATTGAGGATTGGCGTTAGTTGCTTAGCACAATCCAAGAAAGTTGTGGTGGGGAAAAAGTGACTGAGAACGTCTTCCACAGAATCCACATTGAAGCGGAATAATGAGGCCAAAAAGTGGTTCTTTGTTGGACTCGTTTGCATATGCCCACCCAGAATCCCTTGCAGTAGTAACAGCACTGCAAATGCGAGATTTATGAAGAAAAAGCAAGTCTTATGGCTTGACACATAAACTAGCTTTCTTCTTTTTCTTGAAGAGTTGGATTTAGTTCTATACTAACAAATAAACATGAATTTTACGTTATTAACATAACATAGTTTAACTGCTACTTTCAATTTGGTACTTGTTTGGTATACATAGTTGCATTTGGCTAATATTCTAAGCTGTGACAGTACTTTATGATTCCAGTTCTCAATTCTCTGACTTACACTGATATACACGTTGGGTTGTATTCAGCCATTTCCATTTCCCAATCAAATTAAATTCTGAATATCTTTGAAGGATTTGTTTGCATGATATCTGTGTACATAATAAATAAAGATGCACAAAGTATTTAATTTTCATCTATTTAAAAAAAAAAAATCTGTGAATTATTAAAGGTTATGTTTACTAGTTTTTTTCCTCCTACTTTATTGAGCAGTCTACTTCTGGGGTGGGTGGTTGTTTTTTTGTTTTTGTTTTTTGTTTCTGGTGGTGAGGTCTAATAAAGTCTCTGTCAAAAAGTACATTGATTTGTAGATATGAGTATTCAAAACATTGAAAATTTTTTAAATTTTTTTTGTTTTTTATTGCATTTCTTTCATAATTGATTGAAGTAACTAAACACATTTAAAGTTATTATTATCATCGTATACCTATGTGGCTTATTTCATCTTATATTTGGAACCTTCAAAATGTAGAAATAAGCAAAAGGTTTATAAAGATGGATATTTTTGAGATCTTTGCTAATTAACATTCTACTCAACATTATACAGGTAGTTCATCCATAATTCACAAACTGCTCTTCTAACAAAAGAATCAGAGAGGGTTTACATCAAGAAAATTATTTTATTTCATACTTTCTTGCTTTTACAGTGCAAGTGAAAAAAAAAGCATATACATTAATAGTTTTATGGTGCATTATATTAATGTACGTTTAGCATACATTAAGGAATGTTACAAAGTAGAAACTTGTTTTTTGTTATAATATTGCAATCTACAGAAATTGTTAAAATTGTATATATGTAATCTTTTCTTTAAATTCTATTATGCAAAACTAACACAGTGGGGGAGGGCGGGGATGGACCGCCATGAGAGCAGGTCGCACAACAGAGCAGCTCCTGCAACTTCTCTGAGTTTTAATGTTTAAAAATGGATTTAATACCCATCCGACAATAAGAGACGGTGACCCTGTGTAAGCAGCCACCCTGGTCCCGAGGAGAGGCTTGCTGCTAAGTTTTAGGGGTGCTATCAGACCCCTGCGATGGAAAGTGCTCGAGCAATGAGTGGAGTGGCCAGCGGTGCGGGCGACACACAAGGCTAGGGGGGTATGGCCCCGTTTCCCCCCCCCTGGACCGTGGGGGTGATCCCGGTCCCCACCCTGGGCCCTCCAGCGTGCAGCAACACCAGCTCCAAAACTCGAAGGCCGCAAACAAGACGGGAGAGACCGCATGCCGAGGCACACACCTCACACTGGAGGCAAGCTGACAAGGGCCAAGAAAGAACCGGCAAGTATCTGTTAAGACCCAACTCGGGTCAAGCTAAACAGCGGCAGAAAAGCCCGGACCACGCTGATCCTTTTCGGGCAGTGGTACAAGCCAGTTGCGGAGGCCGACACCAGTGACCTACCACACTCACGTGCACCTACGGAAAGTGTGCTCGAAGGGAGAGACAAAGACCCACCCTCTTTAAACACTGTGAAAATGCTGTGACAGCCCACAAATACAAAGGTCGCACTGACACAGCACGGCAGAAGGGATCCAGCTCCTGCCCGGGGCAGACACTGGACTAGACCACAATTAAACCATAAAGGGACTGGTGCTCTGCCAATTGCATGGACAGCACTCACCGTGACAGTAATTAAGCTTTTGTACTCCTATCTGGCTGAAGAGGGATTATCCGGGGGTGGAAAAACATGGATAGGACTAAAGCTTTACGATGACGCCTTAATTATTAGTCTGACAACTCTGTATTACTATTTACTCTAGCTGGTATACATATAGCAAAGACATCATTAATTCACCTAGCATACCTTAAAAACATAGGAAAAACCCTAGCAGGCTCATACAAATAAGTGTTGAAATTATAATCCCTCTAGCATGTACCACAAATGTAGAACGCTAACATACATTATCACCACAAACAGTTAGACATGCTTACATCAACCAACTGTCTAGGCCTCTTCTGGTTTTCATCAAAAAAAAAAAGGGCTGTTTACTCTTAAAAATCTACTGTGGCAACCTAAGCCTGACTAATAATCAATAGGTGACTGCTGATTTATTTGCATGTCAATTCTCTTGATGGTACAAAGAGAGACTCATGTGGGAATACCATGCTTACGACTTCTCCTCAATACATCTAACTTGGCAAGCTCTGCCGCTGCGCTAGGTACCTAAAGCTAACTATGTGACCTGTTCCAGCGGTATATGCCTGTATGTTATGCCTACTATCCCTGCTTTCCAGGTGATCGCTCCATTATATGTTAACTCATGTAGGAGACTATAAGCAACTATAACACGCTTGTGGTTATCTTTTTATTGCGCTTCATAAATAATGCGTGTGAATTTTGCTTGAAACACAGAGGCGCTTGCTGTTTTAGCATTGCTTTATGGATGTCAGAGTAACGTGTATAATTTTCACTACATGTCAAAATTGTTACTAGATTGTTACAACGTACTTTTAAAAAAAATGTGCAGTTTTCTGAGTACCACATTGTCAATACTGGTGCTTAATCCATGTGTGCTGTGGTGGCACTTGATATATGCTTGTAACTCCTCATGCACAGAAAAATAAAGAATTAAAAAAAAAAAAAACTTATTACGGAACCACACAACATGGTTAAATTGTTGTGGCCCATAAGAATCCTTGCCCGTAATAAACATAATCCATGTCAAACAGACACCATAATATTAAAACCCCAGGTTAAATTCTGGACTTATCTCAAAAAACAAATTGATTTAAAGGATAAAATTTTGCCTGCATTACCTGATGAAGTGGATAGAAAATGTAGATGTCAGTCAGTGGACTAGACATGGCATTAACAAAATTTCAGATCTATTTGACAAAAAGAAGATTATGTTCTTTAATGATCTGCGCACTGTCTTTAGCATTCCGACTTCTCCGAATTTTAATTTTATTAGAATAAAAAGCTTCCTACATAGTGTTATACCTTATTTAAATGAGCATTCTCCAATTTTTTAATTAAATAAGTTGATAAACTTTGAAAAAAACACAAAGATATTAACAAGATGTGTGGAGATAATAAATTCAGTTAAAGTGCAGATCCATCTTCCCGCCAAGACTAAGTGGGAAAGAGATCTGCAAATTAAAATTGACCTAAAAGATTGGAATATGGCTCTTCAGTCGGTTTACTCCACAGTCCACATCTTAAATATTATGGAGGTGCATTACAAATTAGTAAATAGATGGTATATGACACCGGCAAAGATACGAAAGTTTTCAAATACTGATAGTCAGGGGTGCTGGAGGTGTGGTGCAGAAGATGCTGATGAATTGCATATATGGTGGAATTGTATACCGTTAAGGAGATCTTGGGATTGTTTTTTAGTTGAAATTAATAAAATATTGGGCATTACACAAAATTGGGCACCAGAAATGGTACTGCTACATCTAAAATTACCACAACTAGCGAAAGATAAGAAATATTTCTTAATCCACGCATTGATGGCTATTAAATTGTCTATTGCCAGGAATTGGAAAAAGACGATAATAGATTCATGGCAGCAATGTAAAGGAGCCATTATTCATCAATGTAAGATGGAAAGAGGAATATCTTCTAATTTCTGTATTAGTACGGAGAAATACAAAATTTGGGATAAATGGATTAAGATCCTTGAAAGACCTTTATCAGTCAAATGATTGACACATGTATCAACAAATAATGAATTTTTGAGATAAGGGTAATAACTCCTTGTTAGGGTAAAAGCTATAACCCATAAACACGCTGTTTTGATTGTGTTTGTATGTTTTTATGTCTTATATGTAACACTGGATGATATGTTATAATCATCTTCTGTTTGAGTATTTATGTCTGTAAATTGTATATTTTTGTATTGTTATGGAGAAAACCAAATAAAATATTTATTAAAAAAAACAAAACAACTAACAGTGAATTTTGAAAATATAAAGCAAAGCATGTGGCAGAAAACACACAAACACAAGTATACATATACATTGTACTGTATAAAAATATAGTTTTTATCACCCCTCCTGGGGATTTTTTCTACCAGAGTCTGAGGGCTCTGCACAGTTTCTTAGCTGTTCCTAGAACTGCACTCTTCTGGACAGCAATCTCAGATGTCCCACCTGGAATCTGCTAAAGCCACTCCTCCAACTTGGGTGGTCACAACTCCACGTGTTCCTATCACAACTGGGACTAATACTGCCTTCACTTTCCACATCTTTTCTAGCTCCTCTTTCAGTCCTTGGTATTCATCCACCTTCTCATGTCCCTTCTTCCTCATGTTATAGTCACTGGCTATTGCCACATCTGCCACCACAAGGTCACATTGGTTGGCCACTACCTGCTTTCTGCCTGGATCTGAAAGTCCCACATGATCTTAGCCCTACCATTCTAAACTACCCTTTGTGCTATCTCCCTTCTGGACTTAGGCAGGTCCAAGACATATTCTGTGCAGATATTTAGGTAGACAATCCGAGTAATTTGGTTGTGCCTTCCAGTGTATAGTGTCCCTACTAACATCTTGCACCTGTACTATGTGCTGGATTGTCTCAGAGGCCTCTTTGCTCAGTCTGCACATTGGGTCTTGTCTGGTGTGGACCTTGGGTCTTGTCTATTGATTCTGATGCTAAGTGCGTGTTCTTGTCTTTTAGTCCTGAATTTTCCAAACAGTGACAGGATTTTTTAATGTGAGCCACATCCACTATTTACTGGTGGTACACACCATGGAGAGATTTTTTTTGCAATGGAATCTCCTCATTTTCTGCATCCTCAAGCTGTTGTTGTCTCAGGCATTGCCTTAGCAGTTCATCTTTAAGAGCCATCATCATGATATACTTGTGGATACTCTGTGGCCTTGACACACATGAGGCCCTAACCTTCTTCCGGCTACAATACAGTCTCTGGGTGCTGGATTTCAGGTGGAATCCTCAATTTGTAGTCAGTAGTTTCTGGTTCTTGACATCCACGGTGACCAGATCTTCCCTTAAAGAGGTTATTATTCCAGCTGGGAATCTTATGACTTGTAGGGCATATGTGCTGATGGTTTGGATCTTGTTCTTGCTATTGAGCTGGAACTTCAGGACCTGTCTACCTGTCTGGAGGTACCTGTATGTTGTTATCCTCCTTGCCACGATTGCCATGTGATTGTGGTACCCCCAAGTACTTATAGATGTTCTCTATATCTCCTATTTTACCTTCTGGTACTTGAACTTCTTCTGTCCTGATCATCTTCCCACTTTTTACTATCATCCGCACATACTTATCTAGTCCAAACAACATTCCAATATCCTTGCTGTACATCTTAGTTATGTGGATTAGTGTGTCAGTGTCTTGCTCACTCTTGGCATGCAGCTTAATGCCATCCATGTAAAGTAGGTGGCTGATTGTAACTTCTATCTGTATCTACTCTTCTTGATGATCTGGCTAAGGGGGATGAGACCTGAAAAGAATAGCATTGGGGATTGCGTATCACCTTGGTATATGCCATATTTGATGTTGACTTGTGTTATTGTCCTGGAAATGGCTCATAGAGTCGTTTCTTATTTGCCCATCAAGTTCTTGATAAAGGTTATAGTGTCTTGCTGACTTTGTGAGTGACAATGTGTATTGTCTGCTGTCCTTGCAAGCCCTGTGTGACTGCTTGGTCTACCAACAGTTGGTGTTTTGCTCCTCTGGTGTTTTTTCCAATCCTTGTTTGAGTATTGACCCATATGTTCACCGATCTCGGAGGCTATGATGCCTGACAGGAATCTTCCATGTTGTGCAAAGACAAGTAATTAGTCAGTAGATAGATTGTGTTTCTCCCTTTTGAAGGCCCTTCCTGACAAGTGTTGTTCTGCCTTGTGTTAGCTAGTCAGAGTGGCAACCTATTGCTAGTAGCTAATTTGTTGTTAAATTAAAAATAAATTAAAAAAACACTGTTTAGTACATGTAACCCAAATTAAAACATCCATACAATTAAATGTGCATTTTTTTTCATTGGAGTAATATCAAAGTACAACTTGCAAACACTGCAGATTTCTTGTATGCTGTCTTTGCAAGCCTTCCACCTTTCCTCCACCTTTCCCCGTCCACACTTTATGTGACGGTTCAATCACAGACTACCCAATGCAGTTCAATGAAAAGTTTGTGCAAGGCTTTGGGCAATTGCTATCTCTTGAGTTCATTGCACATAAGCTAACCAAACCAGGAAGAAACAGGATGAGTTGTCTGCTTGAAAAGCCAAGAGGGTGTAACCAGTATAATGTATTAAAGTGTCAATTTCTATGAAATGAAATTAAAAAAAGCACACATTCTTCACACATAATACTGATATACAGTATAGGCGAACAGCTTAATTTATTATAGCCTGATGTTTACAAATTTGGACTCCAATGACACAATGGCACATATAAAGAGAAGGCCCTCAATTAGCAAAGGTTGCTAATGGAGGGGCTTGGAAAAGTTTAAAAAAATAACAGAGAATACAGACAAAATAGGGGAAGAGGGAAGGAATGAAAAATGCATTCATACACAACTCATAAAACACCATACTGCCTTCAGACTCTGTGTACAAACTACAAGTGGACACTGTGGCAGCCAACAGAAATATACCCCACAATCACACACATAAAATTGCCACACTGTAGAAATACACTCCCACATTCCACCTATGCTGCCACATTGAACAAATGCAACCCCGATTTTAAACACATATTGCCAAATTGCACATATACACTCCACACTCACAATTGCATACTACTATATTTCACAAATGCATATGCAAAACTTGTGCCACACAATACAGCACCACCAGTGAAAGGAAAAAACAGAAGGGGTAAGAAATAGTAAAATTACCCTTTGCTTCTTTAAATGTATATAAATCTAAGATCCCTCTAGATCTTCTTAAAATATATACACACAAAAATATATTTTAGAATGTTGGCCATTTATTCTATGGGGTCTAAAGAAGTGCTTTAAAAAAGGTTTTTAAAATGTCAATATGTCAACATGAGTATATCAGTGCTTTTTCAAAACATTCCAAAACTATCAGAGCTTCCCCAAAATGTTTGTAATGCTGCTGCCAAAGAGATCTTATAGTGTTTTCCAAACTTACATCTTTATTGAACTGACACTGGTGGGCCTAATTTCACAAATGTGATTTGGTATACTGACAACCCTTGATGCTTGTTGGCTTTTAAGTATTCAATTATTCATGCTAAAGGGCACATAAGATTAAAGAAAGACACCATAGAGTAAAATGTAAGGGTGCTCATAATGATAACTCAGGGGTCAAAAATCACTCATAACAATACAACATAAGAACACACCTCACTTTTGAGAGATGTACTCTCCACCTGATTCTTGGTACTTGATCTTTCATCTATAGTCCTGCTTGACCAATGCCTTATTATGCTTTTCTTGTGCGTGAAGGGTTGCCACCCATGTACTTGTTTGCAAACCAGTGTACTATTTCTCTTTTGACTGTTCTGTATTGTTATGTACCATCTTATCTAATAACTAAATGCTTAAATATAGATTTGAAAAAAACATAAGCGCACACCTGATTAAATATATGTTTATTAAAATTTTATCAGTAATCCCCTCCCCAAAAAACACAAAAGCAATACAAATTGCTAATTATACATCCCAATTAGTGATGT
>OW240916.1:155368491-155401743 GCA_933207985.1 Pelobates cultripes | reverse complement strand
TCCTGGACAGCATCCATTTTACATTCATTGTGAAGCTGCATTCTTAGTGAGCTGTCCAGGAGGTGGAAGGGTCTTGGAGGGAGGGTCTGCTGCTGATTGGCCGGAATGTGTCTGCTGACTGTGAGGTACAGGGTCAAAGTTTATGTTTATGTTCGCTGTCCGCGGCGAACCGTTCGGCGAACCGTTCGGGACATCACTAATCCCAATGTATATACACAAAAAAACCTAAGCCTTACAAGTGTACATAACATTCAATGACATGATGTAGCAAAAACAGGTTACATACAATCACCCAAAATAAAATAAATAAGTAAAGGATTACATCCTGTAATGGATCACCTGGCACCCCGACTGGGTACCTCCGTTGAAGGATGCTCCTAGCTCTTCCTGAGGGCTCCAAGCACTCCAGCCGACACCATAACCACAGTAGACTCTTTCAGAGAGCAAGATAGGAACAAGCTCTTAAAAGAGCTTAGAAGTGATTATCCAAGGGAGCATGCAGAGCAGAGCAATCCCTTGTAGTGATATAGCAATTCCCCCAATAAGAGACAGGACTGTAGATTGAGGGTCAAGAAGAACTGTCTTACTTGGCACCAAAGGGCCTTATTTTATGCAGGTTTTCCACACATAGTACCACCCACAGGGTTTTTCAGAACAACCAATAAACACATTACAACACATACAATGCAAGTACAGCAGCCAATCAGACCCAATGGGACAATAGAAACACACCCATCATATTTCTCCCCTCTGCTTAGGAGATAATTGATTCAATTATTGTATCTACTTAATTATCTCCAAGCTGAAAAGTTACACTTTTTAATACATCTTTATAACTTTGTGAGTTTACATCGTACATACATAAAACTTATATTATTAAACAGTATAAGTTGGGGACAAACATATCCAAAATTCACTTGAATAGTTTCAGGGGTTTAAAAGTTAGGTCGAAGTCCTTTGTTATCACTTGCAAGCATGGCATTTCCTGCCCAAACCAGTTCCCACTGGTCTGGCAGTGTCCCTGGGACAACGCCCTGCCGGAGAACAATGAAGCTGGGGGAGGGGAAGAGCCACACCTTCCCAGGGATTCAAAGGGGAAGAAAAAGTGTCCAAAATGTTTCAATATGGTCATCCACTGTTTTTAAAGGGCCAGCACCGTACAATAAACGTCCATAAGCCCAAATGCTGGTTTAAACAGGTACAATCTCCCAGGGGCCATAGTCGCAGGGCAGGTGGCTGGCAAACAGGCCTCTCCAGGACCAAGTGGTGAAGTGTACTTCATCACACATCCCATTTGTAGCAAGTAACAATAAATGAACAGAGCGCCCTAATACCAAAGAAAAATAACCCCCACAACATTTCAGCCACAGGGCTTTTTTTGTCTACTTTATAACTTGTAATTATCGAATTGAAGCTTGCTTAAGTCTTTATACATTTTTTTTGTCAAATTTTGCATTCTTACATTTTATATTCTTGCATGCTTTTTTGTCACATTTGTATTTTTTTTATTATACTCTTGTTAATTTTCTTTTTTGGTATAAATTTTTTCAATTTTTCATGCATCATTTTTTTCAAATTATTTAAATTTTTTACATTTATTATACTTTTATTTCCTTCATTTTTTGTGTTCTCTTGTGTTTCATTTTTTTATTACATGCCCTTTTATTTTTGTTATTTTTGCACATGTTTTTGTTTGTTTAGTGTAAGTATATACATTTGGATGTGATCTGGTCCCTAATTAGCTATTTGTATTGCTTTAGTGTTTTTTGTTTTTTACATTTTGGAATACTTATAAAGTTTGAATATAATTTTTAAATCAGGAATGCTCTTAATGTTATGGCTTTCAATTGTTGTAACTTTGTAGCCAGCTCTAAAAAATATCTTTCTTTCTAAGGTAAAACAAATTATTATCATGACCACAGAAGTACAAATAATTATAATCATAAGAACTTATAGCATAGATTCCTTTCAACTATCTGGTGCATAGGATGGTGGAGTCAATAAATAAATTGGACCCTGACCAATTATTTCTTAAATTGACATCACTATTACATTTTTCTAAGCTTATATATGCTTTGATAAAATATAAATCCATTACATAATGGTTAAAATCCTTAAAAAAAAAAAAAAAACAATATTGTTATGTATATAATAATGGGTAAAAGATGAAAATTATAAAAACGTGGATACTGCAATGTATTTGGCAAGGATTTCAATATTTTAGTCCATAAGGAAAGTAATTGAAAACCTCCCCAATGACCTTATTGTTGCTACAGAAGACAAATGGGCACACTTAATAATAGTTCATCTTAAATAAGCTATTTTTGTTATATGTGGAAACATAGAAACATAGAATGTGATGGCAGATAAGAGCCATTCGGCCCATCTAATCTACCCAATTTTCATAATACTTGCATTAGTCTCTTATATCTTATGTCTATCCCTCACACACTTATACACCCTGACTGCATTAACTTCTACCACTTAAGCTGTACTGCTATTCCATGCACCGACTGCCCTCTCAGTAAAGTAATACTTCCTGGAATTATTTTTAAACCTTTGCCCCTCTAATTAAAAATTATGTCCTCTTGTTGTAGTAGTTTTTCTTCTTTTAAATATATTATCCTCCTTTACTGTGTTGATTTCCTTTACATATTTAAATGTTTCTATCATATCACCCTTGTCTTGTCTTTCCTCCAAGCTATACATGTTAAGATCCTTTAACCTTTCCTGGTAAGGTTTACCCTGCAATCCATGAACTAGCTTTGTAGCCCTTCACTGAACTCTCTCCAAAGTATTAATATCCTTTTGGAGATATCCAGTAATGCGTAAAATACTCCAAATTAGATCACACCAGTGCTCTGTACAACGGCATGAGCACTTCTCTCTTTCTACTGATAATACCTTGCATAATACTGGCATTTCCTACTACTCTATTACATTGTCTTCCTACCTTTAAGTCATCTGAAATAATTACCCCTACATCCCTTTCATCAGATGTTGAGGTTAGGACTGTATCAAATATTCTACACTCTGCCCTTGTGTTTTTATGACCAAGATACATTATCTTACACTTATCCACATTAAGTGTAAATTGCCAGAGCTCAAGACAAAAAAAAATAAAGACACGGTTCCTTTAAGTTCATTTACATAATTGGATACCAGGCAATATACTGAGTTTTACTGTACTAGCATGTCATTACTAATTTAATAGCCATGTTGTTATTAGGAGCTATACATCAAACTAATGTCCCAATTCATGCTAATTTTTATCACCTAAGACATAGTAATATTACTATGGCTTCTGAATTAAGATGCCGTAACAAATGTCTACAAAAGAGACATAAAATATTTTCACTTTATAAATTTTAACACTACCGCAATTCTAAATATGTCATAGTATAGTAATTTTCTGGCTTAAGCAATATTGAACAGTAAAACAGTTACATTCACAAGATTAGATTTCTTAAAACCAATTGTACTACACACTAATCTCAGCATGAAACAATGATTTTACTGCATCATAACAGCCAAACAATGTAAATGTAATATTTAAGCCACTAATGTATATGGTGAAGTATGGTAAGTTCTTTAGTCTTGGCAGTTTATACATTTTGCCTCTTTAAGGGTATATAGAGAATGTTTAATACCATAGCTAGACTTTTGCAAAGATAGAGAAAATAAGGCATTTATTGCCAGAAGGACAAGCTGCACTTAATCACTTTGTTATTTGAGTATGATTCACACCATTCTTTAATCACATTACAGCACTTACTGGCTGGTTCATTTATGCACTTTGTATTTATAATTTATCTAGTACACATGTAATTTAAATATTGAAGTAATTCACCAGTTCCCTGTTTGGATTAGTCAGTTTCATACAGAATTCTGAATTCTATTAAGTTGTCCATGTAGATTGTCTATATTTACAGTATACGTTTATAGCTAGTTGGATGACAAAATGCAGTAGTTTTATATGTATTATGCATAATGCTTTTTATAAATTTGATGTTGTGGCTAATTTTTGCACTTTTTTAGTCTTATGTTAGAATAAAGTTAATGATCTACTATTCAAAATTTCACAAAAATCTATCAATCGTTATATCAATTTGTCTGTCCTACTGTATTTTAATACATCATCACTGAAGTATTTTTTATGTTAAAATTTTGCAATTATAATTAGAAACAGATACCAGCAGCAAATCACTCTTAAGGATTCCTAAAAAAAAACACCTAACATTTAGGGTGAAAATATCTAATATTTTCAATTGGCCATTAAAGAAAATTAATATTATTTGCTCCAAAAATATATTATTTTATGATGCAATTCTTAAAAAGATACCCTTGCAAGCACATGTACCATATTACTATTTTCCAATTTATTTATTTTTATTGCGAAAGAATACAGGGAATCAATTAAAGTTATATAACCGTCATAGTGCAGTTTTCCATAAAACAAAAGTCTCAATGAAAAACAGTGGATTTTAGTAAAACACATTTTTCCTTATAATATCACAAAATAGTATATTGCACAAAAATGATGATGTGGCATACTTGGTCATACCTTTTTTTATACTGAATTACAGAACACACCACTAAAATATGAATGGTGTGGTTGCAGAGAAAAAAGCACTGACAACAAAACAAAATTTCATCCAAGGAATACCTATACTGGTATTTCTGGGGGCAGTGTGGGAAACAGTGGATCTAAAGGCCAAACTGACATCGCGTCATGCCCACATAAGGTGCATTGATGTCTACTCACATTGATGTCTACCCACGGTGGCCTTACAACCCTACTGGCATCTGGCCTGCATGCCTCAAAATGTACTGGCCGGATTCCGCTCCCGCTGCTGCTTTACGGCTTAACATCTGGACCGCGGTACTTGAAGGCCACGACAGCCACAAACCTCGCACCTTCCACACATGGCCACGTTCGGCAGCCTTACCTGCTAATTTGTTTTTACGTTTTCATGAAACCCACTCCAATGGCCACTACCACGAACCACACGGGTGTACTAAAAAAAATTCATATCACCTAACAGGTCAGGCTCAGCACGTTACCCCATTGTCATAGCTACATATGAACTAACTTTACATGTACTAATGGTGCAAGGGTATTTTTCCCCATAACAGGGAAAAAACAATCACCAAACTCCCAAGGTTACCACCTCCTAGGTCAGGGGACACGGTCAAGGTTTAAAATAAGGGGTAACATAGGTAAGAGGGATTCGGGCCTCCCCTGATTAAATCATCCGTACGAGTTGTAGCGGATGGCACTGGGCTGTCCTGAGAATTACATGTGTTTGAATACATTCGTGTAAAATAGCAAAGTTCTATGTGTTAAATGAATTGCATTCGTCTGAATGTTAGGTAGTTTCATTCCCTTAGTTTGTTCGAATAAAACTACCTCCCCTGTGTGAAGTGTGCCTTCAATTACCCGTTGCAACATTGTTGCGAACGGGTAATTGACAAGCTGAGTAGCCGTCCTTTGTTCTAGGGGGTGGCCGCCATTCGGGAAACGAACACATGGTGTTTTGCCGTCGAGTGTCTGGATCTCAAATTGGGCACTCAACTAGGCGAACACCGCTGAGACCTCCACAAGCCCGGTCCGTTCGGTTCCAAACTACCGAACGGCCCCTCGTTCGGTAGATAGAAATAACCGAACGAGGGGATTCAGGCGAACCCTCCCTAGTCTCTGTAGCTAGAGGCTTTCGTGCAGTTTATTCCCTGACTCCAGGACCGACAGCAGGGCCCCATTGCACGGAACCCCGTTCGGCTGTTCTCTCCAGTGCGGTCGGTCATTTTTTCCCTCCATGAATTTCCCGAACCCCTGGTCTGATATGGGTGATTTTTGGATATGTTATTCACCCAGATCAGGGCTACCAGAGGATGTATAATTTAAAGTGGTACCCCTAAGTTTAGGGGTACATCCAGAAACGGGGGGAATTGGTGTGCTGGATAAGGGGATTATGATGCAGGCTGAGGGGAGGAGATGTGTGGGAGGTTACCAGAGCAGGACTGGCTACTGTACAAATTAATGGAAATCCCTCTCTTACATGGGAGCAGGCTTTAAAAGGCCACTGTGTGAATAAACCCTATGGATTTATAATTGCTTGTTCCTGAACCTCCCTGGGATCTAAAGTGGAGATAGGCTGTGTAATACCAGCTCTCAGCTACATGAGTCATGAGTCTCGACGACGACACCACAAACAATCAATACCTATCATACAACAGATAGGAATTACCAGGTTGACATGACAATAAGGGGGTAGCCACACACCCACACGGCAAAATGTATCCACAATTTCCAGTTCACCCCTCACATGCAAATGTAGCCAAAGGCATAGGGGCATGTAGGGTCTTAGCTGAACAGTTGACTGGGAATATTAACTCTACACGTATATTCTCGGTTAGGTCCAGCTATATACGGAACGCCACTTGTTCCTTCCTAGTTGTCCTAGACCCCAGCAAACACATCTCGTACTTTGACACCCCGGAACTTCCAACCAGTCCGGACTCCGATAAATTGTCATTTAAATGGACCACACATCAGCACTACAGTCATATACGAGAGGCGCCATACTTCACCTCAGGCATGCATAGGTGGCCCAAATACTTACGGAGGGGATCAGGAGTGGGGGGATGGGGTGTTGTGTTACAAAACAGTAAGAAGTTAAACTCTGATAGCAAGTAGGAATGTATCATATACAGTTTTACATTTACACAAATTAAACTTCAATTTGGCAAGGCACATGTAAGCATTTGTCAGGTATAGCATGGCAGGTATTTCGTCGCCGGAACCCACTTCCGGGTTCACGGCACTCAGCCCCGCCCCTTTTTTTCTGACGCGGTCCCTCCACGATACTTAGGAAGACCGCGCCAGATTCAAAGGGCTGGATTATTCGCACAGGTGCTGCAGAAAGATCAGCTGCTCTACTTTTGATCCTACCTGCTTCACTTCTAGACCTCGACTAGTAAAACGGATTTCTACCTTCTCCACTTCTCGACCTCGGCTTGTAAACGGATTTCTACCTTCTCCACTTCTCGACCTTGGCTTGTAAACGGATTTCTACCTTCTCCACTCCCAGACCGCGGCTTGTTAAAACGGACTTCCCCACTCTTCACTCCTAGTTCTCAGCTTGTTGAAACGGACTTCTAATTTCTCCTTCATTGGGTGAATTAACCCTTCCAGTGCCAGAACTGCCTTTAAGTTAAGTAATACTTTTACCAAACAAGCCAATTCCTATTATTTATGTTACACAGTATCTAAAGCTCACTAAAGTGTCACTTTGTCTAATTATTCCTCTTATTCATAATGGATTGCTACAAAGCCTAATTTTTCCTTCATGTGTATTTAAAGGTACAGTGACCATTGTTTCATATCAATATAAAAGGAGGTGAAACTTATTGTTGCTACAACCAGGAAATTCTGCAGTTGAGTTCCAATTAAAGAAGTATTACAAAATAAATATTACAGAATAATCCAGCCATATTCAATGGAACCAGCAGATATCAACTTTCAAGTTTCTGCCCTAACCAATAGAGTGGATACGATTGCTCAAGGGTTACAGGAACTGCAAATTACAAATGAGAGAATATTAACCTATGTTAGAGACATTCAAGGTCATCTTCCTCATGCCACTCTTCAATCGGCTGGTGATCCTGCTGTCTGTAATCCAGAAAAATTTTATGGCGATAGAACAAAGTACAGAGAGTTTCTGAATTCTTGCAAACTACTAATAGCTTTAAAACCTAGATCTTATCCCACCGAAAGATCCAAAGTCTGTTCAGTGATCTCTTTTTTAAGAGGTGAACCTATGGCCTGGGCCCATTCCTTTTTGGAAAATGATGATCCCATATTAGATTCATTGGATGAGTTCTTTGAAGCTATGTCTTTATTATATGAAGATCCTTTTAAACAAACTACTGCTGATTTAACCATCAGAACATTACACCAAAAAGAATAGACCTGTTGAAGATTATATTGCAGAATTCAAAAGATGGGCTACAGAAACCCAATGGAATGACATTACTTTACGCAATCAATTCCGTCTCGGATTATCTGAAGCTGTGAAAGATGAACTCTCTCGTACAGAACTTCCTCCTACCTTAAATGCATTGATTCAACTGTCCATCAGTATTGATAGACGTCTAAGAGAAAGAAAAGCTGAAAGGGTTCTTACTAATTCTACCTGGAGAAAACCTTTCACTACTCTAAAACTACCTGAAAAAATTCCTCCACAAACTGAACCTATGGAAGTAGGTATAATAAAAAGTCCTCTTACTTCTGAAGAAAGAATAAGAAGGAGACAACTAAACTTATGTATGTATTGTGCTTCGAACAAACATCTAATTTCCGAATGTCCTCTACTGAAACATTCAAAAGGTGGTAAGCTTCATTCATCTACCTCTATATTGAACGTTTTTCAAAAAAGAAAAGCATCTACTTATTTTTCTATATCTCTCATATTACAGTGGGATACAAAAAGAATCGTGACTGAGGCCATCATTGATTCTGGTGCTAATGGAACTTTTCTTGATTTTTCTTTTGTTTCAAAAAATAAAATTCCTTGTGTTCAAAAAACTAACTTTATTCCAATCAGAGTTATTGACGGTTCATTTATATCCTCAGGACCCATCAAAGATGAGACAATCCCTCTAAGAATGATTACCAACAATGTACATTTCGAATTCATTACATTTGATATTATTAAATCTCCACTTTATCCCGTCATTCTAGGAATTAATTGGTTAAAAACCCATGATCCTTTAATTAAGTGGTCTCCCTTCTCCATCTCCTTTGCTTCTGATTTCTGTAAAAAAACGTGCTTACAAAACATTCCTATTCTCCAAACTACTAAAGAACCAGTTATACCTCCATTCTACTCCGATTTTGCAGATGTCTTTTGTAAAAAAGAAGCGGAAACACTTCCTCCTCATCGGGTATATGATTGCCCAATAGATTCAAGTTTATACCCGGAGCTCCTATTCCTTATGGTCATATTTATCCACTCTCTGAAAAGGAGTTAGAAATTTTAAAAGAATATCTTAATGAAAATTTACGCAAAGGGTTCATCAGACCCTCGACCTCCCCAGCTGCTTCTAGTATTTTCTTTGTGAAGAATAAAGACCAAACCATCTGTCCTATTATAGATTACAGAGCCTTAAATAAAATAACTATTAAAAATCGTTATCCTCTTCCACTAATAAATGAATTAATTGAAAGGTTAAGAACTGCAACTATATTCACTAAACTCGACCTTCGAGGCGCATATAACCTCATTAGAATAAAACAGGATGATGAATGGAAAACCGCCTTCCGGACAAGATATGGTCTCTACGAATATCTAGTGATGCCTTTGGGCTCTGTAATGCCCCTGCAACATTTCAACATTTTATAAATGATATCTTTAGAGATCTTCTGGATATATGTGTTATTATCTACTTAGATGATATCTTAATATATTCTAACAATTTGGATGAACATAGGAAGCATGTTAGATGGGTTCTATCTAGACTGAGAACTCATAAATTATACGCTAAACCAGAAAAATGCCTTTTTGAGGTTACTGAATTCTCTTTTCTAGGATACATTATTTCACCTCATTCTTTGAAGATGGATAATTCCAAAATCAAATGTATTATTGACTGGCCCGCTCCTACTACTACAAAAGAATTACAACGTTTTCTTGGATTTGCAAACTTCTATAGAAAATTTATTAGAAACTATTCGGATGTATCACATCCTCTTAACCTCCTCAACAGTAGTAAACGTCCTTTCAATTGGAATAAAGATGCACAAACAGCCTTCGACGAATTAAAAAAAAGATTTACAACTGCACCTATTCTACAACTACCTAATCCAACATTCTTATATGTTCTTGAAGTTGATGCATCAGAAGCAGCCATCGGAGCAGTTCTTTCTCAACAAAAGACTCCACAAGATCCACTTCATCCAGTTGCCTTTTTTCAAGATCCTTGAGCTCTGCTGAAAAAAATTATCCTATTGGTGAAAAAGAATTATTAAGTGTTAAAGCTGCCTTCAAAAATTGGCGTCATCTTCTGGAAGATACAAAACAACCTATAATAGTTTATACTGACCATAAAAATCTTGAATATCTCTATACTAACAAAACCCTTACAGCTAGACAAGTTAGATGGAACCTATTTTTTAACCGATTTAACTTCCAATTAATATACAGACCTGGAACTAGAAATAAAAAGGCTGACGCTCTTTCTCGAATTCCTTCTAAAACTACTACTGATGATTATCCTCCTAACAAAATAATAGGGATCCTCTCTTCTCTTCATGATGACATAAAGAATTTGAATCAGAAGGATCTTGAACTTCCCAAAACACCTATACTAACAAAAAAGGATGGTATATTTTATTTTAAAAATAGAATTTATATTCCTCCCATTCTTAGGAATAAATTACTTAAGATGGTTCATGATTCACCCCTAGCTGGACATCCTGGAATAAAGAAAACACTTGAACTAACTTCACGATATTATTGGTGGCCTCGCCAGGATAGAACCATTGAATTATATGTCAAAACATGTCCTATCTGTCAAAGGTCTAAACCAGAACATAATCAACCTTTTGGATTACTACTTAACTTACCTATTCCAGAAAAACCTTGGCAATCCATTTCTATGGATTTTATCGTTGATCTCCCACCTTCTCAACATTTCACCACTATTCTTGTCGTTGTGGATCGCTTCACAAAAATGTCCCATTTCATTTCCTTAAAAAAATTACCCTCCTCTGTAGAATTGTCTAAGGTCTTTATTGACAATATTGTGAAACTTCATGGTCTTCCTGAAGAAATTATTTCTGATAGGGGACACAATTTACCTCCAAATTCTGGAAAGAGATGTGTCTCTCCCTTCAAATTCAACGCAAACTCTCTTCCGCTTATCATCCCCAAACTAATGGGCAAACAGAAAGGGTTAATCAATGTTTGGAACAATATCTTCGATGTTATTGTTCATACCTCCAAGATGACTGGACCACATGGTTACCTATGGCCGAATTTTCTTACAATAATACCATTCATTCTAGTACGAAAATGACTCCTTTCTTCTCCAACTATGGGTTTCATCCGTCTTCATTCCCCATCCAAACCATTACTTCATCCAATCCTACTGTTACATCAAAAAACGAATTTATGTCTTCTCTATTTCTCAAATTACGGGAGAATCTTCAACTCGCCCAAAATAACCAGAAAAAGTTTTTTGACAATAATAGAAGAATTCCTCCTCCTTACAAGGTAGGGGATCTTGTCTGGCTCTCTTCAAGGAATATTACCACAAGCCGTCCTTCAAAGAAATTGAGCTCTCTTTTTCTTGGTCCCTTTCAAGTAATTACTATCATTAATGATAACGTTGTTAAACTAAAACTTCCTCCAAGTTTTAAACTTCATCCAGTATTCCATGTCTCCTTGCTTAAACCACACATCCCTGATCCTTTTTATAGAGAAATAGTAACAACTCCTGAACCTATCATTGTCCAAGGTGAAGAAGAATATGAAATTCACAAAATTTTGGATTCTCGTGTCCACCGTGGCTCCTTACAATACCTTGTTAGATGGAAAGGTTATGGAGTTGATGAAGACACTTGGGAAGATTCATCTAATGTACATGCTAGGAGGTTGGTTACTGACTTTCACAAACGCTACCCCTCCAAACCGAAATAGTGCACCCAGAGGATGCCCCATGAGAAGGGGGTACTGTCAGGTATAGCATGGCATGTATTTCGTCGCCGGAACCCACTTCCGGGTTCACGGCGCTCAGCCCCGCCCTTTTTTCTGACGCGGTCCCTCCACGATACTTAGGAAGACCGCGCCAGATTCAAAGGGCTGGATTATTCGCACAGGTGCTGCAGAAAGATCAGCTGCTCTACTTTTGATCCTACCTGCTCCACTTCTAGACCTCGGCTAGTAAAACGGATTTCTACCTTCTCCACTTCTCGACCTCGGCTTGTAAACGGATTTCTACCTTCTCCACTCCTAGACCTCGGCTTGTAACACTGAATTCTACCTTCTCCACTCCCAGACCTCGGCTTGTTAAAACGGACTTCCCCACTCTCCACTCCTAGTTCTCAGCTTGTTGAAACGGACTTCTAATTTCTCCTTCATTGGGTGAAGTAACCCTTCCAGTGCCAGAACTGCCTTTTAGTTAAGTAATACTTTTACCAAACAAGCCAATTTCTATTATTTATGTTACACAGTATCTAAAGCTCACTAAAGTGTCACTTTGTCTAATTATTCCTCTTATTCATAATGGATTGCTACAAAGCCTAATTTTTCCTTCATGTGTATTTAAAGGTACAGTGACCATTGTTTCATATCAATATAAAAGGAGGTGAAACTTATTGTTGCTGCAATCAGGAAATTCTGCAGTTGAGTTCCAATTAAAGAAGTATTACAAAATAAATATTACAGCATTACGGCTTCCCAGGATTACACACGGCTCTAGCATACCATGGTCAGGACACACCATCCGGTCACACGGCCACTCCTACCCAGCGAACGGCACCCAGGAGCTTTACAGAGGGACCAAACCCTCTGATTACGTACGTCTATCCATCCCATCCTATTATGCCACTTCAGCTGTCACATTGATATATGTTATGGGCAACCAGGTCACCTATTATTCCACGTACCAATTTGTCACAAATCATTCTGTTAAGTAGCCTGGCCACAGCTTATAGACCGCCCGCCATTTCATCATACAACTCTATTGGTCTAGCCCCCACTACCCCTGAGAGACCTGCATGTATACCAGGGGTCTTATACCGCCCACCCGCCGTTCCCAGGCCATGCTACGGCTCCCACATTCTCAGATGCTTAACCGACTGTAGCCACGCTGCACAGCTAGTCAGCTCCCATGTCAGTTCCAGCCTATGAGAGTTAACTGCCACTCTATAATACTGCGGTCAAACATTACTCATGGCGTCCCTCCATATGTTCCAAATGACCTCTGCAGGCTATCCAATGCACCCACATTACAAATCCTGTAATGGGCAATTACACATGGCATAATCTCTACATTCTGGCACTTAGCTTTCAGTAACACCACTATGCGCAGCCTAGTTTGGCCATCACTACGTACGTTACATACGGCCCTCCACGGGCATTCATTACGACACTTTTATGGCCCCTCACTTGGGCATTTACATACGACAGCGGCATCTTTGGGCACACTAAGTCCTCATACAACCCTCTCCACACTACAATTAAGTGTAAAGTCGCAGGCAATTCTTGTATAACTCATTTGCTTTCCCGACATTAAACTTAAGACATGGGTAGAACACTTACTTCATAAACACAATACATAAACCTATGTCCATATATTAGTATTAAATTAATTACATGACTGTAGTGAGATTTATCAGGAGTCACTGTTAACTATTGATAAGATTTTGTAGGTATGTCCTACATAGGGGAGACACCTAGCCTCACACAGTGGAGATGCCAATAAGATCATAATTTAATCTACGTAATGATTTAACATTTTTCAACTTACTCTAATACTGTATATTAGAAGGAGGCAGACCATATAGTATGACTCTTGTAATTATATATAATTAGACATTTCCTCAGAATACATACCATTAGGACTAATAATGAAGGGAATGTGTATTAACAAATTTAATCAAGAGGTAGAGTTTGTTTGCCCCTCTCTTTATTTCAGATGCCCCCCTCTGTGTTCTGGATCATCTGATAAAACATGGAACAGTAACCACACATAGGCCTTGGGAATTGCTAAGGGATGAGGACATTCTTTTCCTATGTTCCATCCCCAGACTTAGCTCCAGAATGGGGGCATTATTTGCTCTCTCCTCTTAAACCAGTTCATGTTCCTGTCATTGCTGATTGTTAATAACTGCGGAGAGGTGGGTGTGTCCTGCACTCCAGCGTGAGCGGTCGCATGTAGACGGAGCTCCGTGCTGCTAATGCAGAAATCATACAACAAACAGTGACCCAACACAAAGAAATAAACTAACCAGACATGTCTCAACCCCAACAACGTCGCCAGACGGAGAGAGGAGACAAAAACAACTTTTTGGGGGTAAAATCGAGCCACACACGAGGTCAGACTCACCACGAGGAAAGCCAAGGTGGTGGAGGGGAAGACTCACACATACCCCAAGAGCCGGCGGCCGCTGAGCTACCGGTCACACAAGGGATCCTCCAAACCCTGCTAGACACAATGGCAGACAAGCTACAGCTTGCATTCCGGACCTCCTTGGAAAGCTTCCGCTCAGATATCATAGAATTGGGTGACAGGACATCCGTGATCAAAGATAAAATGGCGGAACACAAAGAGGCCCATAACAGTATGGCGACAATGCTAGACAGATTTAAAGACAGACTAGCGACACAGGAGGGGAAAATAGCAGATATGGAGAACAGCCGTAGACGTAACAACCTCCGTATCAGAGGCATTGCTGAAAATATAGGCCCGGCAGACCTTATGGCCTACCTCACAGGACTGTTCAAGACGCTCGCCCCAGACGTGCCCCACGATATGCTCCTTATGGACCGGGCACATAGGGTTCCAAAACCCACCTTCTTGCCAGCGAAGACACCAAGGGACGTACTGATCCGCATTCATTATTTCCATATAAAGGAGGAAATAATGAGGGCAAACAGAACACGTAACAAAGAATATATGCCAATGACCTACCAAGCCATCTCCATATACGCGGACATCTCTGCATATACACTCAAACGACGGAAGGAATTCTCCAATATCACCGCACACCTCCGCCAACAACACCTGCCATACAGATGGGGCTACCCAGTGAAGCTGGTGATGCAAAGGAATGGGAAGACAATCACCCTCCAAACCCCGGACGATGGAGCAAAGACCCTTCGCAGCTGGGGCATCGAACTACCCACAGGAGTGCAAGGGACTCAGAGACTCCCTCCATCATGGAGGAAATCTAAGCACTGACACGCCCTCATGAGGAGGCACTGTGGCTGCCAGTCCGAGAGACTTAAATTCAACCAGCTAGATCAGGCCTGTATGAGTAACATCCTTTAACTTAAGAATTGTGTAGCACATGTTAAAGACAGGTTTAAAATGGCAAGTATATATGTCAGAGACAGGGTGCTCGGGGGTGGGGGTGGTGGGCAGGAGAGATGGGGAAGTGAAGTAACGCAAATGCATATACGCCCCGAACACAAACCAACACAATTTTCACAAAATCATACTAAAACTACACTCCATTCAGCAGGGCACCACGATAATATGTGGGGACTTCAATCACGTATTCGACCCATCAATAGATACAACACTGGCCACGACCAAAGCAAGAACCACTACACTTAAAAAACAAAGCAAAGCGCTGAGAAAACTTATCCACAGCCATTACCTATACGATGTATGGAGGGCCACCCATGTGGGGAAGAGGGGGTACACGTTCTTCTCCCAAGTACACAACACCTACTCCCATATTGATGGGTTCCTCATTTCAGGTTCGAGCATAACCCAAGTAACCCAATGTGACATAGGACAAACCACGTGGTCCAACCACGCCCCGGTCGAACTAACACTCAAAAACATATATGATCCCACCCACAGGAGCCCGTGGCATTTAAACACAACGCTTCTGTGAGACAGAACTTTCATAACAGAATTGGGAACAGAAATAACACAATACTTCCAGGACAATGACAACACAGACGTATCGCGCAATATCCCGGGGTCAGGCACATAAATCCATCATACAGGGATTGTTAACAAAGAGAGCATCTTTCTTAAAAAAGAAAGCCAACTTGCAACTATTAACCTACCAAAGGGATCTCCAACGGGCTACGACACAGAACCAAATCGCACCCACAACGGAGCTAAGGGACCACATCATACAACTAACGAAGCACATACAACAACTGTCCTTAGACCAAGTGGGTTATCACCTGAAAAGACTCAAAGCACAGAACTACACACAGGGAAATAAAGCAGGCAAACTATTGGCACAGAGAATTAAGACACAACAAGTAGCCCAAAAAATAGCCTACATGATATCTCCCACTGGACATAAGATAGTGGCGCCTAAAGACATAAGCAACGTATTCGCTAGATACTATGAATCGCTATACAACCTCCGAAATGACAAAAACACACCCCAGCCTCAAAAACCCAACGTAAACAGATTCCTAGATAAAATCAACTTACCCAAACTCACCCCCACCCAACAGACCAGCCTATCGGCCCCTATTGCTGAGATGGAGGTTTTGAAGGCTATAGCCTCACTGCCCGCAGAGAAAGCCCCGGGCCCGGACGGCTTTGCCAACTGCTATTATAAACAATTCCAACAAGCCCTGGCCCCACACATCACAAACGCGTTCAATGAAGCCATACACAGGCAAGAATTGCCCCCGGAGGCACTGAGAGCGCACATAATCACACTACCCAAACCCGGCAAACGGCCCACCCACATACAAAATTTTCGATTTCGTTACTAAATACGGACACGAAACTCTTTGCAAACATATTCGCCATCAGACTGGGAGACATACTCCCACTCATAATTAAAAACGACCAGGTGGGGTTTGTAAAGGGACGCCAGGGAGGGGACAACACAAGAAAGGTCATAGACATCATCCACAGTGTCCAAAGACAACACGTAGAATGCGTGACACTCTCGCTTGATGCAGAAAAGGCCTTCGACTGGCTGGGTTGGAGGTTTCTAGAGGCGGTTCTCTGCAAATTTGGAATGCCGGAGGCCTTCCGCTTGGCGGTCAAGGCCTTATATAACAAACCATCCGCACAGGTGATAACAGCGGGATTCACATTAGAATCCTTCCCCATAACAAATGGAACGAGGCAAGGGTGCCCGCTCCCCCCCTTGCTATACGTGTTAGCGCTGGAACCGCTAGCAGAGCTAATCAGAGCAAACAAGGCCATAAATGGGGTAAGCATAGGTGGGAGGGAATTCAAAAGAAATCTATTTGCAGATGATATTTTGCTAACTTTGACTCAACCCCAAATCTCACTGCCAAACTTAATGGACAATATCAAAGAATACAGCCTTAACTCATATTACAAACTAAACGTCACCAAATCGCAGGCCATGGGCATAGGGATCAGGCGGGACCACCTAAAACACCTCAGTGACACTTTTTCGTTTGACTGGCGGAGAGATAGCATCAACTTCCAGGGTGTCCTTATACCCCCACACCTACCGCATTTATTCAAACTCAACTTTGTCAAACTTACCAAGACAATTACTGACACAATACAATCATGGGAGGGCAAATACCTCTCATGGCTAGGCAGACTAGCAGCTTTCAAAATGACTCTGCTCCCCAAACTCCAGCACCTCTTACGCACAATCCCCATTCGGGTGCCGGGACAATACTTGGCAGCGATACAGAAGCTCCTAGTCCGATTTGTATGGGCAAATCGCAGGATAAGTGTGGCCACCAAACTATTAAAAAAAACCTACGAAAGAGGGGGGATTGGGAATGCCTAATGTAAAAACATACTATAGCGCCACAATCCTAGTGGCCATAGTGACATCCAACTCGGTGAAAGAACCCCCCCCAATGGGTATATATAAAATTACAATGGGCTTGCAAACAAGGACTAAGCCACTTATACCTGATGCCACACACACTACGCCCAAAATACAAAGACATGTTGCCACCGACAGCAGTGATGTTAAAGACATGGGAGATAGTCAGGGCATCGATGGGCAGGAGCTGACTGAACACTGGAAATATGCCAATGGTGAGCCTGCTGGCAAGCATTCCAACCTTAGATCCTACCCCATTGATAGCAGGAGGATGCACACGCCTGGGGCAGCTGTGTGAGGGAGGGAAAATACTACCGTTCCCGGTATTACAATCCAAATTATCCTTATCAGCCAGACAAATCTTCCCATACCTACAGGTAAAATCCCTAGTGTCCACCCTCCCAGTAAATGCAAACCCCGAACCTCTGCACATCCATTCCCTAGAACAGCTGTGCCTGTCCGACACAATACCGAAGAAAATCATATCCAGACTGTACGCACTAATGACGAAATCACACACAGATACTCAGACAGACTTTAGAGACAAATGGCAGACAGACATAGGACACGTGATAGAGGAACGAGATTGGAAACTGGCATTCAGAGCGCACAGAGGCCTCACTGCATGCACCTCACTGCATGCACCTCACACCTAGAGATAATGAGGAAAATAATATACAGATGGTACATGGTCCCGCACAAACTAGCCAAAATATACCCGGGAACCCAGAATGAATGCTGGAGAGCTTGTGGGGAACAGGGTACAATGTACCATATATGGTGGGCCTGTCCGGTCATGACCCCATTTTGGGGAATGGTGTAGGAAGTAATAGCTAATGCATTGGGCGAACCATACCACTTGACACCAGAACAAGGCCTCCTCTTCATGCACCTATATCGATGGCATAAAACAGAGAGGCAACTAATATTCCAAGCGCTCATTGCAGCGGCCACATTGATAGCTAGAAGTTGGAAACAACCCCATCCGCCAACTAAAGAAGCCTTATTAAACCAAATCTCCACCAACTGGGAATACGAAACTATGGCCAATAGACACCTCCAACCAAACCATACAGTTAGAGAAGCAAAAACGAAGTGGGAAAAATACATAGAGGGACACACCCAAGTGAGAAAAGACAAGCAAACGCTCCCCCACAGACACAGGGACTTACTGGGTAACATGAGTCCTCAGGGCCGAACAAGGCTATTAGAAACACAGTCACCACGGTGGCAGAACGTGGAAGGAGTTGGAACCCCACAACACTAACATCAATTCAAAGTAAGGTGGTTAAGGCTACGCAGAGTATAAAACTTGTACGTGTACTAGACAGAACGAACCACACAGAGCAGACCTCAAGTTATCAAATAAGTTACGGTTACTTGTATGTTGCCCCTTACCCCCGTAACGCATACACCCAAGGTACTTAGCTATACAGCCAGAATGACTCAATACTAAGAACCTGACTCAGTGAAAATATACAACTGGATGTACAGTTGTAGAGGTACCCACGGGTCATTGATGCACACGTGATTTACAAATGTCCCCCAACCCCACTTTTTCCTTCTAGATCCCATGATGCCAAGGTCAACATAGCAGGTTACAACGGCACTAGTTGTTTATATAAAGAAATGCTTGTTTGGCAGGCAACACGCAAAAAGATGGTAACTTGTAATATGCAACAACAGAAATATGTAATTTGAGACGCAATGCTGACCACCCCCCTCCCCTTTTACCTTCTGTACCCCCAATCGAAGCGAAAATAAAAATTGTCAAATTGAAAAAAAAAAAATAAATAACTGCGGAGAGGGTTGATCGGGGGTGGAGATTCAGCCACCCCTCTACTAAGGTTTAAACCACTTTTAGAGATCGAGTCTCTGACCCCTCCTCCTGGTTTCTTTCAGCCCTCCTTTTTATGCCAACCATCACCATACTCTGAGAGGATTGATCAGGGTCAAAGATCTTGATATTTCCCCCAATACCCATTGGTGACATTCTGTTATCAATATTTAGGGACATAGATTTTTTGTGGATAATACAGAGATAGAAAATGGAAAAGTGAACATGAGGGGTGGCTTTTTGCAGAAAAGGGTGGTACTTCTCTGGTGCGTGGGACAAAGGGTGCAACCATGGCCGGATCCCAGGAGCTTTCGGTCTGTCTCGGAGTTGCTGGTGAAGCGGGTAGTCCCAGTTGCTGCCAGAGATTTCCTCCACCACAGGGTTGGCCTAGTTAGGTCTTGGAAGAAGGTTAATGTAGAGTTCTCGAATGCGAGAGGTGTTTTACCTTTAACGGCTTGCATGATTTGTATTTTGTCCTTAGTCGTGAGGCAGCATAGGATGATATCCCGGTTCATATTGGGTTTTGTGCGAGCTGTCGCAGGGATGTGGTATAATCCGTCTATGGTTATTTTGCGTGCCACAGTTGGAGGCAGTATTGTGGCAAGGAGGCACCGTACATAGTGAGGCAGTTCCTCCGTGGTCACCGCAGCAGGTATCCCCATGAGTTTTATATGTGCGGCGTTGTCGGCCTTCTATGGCTGTGAGTTTTGCAGATAGGGTTCTCTGGTTCAATTGGAGTTGGTGGACTGAGTCTTGCACCTCAGTGAGTGTGGTTTGGGTGGTTACCATGTTATCTTCATTGGTCCTCACCCTCTCCCTGACTGCTTGCAGCTCTGTTTTTAGTTCAGTTGAGTCTTCCACCAGTATTTGATGGATGTTAGAGAGGAGAACCTCCAGGTCGCCCTTTGTGGTCGGAGCGGAGTGATCAGAGGTGTCTAAGGACGAGGTGAGTGTTGTCAAAGAGGTGGGTGTTGCCTCCAGCTCTCTTGTGCCTGACTCGGTACCCACTGCCCTCCGGTTTTCCTCTGGAGCCGGAGGTGGTCGAGGCTATGCCGGTCGCTGCATCATGGCCCTAATTTCTCGTGTATCAGACCCAGAGGTGGGTTTCTGCGACCTTCGGCCCATAGCTGGCATGTGCGGTGGTGTAGTCCTTTTTGGGGGCTCGGTAAAGTCTCTGCTAAGGAGTGCCTCGAGGTTGAGGATCAGAGGCGGGAGGTAGGCCTCAATTCTGCGGTGCTGCTTAGGCTGCTTTTGTGGCTGGAAAAATGGCATCAACCAACGCAGCTCTGCATGCTTCTGGTTCCGTGGGTTAGCAAGCTGGGTTGGTTTTAGGTTTGCCAAGATCAGGTAGATTCAACATAAGTTTGGAGGAGCTCAAGAAGATGGCGTCTGGTTAGGTCTGCATTCAGGCTCCGCCCTCTACAAGTGTACATTTATGTGTAGTGTGACACACATACTCACAGCATACACACACAGATACAAACACTAAGTTATAAATTGATTTGCATGTCAATGAGTGAAATAAGTATTTGATTCCCTATCAATCAGCAAGATTCCCTTAAAGACTTGGAGAGGATCTGCAAAGAGGAGTTGGACAAAATCCCTCCTGAGATGTGTGCAAACCTGGTGGCCAACTAGAAAAAAATGTCTGACCTCTGTGATTGCCAATAAAGGTTTTGCCACCAAGTTCCAAGTCGGAGTCAAATACTTATTTTATTAATTGACATGCAAATCAATTTATAACTTTTTTGACATGCGTTTTTCTGGATTTTTTTGTTTTGTCATTCTATCTCACTGTTAAAATACACCTACCATTAAAATTATAGACTGATCATTTCTTTGTCAATGGGCAAACATTCAAAATCAAATACTTTTTCCCCTCACTGTATACACAAACCCACCTTCCAGGAGGGTTCCTTCCATGGGGTCCAGAAGCACACTATGGCTTTTTGCAGTTAGGGGTTGGCTGTCCCATGCCAGCCCCCCTCCTTTCCCGCATGGCTCCAATCTCTCTGGGAGGAAGTGACCATCTATCACTTCCTCCCATGCTGCATATAACAAGGGGACCAGGTCACGCTGTTAAAGGGCCACAGCACTCAACTGGGCCCCTACTGACACATGCCCCCTGGGTGACCCTTTCTGCATGGGCCATGCAACAGTCATCGTAAATGTGCGGGCTGTGCCATTGTCTCTCTATTTCAGCAGAATAGGCATCTGCCGTCCAGGTAACCATGTTACTCTGCCTTTGTGAATAGGTGGCTGCTTCGGGAGTGGCTTAAGATGGCCAGCCAGCCACAAGTCATTGGCCCACTCCTTGTTGTTCCCCAACCCTCTGGTGTCTAAACGTGGTGCACCCCATGCATTCACCCAATACCAAAAAGGTATATTTCAAGCTTGAAAAGGATCTTTTGGTCGAAACATTGATGCTGGACACTGAAGTTCTAACACATTTGCCTATCTAAGAATTGGAATGCCAAGATCTTTTTCTTACTTTTGTGACTTTGATCTATGACATATGTGCATTACAGGAACAAGAAAATGTCATACATGGAAATCAGGAACGGGTGCAGAGATCTCAATTTTCATAGAGACTTTACGTGATAAGCAAGTAAAAATGTGTAGCCATGGAAAAAACACTCCAATTATTCATTCATGAGAAAGAATTTTTAGGCACATAATGCTTGTGAACTGTAGGATATCGAACATACAACTTTTTAACATTATTTAACATTTATTTTAAGGAAGTAGTATGATAATTAATTTTTTTTTATGAAAAGTCTTGCAATGGACAACACTTCTTCGAGTAAATGCTCTTCCTTTTCAGCAGAGGAATGGACTTAAATAGATCAAGAGGATAAAGATTACATGGTTCAAAGAAACCATGCAAATACAACAAAGACACATATTTGCTTTTATTCCCAAGAACAAAAATAAACATCACAATGTGACTTCTGTCAGAATGAGCATCTGTTTCTTTTCTTTAAACACAATTTTTATGTTATATAAAATGCAATTCATCTGTCATTATATACTTTTCTTTAACATACAACTTTATAAAAACTTTAAATCACGTCAGCTGGCTGCAAAACAACATCAAACTGTTAATTACACCAAAACAGTAGTTGCAGGCTATTGTCACGTTACTCTATTAGTAATTATCCTTGAGGGATGAAAGCCTTTCTCTTGTAGTCACTTGCTCTGGCAGCATGAACGTTCTACTATAAGAAGGAACACATACTGATTTAGTAAGCACTATAAAATAGTGAATTAAATACTTGGAGCACTAATTTAAAATATATAAGTTTAAACCTTTAATTTCAGCCATTAATGGATAACATTGGAGGTTATTTACGAAGTTCTTGTATTCAGATAGCTACATTATGACATTATATACCATGCTAATGACTCATTTGAATCCGGTGAAGCACAGCCGTAGACGAAGTCCAGCCCCCAGTGCTGCAGACAAGCCAGGATGAACAGGACTAGAATAAGGAACTGATGTGACTCTAAGGCATGCCCAGGGCAGCAAAGTACCCAGGTTCAAATCCCAAGTTGGGTACTTATGGGACGACCACATTTGGATGTCACAGAGAACCGTGCCACTTTATAGCTATTGATACCATATAGGGGACTCCCTCCACCCATTTTTCCCATTTGATACTCTGGTTGAACCTTTGCATAAAGATACATTGGAGAATTAAATTTAGTTAAGATTTTTGTGTGTGACTTCTTAGAGGATATTATTATAACTAGTTACATTTTTACATTATGGATGGACCTAATGGGTACAAACTGTTGTAATAAAACCTGATTTGGATTTACTATTATATTTTCTTCTATTAGTCACCACTCCAATAGTTATGCCTTGGACATGATAATTGTTTTTTATCACTTGGAATAGGTGAGACATTGTATATATATTGTTTTGCCAAATAAACTGATTAACCACAACTTTACATTTCTGACAGAACAGTGATTATATCATTATAATACTACTTGTCAACGGTTAAGATACATTAGGCAGCATGTGAACAGTGAGATCTTGAATTTCACATGTTAGAAGCAGGAAAAAAATGGACAGGCAAAACAATCTGAGTGATTTTGATAATGGCCAACTTGTAATGGCTAGACAACTGGGTTAGAACATCTCCAAAACTCCATGTCTTATGTGTTGTTCTCGGTATTCAGTGGTTAATATCAACCAAAAGTGGTGCAAGGAAGGACAACTGGTGAATCAGGATCATCAGGGTCATGGGCACCCAAGACTCATTAATGCATGTGGGGAATAAAGGCTAGACCATCTGGTCTTATCACACAGAAGAGCTACTGTAACTCAAACTGCTGAACAACTTAAAGCATCCTGCCACACTGTACAAATTGTTTAGGAATTATTTGAGAGATGTGACAAAGAGTTCAAAGTGTTGACTTGGACTCCAAATTCCCCACATCTTAATGTGATTGAGCATCTGTGGAGTGTGCTGGAAAAAAACAATATGATCCATAGGGGCACCACCTTGCAACTTGCAGGATTTAAAGGATCTGCTGCAAATGGTGCCAGATACCACAGGACATGTTGAGAGGTCTTGTGGAGTCCTAGCCTCAATAATCAGAGCTACTTTGGCAGCACGAGAGAGGCTGTTGTGGCTAATCAGTGTATATTTCTATTCTTCTCATGTTTTTGTAATGTAGAAGGATAAGGCCTGCTGTTAGTTGTTTTATAAATAGTGAGGTTATGTTTATACTTTTCAATATTCAAGATAAACTCAAAAATCCACATGCAGAAAAATTTGGAGTCAAGTAATCCTTTTTATGAGACTTAATACTTCTCCAACTCACTGTTTGGTGGAAGAAGAGGGCACATCATATAAGGGTTCCCAGGAATATATATTATCTGAAATAAGGGTTTTTTGAAAACTGATAATTTAAAGTATACTTATGTGAAAACTGTAATAATAATTTAGTACCTATGCAAATTCCCAATCTTTTTTTCCCATCATATTATGTACCTATGCAAATTCCCCATCTTTTTTCCTCATCCTATTATGTAGCAACTGGAATCTTTTGATTCCTATTTCTCTCCAAGGCTCCTTATGAGCTGACATGGCCAATGCATTGCCCACCATCTCACCCTACAGTTATGATACCCTATTAAACTAATTAAATCTCAGAAATGGTCTTTACCTACGATTATCTAGGAACTCAATTATCTATGAAGAAGACCCTGAAGACTTTGGCTTCTCATTTGTTAGCACGTTATGTAGGTTCAGTCATGGTTAATACATCATTAAGTCTTTTAGATTAAATAATTTGATATCATTATGATTATATTATTATGATGATTAGTATTACTATTCCATCATTTACTGCTTTTGTTATTTTTTTCTAATACTGAATTACTACATAGGAGCTCTGACTGTCTTCTATTGTGCCAAAGGGATTTATACATATACGTGGGGTCTTGAATTCTGTTATAAGCCTACAGAATGTGAGCAGTAATTTTTGCTTCCTCTATAATACAATAACTGTTTATCTGAATGTCAAAGCTAAGCTTTCTTCTTTTCTTTCTCTTTCCATTGAATTTTGGGCATTGAAAAATAATATTTTAGGAATTCTGTATATAGCTATAACATATTAAATATTTTGAAGTGATAAAGGTTTGATGTTTAATGAAGCGATTATGTGAAACTATACATATGTGGAATTTAAATGTGCAATGTATTCATTTAAATGGTTTAGTATTAAATCAGGAATTATAATATACACAACAAATAAAAAAAATGTAACACCTGAAAGCAAGCTTTCAACAATCAACAATCAACTATAATATGAAATTAGATGAGATGTCATATTTTTGTCATTACTAACTTGGTTAAAAATTATGGCCATTTTGGATTACTAGACCAGTTGGAATGCATGGAAATACGTCTCTGATGCCCTTTCCTGTTTCTGTCGATCGGATGAATTTGAATCAGCTGAGAGAGGAGATGGCCGTTATAACATACTGACTTACAGGTAAAGTGGAGAGTGGACCCCCTAATGGGATTGGAAAGAAAAGAAGACACCCACTGGAGCACCAATGAACTTGAGGGATTAGCCCTATTGGGTATGTCCTGGGTGTCCATACGGGTGCTTTTGTAAGTCCTGTGTGCCTATATGTGTGCTGGGGTATGTCCTGGGTGTCCATACGGATGCTTTTGTAAGTCCTGTGTGCCCATATGTGTGCTGGGGTATGTCCTGGGTGTCTATATGGGTGCTTGGGTATGTCCTGGGTGTCCATTTGAGTGCTTGGGTATGTCCTGGGTGTTCATATGGGTGCTGGAGTAAGTCAATATATCCACCCAGTATGTACACAAGTTTATATCTCACACACTACTCTGATATTTACCCCTGAACATGTACACAAGGTTATATTTCACACACTGCCCTGGTAAATACCCACGAACATGACAATATATACCTCCAGCGGGTACACAAGATTATATCTCACATGCTGTCCTGAAATATATTCCATGCATAGGGCAATATATATAACCTTGTGTACATACTGTGGGATATGCGTAGCCCTTTCCATTAAATATATATAAGGGCAGTGTGTGAGATATAACCTTGTGTAAATCCTGGGGGTATATATTGCCCTGTGCAGGGGTATACAGGTCAAACTCGAAAAATTAGAATATCGTGCAAAAGTTCATTTATTTCAGTAATGCAACGTAAAAGGGGAAACTAATATATGAGATAGACGCGTTACATGCAAAGCAAGATAGTCCAAGCCGTGATTTGTCATAAGTGCTATAATTATGGCTTACAGCTCATGAAAACCCCAAATCCACAATCTGAGTAAATTAGAATATTACATGCAATCAATAAAACAAGGAGTGTATGTAGAACAATATCGGACCTCTGAAAAGTATAAGCATGCATATGGACTCAGTACTTGGTTTGGGCCCCTTTTGCAGCAATTACTGCCTCAATGCGGCGTGGCATGGAAGCTATCAGCCTGTGGCACTGCTGAGGTGTTATGGAAGACCAGGATGCTTCAACAGCGGCCTTCAGCTCTTCTGCATTGTTCGGTCTCATGTCTCTCATCTTTCTCTTGGCAATGCCCCATAGAGTCTCTATGGGGTTCAGGTCAGGTGAGTTTGCTGGCCAATCAAGCACAGTAATCTCACGGTCATTGAACCAGGCTTTGGTGCTTTTGGCAGTGTGTGCAGGTTCCTGCTGGAAAATGAAGTTAGCATCCCCATAAAGCTTGTCTGCGGAAGGAAGCATGAAGTGCTCCAAAATGTCCTGGTAGACGGCTGTGTTGACCCTGGACTTAATGATGCACAGTGGACCAACACCAGCAGATGACATGGCTCCCCAAATCAGCACAGACTGTGGAAACTTCACACTGGACTTCAAGCATCTTGCAGTGTGTGCCTCTCCATTCTTCCTCCAGACTCTGGGTCATTGGTTTCCAAATGAGATGCAAAAATTGCACTGATCAGAAAAGAGGACGTTGGACCACTGAGCAACAGACCAGGTCTGTTTTTCTTTAGCCCAGGTAAGATGCTTCTGACGTTGTTTGTTGTTTGTTGTATTTTTTATGCTTCTTGATTTTCAACATGTTAGTGAATAATCCCCTAGACCAAGAAGGTAAGTCCTGTTAATTTTAAATAGGGGGTTGGCTGTACACTCCTATACATTGGCATCCTTTCTTTATATGGCAGTGACTATCTGTTAGTACTTACGTTCCCCCCTATATCCTGTATATTGCAAGAATGTGTGTGTCTCTCTACTCCCCTATTTCCTTTAAGCCCCCTTAAGAACTATGTGTTAGTACCCTATTGGATGATCCAATAAGGGGCATTTATAATGCTCATTTCATATACTTATGTGTGTTGTAATTAAATCATAGTCGATTCGAGCCAGCATCGTGTGTGTGTCATTTAATTAGGTTTCCCAGTACTGCAGACGTTACTGACAAAACCAGTCATTGATAAATTAATAAAAGTCCATGGCAAATTTAGGGCTTTTCTATTTAAAGAATTCTTCACTAACCTTACAGCTTGGGGGCTCGGTTTGCGACCCACAACAAGACAGTACTATCAGCTGGTGAGTAAACAGAATTTCTTTTCTGTCTGTATTTAATAGTCCCAGCGATGCTCTGTCCCCCTGTCGGTTTTGAACCTATTATTATGGAGAATTAAATAAATTTTAAAAAATTAATAGAAGACCATGGCAAATTAAGCACTTTCTATTTAAAACATTCTTCACCAACCTTACAGACTGTTTGGTAGGTAGCCCAAGTCCAGTCTTTTTTTGTAGCTGATTTAGTGTTTTTTGGGTGGTTTTTTTTGCATTTTCTCACAAAAACTGCCCTTTAACTGATAATATCATAATTTTGTAACTACAGCTAGTTCCCCTATTTACCACTAACGTCTTAAAGCATAGAACTTAGCAGGGCTAACCATACCGATATCTTAGCCATAATTTTATATAGTGTAAGAGATCCTCTATTTAAACTATATAAATAATTGAGAATACAATTTAAAATAAGGATTCTCTTGGAAGCAATAAAGTTTTGTCTTTTTAAATATTTATTATATAAAAATATAAATATAGACATATACAATCCATTACAATAATTTATAGCAGAGTTTATAAGATTAAACTAGATGCTGGCAAATATCATTTTAAATAGAATAACATACCCTCTTGAACATGTCAACATCTCTCAGTCATTATATCGCGCGACAGTGTCTCCAAATCTCTCCTCTGTGTCTCTTAACCCCTTCACGCCGTTACGGCGTTCTATGCCGTTGCGGCTTTAATGGGCTTTAAAGCCGTTGCGGCGGCATAGAACGCCATAACGTCTTTCTGCCCCAGAGGACCGGCGGTACTTACCTCCGCAGCGATCCTCTTCTGGAGGGCTGCCAGAACGCCCAGGCAACCCTCCTCCGGTGAATGAGGCCCCCCATAGCTGGCTATGGATCTGCCAGCAGGGGGGCTGTCTGAAATAGCAGACAGTCCCCCTGCTGGTGGGAAAGTGTAAAAAATAATAATAAACATGTTATAAAATAAATTAAATATATTTTTATATATATACATATATTATATATATATATATGTATATATATATATATATATATATATATATACGTATAATTACAATAATAAATACATTAAATAATAAAATAAATAAATAAAATATTGAAACAAAATTTAATATAAATTATATATTCATATGTAATTTCATTCTAACTGTATTTTGTTATTAATATATATATATTGGTAACAAAATACACTTAGAATGACATTCTATATATAGCTATCTATATATAAAATACAAATAACCGCAAATAAATATATATAGATAAATACATATAATTACATAAAAGATTACATTAGTATACACGTAGAATTTAAATACCTATAAATGCATATATATTAAAATTCTACGTGTATATTTAAGTAATCTTTTAACATAATTATGTGATTTGATTAATTAAAATTTGATTGACATGCCTGACAACACAGGGAGAAAGTGCAGAGAATTTAATTTGCAAGCACTATATTTGACCCTGTAACTCTCCAAGACTCCATAAAACCTGTACATAGGGAGTACTGTTTTACTCAGAAGACTTCACTGAACTCAAATATTAGTGTTTAAAACTGGTAAATTGTATAACAATGATATTTTAAGTAAAAGTGACGTTTTTTGCATTTTTTACAAAGAACGTCATGTTTATGGACTATATTATTGTTGTAATATGTTTTACTGTTTTAAAACACTAATATTTGTGTTTAGTGAAGTCTCCCAAGAATAACAGTGCCCCCCATGTACAGGTTTTATGGTGTTTTTGAAAGTTAGAGAGTCACATATAAGGCTTGCATTTCATTTTGTTGACATTGAAATTTGCCAGATTGGTTATGTTGCCTTTGAGACCGTATAGTAGCCCAGGAATAAGAATTACCCCCATGATGGCATACCATTTGCAAAAGAAGACAACCCAGTCATTTTTAGTAGCCACTTAGTCACAAACACTGGCCAAATATTAGTTTTTTGCTTTTTTCACAAAAAAACTAATATGAACGCTAACTTCGGCCAGTGTTTGTAACTAAGTGGCTACTAAAAAAGACTAAACATATCCCATGTTCAATACCTTGGGATGTCTACTTTTTCAAATGGTATGCCATTATGGGGGTAATTCTCATTCCTGGGCTACCACATCGTCTCAAAGGTAATATTACTAATCTGGCAAATTTCAATGTGAAAATGGAACGTTCTATATTTGACCCTGTAACTTTCCAAAACACCATAAAACCTGGTAATGGGGGGTACTGTCGTACTCGTGAGACATCGCTGATTACAAATATGTGCATTTTTTTGCAGTAAAACCTAACAGTATTATGACATTTACAGCTAAATTGTGAGGCGGAATTACAAATTTATAAAAAAAATTAAAATTTCTCACAGTTTTTTAAATTGTATTCATAATAAATTATGTTTCATATATAAATATTTGATATTAAATGAAAGCCCTGTTTCTCCTTAACAAAATTATATATAATAAGTGTGGGTGCATTTACTATGAAAGAGTTAAATTACGGTTGGACAGACATGTAGCGCAAATGCCAGGTTTTGTTTACATATTGTTTTGTTCACAACGTGCACATTTGGCTCCGTCCTTAAGGGGTTAACATTTAAAAGGTACACATATTTATATCTTAGATGTTCATTTTAGGACCTCCCTTAAATTGGCAAAGATACAAGGCCATAACTAAAACGTAAGTGCACACGTCATCGGAAATTCCCTAACTCAGGACAAGATGGCGTCTTAAAGTCTGAACATCTTATCTATTGTTTATAACAAAACATAAGTGCACACGTCATGTGAAATTCCCAGATTTGGGGAATTTCCACTAACTTGGGACAAGATGGCTTCCTAAAGCCTGAACATCTTATTCACTGAACATTAGTAAGAGGTAATTTATTAAAGAAACATTGTATGAAAAACAATATTTTCCATTCTGTCACCTTGTCAGTTTGTAATATCTTAAAGACAAAGTACACAGTTTAAAATATAATTTTGCATTCTAAAACTTGTAATATTTGCATTTGCCCATAACAATTTTTCATGGACTACCAGGAGACATGATCGTTCATTCTGGCATCAATAAAGGCAAAGCAGCTACCTTTCATCCTCAAGTCAGGGCTCACTCCATAAGGGCACTTTCCTCTTCATGGGTTTAAGCAGCAGCTGTTTCTGCCTGCAGCCACATGGTCCTTTAAGGATACATTTATCAGACACAACCACTTGGATGTCCTGCGGGCTTGAATTTGCACTTTTGAACAAAGTGTTCTTTGGGCTGCCTTATCTTGATTTCTTTAAATAAAGTGTAAATTAGCACACCCCTTCATGTCTCATTAGAGATGTTTACCTTTGTCTGCTACTAACAAAGTTTATTGTATGTGAGGAAGCACTATAAAGAGTTAAATGTGAAAGAGTTTGTAATATACCCCTTCTTGTCTCATTAGAGATTCTTGGCTGATATCAGCAAACCTAATGGCTAGTGTAGGACTCACCTTTTGAGGCTTGCCTTGACGTGGCAGGTGAGCTCATATTTCAAATGGCCATTAGAATAAAACTAAAGAGTCTCCATTTTGTTTAAATGTACATAGGGATTTAGGCCAGAGCGCAGGTAACTTTCTTTTTGTTTTTACTATGGATTTTTAACTGTCAGATTCTAAGCCACTGCTTCTGTAAGCGTGGTGCTTTATTTTTGTGTTTGTATATGATCCTTCTATACTTGTTGGCTCCAGAGTGCAGTTTTTATTCCTTTACTCACCTTCTATTCTTGTTCTTTCTGTTCATCTTTTGAATCATACAAACTTCTATTACATATATCCTGAAATAATAAAAAAAAAAAGTCACTCTAATAAATCTTATAGTTTTTTGTTTTGTTTTTATTGTAAAATAACAGTTAGGGATCCTAATGTTAGCAGTAACAACAGTTAACGTTCAAAAGAAAACTCTTCCCATAGGCATAACAAGAGTAATAAACACTAAATAACCTGCTCGAGACTGTGGCTATGTTTTTGTTAAAGAATTTTATCCACTAAAGCAAACTTTAACAATGGTCATAAAGTTGGATTTTATTCTTCAGCGGTAAACAAATACCCATTTCTAAAATATTTTTTTCAGGTCTACACCATAAAGACATTGTTTTGATCTTCTTTTCATTTTTTGGAATCAGTGGACACTTTTAGAAATATTAAAAATGTGTCAGAAATATTACATTCCATTAAAAGTATTTATGTGTGCAACTATTCATTAATAAACACAAGACTGATGCAAAGGCACCTAAATAGTTGGAAGGTAACTAAATATACAATGATTTCAAAAGATGTCCATGTCTTCTCACAGCCAGGCAGAGTTAGGAGGACTAAAAAAGACAGACAGACAGACAGACAGACAGACAGACAGACAGACAGACAGACAGACAGACAGACAGACAGACAGACAGACAGACAGACAGACAGACAGACAGACATTTCTCTTTATTGTGTATGGATAAAAATAAGTGTTGAACCTTACCATGTATTGAATGAACAAAACCAAAATATTTTCTTAGCATTGCTTAGATGCATCAAGGCTTACAGAAATGAATGTCAGAGACACATGAGTCCAGCAAGTCATAACAGCAGGAAGATTAGATTGGATTTCTGGTTGAGCAGCCTGTTGGGAAGCATTGATCAGAGGTCCTACACTTATATAGTGTAGATTAGAATATTCTATTGTTTTGGGAAATGTTCTTACATTTCACACTTGGGCATTGTTGATCTTCAGTTACATTAATAGATGGTGTTTTGCAAGCAGTTTTCCATTTCTGAGTGTCCATGGAACAAAATAATGATATTTTAAGGTTTTTAGATTTGCTAACAATATTGTATCAGTAGTATTAACAATGTAATGATAATATATTTTTGCATTCCCACTTTTGTGGTATATAAATAGAATTTGTTATACATGGAAAAAGACTCCAAGACACAGGCGTAGAACACTCTAAATGTCCACTAAATAGTATCAGCTACTGACCATTTAACATCAATCACTATGTGAGATTTGACTATGTAAGCAATTACTGTGTGAGAATTGACTATGTAATTGTGAAGCAAGAATAATAAAATCTGAATGCATCATATTTAAGTGACATAGAAGAACATATATATGTATATAATTCAAGGTGAGCCAAGTATGCCAAAAGAAAAAAAAGAATATTTAGAATTTCAATTATTTCTAAAAATCCAGTATTATCAGTTTAAAGTATTTATTCTATTTATACAGGATTCCTAAAGTGAGAACAAAAAGTGAATTTCAGATTTAATTCCAGGGTACCCAAACTGATTTCTAATTTAGCTATTATGACCTTAAATTTGAAATTCACTTTCAATTTACTTTGAATTCTTACTTTAGTGAATAACACTGAAATATAAACTTTATCATTTTTATTTTATGTAATCTGTGGGAGGTACTGGTGCATTGTGAAAATATATAGTATTTGTTGAGTATCTAGGTTTCAATTTAATATTTTTAAATAAAAATTTCAAATGATTTAATATTTATTAATACACTTTTAAAATATTTTTTTTCTAAATATTAAAATATCAAAAAATATATCATGTATAAAAATATATATATATATATATATATGTATAAAAATATAAAAATATATATTTTTTTAAAATATGAAGTCATTTTAAGATTTTTTCCTAAAAATATTAAATCATTTGCAATGCTTGTGCAAAATTGGAATGTGCTTCAGACAGTTTTTTTTTTACTTCTTTTAGATCAACATCAAAAATAAAATGTGAGAAAGGCTGAATTTATTGGACACA
>OW240916.1:155352251-155368391 GCA_933207985.1 Pelobates cultripes | reverse complement strand
ACTGGCAAGTGGAAAAGACATGAAGCTGCAGGAGGGAAGGATCAAACTTCTGGGCCCCCTCTCCACACTACAGAGCATAATGTGCCACTGCATGACCATAGAAACATAGAAACATAGAAACATAGAATGTGACGGCAGATAAGAACCATTCGGCCCATCTAGTCTGCCCAATTTTCTAAATACTTTCATTAGTCCCTAGCTTATCTTATAGTTAGGATAGCCTTATGCCTATCCCACGCATGCTTAAACTCCTTTACTGTGTTAACCTCTACCACTTCAGCTGGAAGGCTATTCCATGCATCCACTACCCTCTCAGTAAAGTAATACTTCCTGATATTATTTTTAAACCTTTGTCCCTCTAATTTAAGACTATGTCCTCTTGTTGTGGTAGTTTTTCTTCTTTTAAATATAGTCTCCTCCTTTACTGTGTTGATTCCCTTTATATATTTAAATGTTTCTATCATATCCCCCCTGTCTCGTCTTTCCTCCAAGCTATACATGTTAAGATCCTTTAACCTTTCCTGGTAAGTTTTATCCCGCAATCCATGAACCAGTTTAGTAGCCCTTCTCTGAACCCTCTCTAAGGTAACAATATCCTTCTGAAGATACGGTCTCCAACTGTGTACAATACTCCAAGTGAGGTCTAACCAGTGTTCTGTACAATGGCATGAGCACTTCCCTCTTTCTACTGCTAATACCTCTCCCTATACAACTAAGCATTCTACTAGCATTTCCTGCTGCTCTATTACAATGTCTGCCTACCTTTAAGTCATCAGAAATAATCACCCCTAAATCCCTTTCCTCATATGTTGAGGTTAGGACTCTATCAAATATTCTGTACTCTGCCCTTGGGTTTTTACGTCCAAGATGCATTATCTTGCACTTATCCACATTAAATGTCAGTTGCCACAATTCTGACCATTTTTCTAGTTTACCTAAATCATTTTTCATTTGGCTTATCCCTCCTGGAACATCAACTCTGATGTCTCTGAGCTTGAAATCCATGTGTTTTTAGATGTTCATCAATCCTATCCTTTAACATGGTTTCCATCACTTTCCCCACTACTGAAGCAAGGCTTACTGGCCTATAGTTGCCCGACTCCTCCCTATTATCTTTCTTGTAAATGGGCATAACATTCGCTAACTTCCAATCTTCTGGGACTACTCCTGTTAACAATGATTGGTTAAATAAATCTGTTAATGGTTTTGCTAGTACACCACTAAGCACTTTTAATAGCTTTGGGTGTATTCCATCAGGTCCCATTGACTTATTTGTCTTTACTTTTGACAGTTGAAATAGAACCTCTTCCTCTGTAAACTCACGAGGAATAAATGACTAATTTATCCTTTTTCTCAACTGAGGTCCCTTTCCTTCATTTTCATCTGTAAATACAAATACAGGGAAGCAAGTGTCCTCCCTCCCGAGCCACAGGTAAGAGGAAGGGAGGGGGGAATATACTTATTTATACATAAAAAAAACCAAAAAACTGATTAGCCGTCTACACACACTACATGCACTAAACACACACTGCATCCACTGCACACACTGCATCCACTACACACACTCTGTGTCCACTACACACACCAAACATATTCTGCATCCACTACACACACTCTGCATCCACGACACTTCACCCAATATACAAATACAGACACTGCACACACTACGCACACACAGACACTGCACCCAATATACACACTGAGCACACTACGTGCACTACACACAGACACTGCATGCACTACACACAATATACATACTGCATCCACTACACACACTGCACACACTACATGCACTGGGCACACTCTGCATCCACTACACATACTACATCCACTGCACACTCCAAACATACTCTGCATCCACTACACACACTCTCTAAATCCACTACACCAACACTGCATCCACTACACAGACACTGCACCTACTACACAGCATCCACTAAACAAACACAGACAATGCACCCATTACACATACACTACATCACCACACAAATACAGACACTGCATCCACAACACACACACTCTCTGTATCCACTATATAAATGCACACAATGCATTCACTGTACACACTGCATACGATACACACACTGCATCTCCTACACACACACACTACATAACATTATGGATGTGTGCGAGGATTGGGAGGGGACGGGGGGCAGCTTTTCATCCTTCGACTCACACAATGGCACAATGTCTTGGGCTGGCCCTGCAGATACATGATGCTTGAGAGGTATGACTGTTTTTAGTGTTTTCTGTTGATAAGATTCTGTAATTAAGCCCATCATAATCATCAGCACCAGCCCAATTGGCTCTTAATCCAGCCCTTTCTATCATGGTCAGCATTAAGTTGTTTTTTTTAGCAATTTGAGCTACAGTAGCTCTTCTTTGTGATCAAACCAGATGTGATAGCATTCGCTTCCCCTGTGCATCAATGAGCCTTGGGCGCCTGTGACCTTGACACAGATTCACTGGTTGTTCTTCCTTCCACTACTTTTGGTAGGTACTAACTATTGAATCACCGGAACACCCCACAACACTTGTCAGTCTCTCCACAGCTTGCCCTGCCTCAATGAAAATTGCCATTTTGGAGATGATCTGACCTAGTCATTCAGCCATCACAATTTAACCCTTCTCAATGTTATTCATTTTTTTCACTTGCCCATTTTTCCTGCTTCTAACACATGAAATTCAAGAATTAACTGTTAACTTGCTACTAATATAGCACACCCCTTGACAAGTGCCATTTTAAAGATATAATCAATGTTATTCACATAACCTGTCAGTGGTTTTTTAATGTTGCGGTTGATCAGTGTATATCTATATTTAAAATGGATATTGAATTGATACAACAGGAAAAGGCACACTCGACAACTGCCACTAAGAACTGGCCACTAAGGAGGGCATTGCCTCCCTGTACAAAACTGTCAATGGGTTGCATGCTATCATGTCTATTTAAATAAAAATGCCTGTCAACCTGCGAAAAACCACAGTAATGGGCATCTTTCAGAAAGTCTTGCGCAATCTGATTGTGGAAAAATAGCAAATGGACAAGATCCAAAGGGCCTTGAGCTGACCTTCAGCAAATAAGGAGTTCTCATGGGATATTATATTCCATTTGCATTACTTTAGTTCACTGTGTGGGAAGCCTACTTGGTGGTTGTCAGGAGTGACTATACATAATTTGCTTCCTATGGTAGGAAACATAAACTCGAGACCTTGTCTCTGAGATATGTATAAAAAAGAAACAAACTGGCACCCTCTCTGAGCAGCTACCAGCTCTAGATATGATTAGGACTAACATCAAGTAAATTATATATTTGTCTCTTTAACAACACCAGGCTCAAATTTCAGAATCCTATTAAATCAACATCCATGCTTAGGATAGCATTTACACTTACTTCAAATTACCCCATCCCCTTTCTCTCTCTCTCTCTTTTTTTTTTTTCCTTCCTACTCTTTCTCTTTTTTTTTTTTTTGCTTGCTATTATGTCCATGGTCTATCTCAGGGATGTTATAATTCATTGTTTTAAATCATGAGATTATATTATTCATATATCTTAATGCATTTCTAATCGGCAGATTTGTATCCCAAACAAATTTTTGAAAAAGAAAATATCTCTAGCTGACTCTATATCTATTTACCAGAAAACTTAGTATTAATGCAAATACACTTTCAATTATATTGTTGTCATTTACCGAAAACATTGTTAATGAGGCCTTGTCAACATTCAATGAAAGACTTTTTATAGGACACTGAAAATTGATTATAAATTATATTGATGTAATGATAAATATAATTTTAAATGTTTTCTCTCTGTTTTCTGTTCTGTTTTTCATGCCCTAAATGTGAAACAATATCACTTTTTGTTCAGTAAATAAGACACACATATATATATATATATATATATATATATATACACATATATATATATACATATATATATATATATATGTGTGTGTCTTATTTACTGAACAAAAAGTGATATATATGTAAAAACACCTTTTCTTTGTCATGATGTCTATCTACATGGCCATCAAAACAAATGATAGAATTTACCACTGTCTCGGACTGCCCCAACCGATACATTTGTGAATATATACACACACATATACAGTATCTCACAAAAGTGAGTACACCCCTCACATTTATGCAAATATTTTATTATATTTTTTCATGTGACAACACTGAAGAAATGACACTCTGCTAAAATGTAAAGTATTAAGTGTACAGCCTGTATAACAGTGTAAATTTGCTGTCCCCTTAAAATAACTCAACACACAGACATTAATGTCTAAACCATTGGCAACAAAAGTGAGTACACCCCTAAGTGGAAATGTCCAAATTGGGCCCAAATAGCCATTTTCCCTCCCCGGTGTCATGTGATTCATTAACGTTACAAGGTCTCACGTGTGAATCGGGAGCAGGTGTGTTAAATTTGGTGTTATCTCTTTCACACTCTCTCATACTGGTCACTGGAAGAATTCTCTAAGGATCTGTAAAAAATAATTGTTGCTCTACATAAAGAGTCTATAAGAAGATTGCCAAGACCCTGAAACTAAGCTGCAGCACGGGGGGGCAAGACCAGTTTCGCAGGACAAGTTCCACTCAGAACAGGCTTCACCATGGTCGACCAAAGACGTTTAGTGCATGTGCTCAGCGTGATATCCAGAGGTTGTCTTTGGGAAATAGACGTATGAGTGCTGTCAGCATTACTGCAGAGGTTGCTGAAGACAAGTAGACTAAGGACATGGATTACTGGAACCATGTCCTGTGGTCCGATGAGACCAAGATAAACTTATTTGGTTCAGATGGTGTCAAGCGTGTGTGATGGCAACCAGGTGAGGAGTACAAAGACAAGTGAGTCTTGCCTACAGTCAAGCATGGTGGTGGAAGTGTCAAGGTCTGGGCCTGCAAGAGTGCTGCCGGCACTGGGAAGTACAGTTCGTTGAGGGAACCATGAATGCCAACATGTACTGTGACATACTGAAGCAGAGCATCATCCCCTCCCTCCAAGAAGACCACTGCCTTGCTAAAGAAGCTGAATTTTAAGGTGATGGACTGGCCAAGCATGTCTCCAGACCTAAACCCTACTGAGCATCTGTGAGGTCGTCATGGGGGAGTAGATTATTTTCCAGTTTCAACCTGTGAAGCTCTGGTGATCTCCATGCCCATGAGGGTTAAGTAAGTGATGGAAAATAATGGTGGTCACACGTAATATTGACACTTTGGGCCTAATTGGGACATTTCCAATTAGGGGTGTACTCACTTTTGTTGCCAATGGTTTAGACATTAATGACTGTGTGTTGAGTTATTTTGAGGGGACAGCAAATTTACACTGTTATACAGGCTGTACACTTACTATTTTACATTGTAGCAGAGTGTCATTTCTTCAGCGTTGTCACATGAAAAATATTTACAAAAATGTGAAGGGTGTACTCACTTATGTAAAATACTGTATATAAATACCTTTCATATATATATATATATATATATATATATATAAAAACAAAGTGAAAATACCGGCACTCAAGGTTTTCCAGAAGATAACTTCTCCATTTATTGCGGAAGAAAAATTCGACGTTTCAGCTCCACTGGGGAGCTTTCATCAGGACAGGTGATGAAAGCTCCCCAGTGGAGCTGAAACGTCGAATTTTTCTTCCGCATTAAATGGAGAAGTTATCTTCTGGAAAACCTTGAGTGCCAGCATTTTCACTTTGTTTATGATTAAGCCACCAGAGCACCAGGTACTATTTTTATTTCTCTAGTTGGAGTGCAGGGGTATTTTGTATATTTTGACAAATTTATCGATTGGGGCAGTCCTTGAAAGTGGTAAATTCTATCATGTTTTTTGATGACAAAGTAGAGACATCATGACAAAGAAAAGGTGTTTTATATATACATATATATAAAACACCTTTTCTTTGTCATGATGTCTCTACTTTGTCATCAAAAAACATGATAGAATTTACCCAATTGATACAGTCCTTGAAAGTGGTAAATTCTATCATGTTTTTTGATGACAAAGTAGAGACATCATGACAAAGAAAAGGTGTTTTATATATACATATATATAAAACACCTTTTCTTTGTCATGATGTCTCTACTTTGTCATCAAAAAACATGATAGAATTTACCACTTTCAAGGACTGCCCCAATCGATACATTTATCAATGCCAAAAGGCAAACTATTCATCAGTTCCATTTATCAATAAGACCTAAAGCACTTGCTTAAGCTGTGAATGAGGTATGACTACCAGTTAGTACTGTCTTCACAACAAATAGGCCAATAAAAAAATGTGTTTCTACTCAGCACACATGTGGATGGAACACAGATAAAATATTACTCCCTTGTTGTTCCAAAGAATTAAACGAATTGATTACTGTTAAAACAAATTACTGGAATACAAACTGCCCTCAGCTACTGGGTGTCTCAGGGAAACATACTGAGGGTTAATGATTAGAGGTTAATATAAAGAAAACACATTATAATGTCAAGCACTACCCCAAGCAAACCCATTTAATAATTAAACATGGAAAGCTGCATAGACAGAGATCTACTAGGTTTAAAAATAAAAATAATAATTTAATTCAGATGCAAAATATGTATATACTTGCCACTAAATTAATAACACTCAAACTATAATTATTTAAAATATTCTTTTTCAAATCTGTATTTTCAAATTGAAGTTTTGCTGTGAGATGGGAGTATGAAACAAAATCCAGAGTTTAAGTCCTCACACGTGAAACACAAGTGATGCCATTTAAGGAACACCATAGCATTAGGAATGCAAACGTATTTCTAACACTACAATTCTGGAATAAATGTTTGGGTTTCCAGCCCCCCTGTCTGTGGAGTTAAAAGGTGGTTTATTTATATTTTCTCCATCACCGCACCATCTTGCCACAGCTGGCCCTGCCTTAATGGCAAAATGTTGTGCTGCGCCAGTCAACATCTCCTAATTGAATTAATGCAAAACGTAGGTAGCACATACTAGGATGCACCTCTAGTGGCCGTCTTAGTGACTGCCACTAGAAGTCTGAAAAGGTAGAGTTTTCAGTGCTCAGCCTGCAGGGACATACTATAGACACCAGATCCTCTAAATTAAGCTGTAGTTGTTCTGGTGACTATAGTGTCCCTTCAGTAATTCCAAAGTATGATCAATATCAAATTATACACAATATCTAGTCATCTAGATCAGTGCTCCCCAACCCAGTCCTCATGGCCCGCCAACAGACCATGTTTTGTGAGTATCTCCATTGGAATAAAACTGGGGAATACATAAATCCTGGATTGTTGGCGATCCATGAGGACTGGGTTGGGGAACACTGATCTAGATGCTTCCTTAAATTATTTAAAATACATAGGCATAAAATATAAATACATTTTTAAAAAGGTTAAAAATATATATTTTTAAATAATAGAGGTCTCCTGAACCCAATCTGTGTGGCCCAACTTATTTAGTCAAATAATCAAATTTAGTGTGAGGGCTGTACATTGTAAAGTAAATAATAGATATCATCTCACATGATCTATGTCTGTTGTGGAATTCATACTGAACATGACTACCTATGTTCTAAGATGAAGCTACTTAATGAGTCTATCCCCTCATCTGTCTATGGTAGTGAACAGTTTTGAGTCAATTAGCAGGAACCTGTGCACCTAAGGATAAGTTTGACGTGCACCACAACTTCTTCATCCATGTGAATACCAATTTTTTAAATTTGTATTTATTTTAATAAATGTATTTATATAAGATTTATAAGTATGTGATCATTGCTTGATTTGTTTTATTAATTAAATCCATTAATTCACACCCTTAAGTAGCAGGTAGATAAGTATACTCCATGTAGCTATAATAATAATAAAAAAATAAAAAAAAAGTAGAAAAAGTGGTCAGAAATAACATGGACCAAGTGTAGAGCACTTCCTGTCCTTGTTAAATGTTTGGTTTTGTACTTACGGGGATACTATAGGCACCAAAACAACTTTAGCTTAATGAAGCAGTTTTAATGTATGTCCCATGCACACACTCACTCATGAAGACACACATTAACTAACCCATGCATACACACACTGACACATGCATTGAACCAAGCAGACACACACTCTCTGATCCATGTAGACACGCACACACTGAGAAATGCAGACACCCACACGCTAACCCATGTAGACACACTCACGCTGACCCATGTAGATACACTCATGCTGGCCCTTGCAGACACACTCACACTGACACTGAGTTTATTTAGGTTTAAAAAGGTGGCCTAGCACGTGCCTTACTGTGCAGACTGGTCGTTGGCAGTCTGCATTGCCTGCTCCCATCTGTGCAGGATGTCTTCTTTGGCACCCCTCAGCCTCCTTTACATGCAACGAGGAAGGAGGTCACATAGGGTTTATGACAGTCTTTCCTCCAATTAGTACATTGCCTAAGCATCCTACTGAAAAAGAGAACAAGCAGGTCAGTGTATTCCTTTTCGCTGCTCCTGTGGAAAATGGGCTGGCCAGTGAGGTAGATCTTTTATCTCCCCACCAGCTGTGCCCCCCTCACGCCTGCCTTTCAAAGGTCACGACCTCAGTGGCCTTAAGGGAAATCCAGCTCTGTTTGTGAAACAAAGAAAAAACTTCTAACAACAGCCCACATTCTCCATCTCTTCTTATCCTAGACTTAAGATAAGGCCAGGGACTAATTAAAGGTATTTTGAAAAACTGGGCACACTAGATGGGCCGAATGGTTCTTATTGCTGTCACATTCTATGTTTCTATGTAACTGCATATTGGTAACAAAGTTTCACAGTAGAATCAGTGACAAAATTTCGATCTCCTATCTCCCATTCATTGTTGATTTCAAGTACCCCTGGCAGTAGGTAGCTAGGTACAGCAGTAAGCATCTTTAAGCATCTTTATTAACAAACAATGAATGTAGCAAATAAACATAAGAGTATAAAATTCACAACAGTGCAAAGTCTTTGGGTGTGCATGAAAAGAAAAGCATTTTTACCATTCTTTTGGAATAAACTGGTGATAAAATGCAAGCATGAAAGGAAACGAAAAAGTGCCCTCAAGAAAAATTCCCTTGAAGATCTTTCTTTTTTTTTTTTTATACTTTTAATACTTTTATGTGACAGTTTTAATTTGTTGCTGTGAATGCTATAAAGCTTACAGACATAACATACCAAATGCTGAGAGCATGTTTGCTTAATTAACTGATTAGCTTTTATGAAAGATATATATTTTAACAAACAAGGTTTGTAGGTCCTATCCTACATTAGCAACCTAATGCTTGCCTTATGAGATTAATCCACTTACTTGGGAAATACTTCCTAATTGGGAGTCTCTGCAAGTCAAGGCTAAATAGGGTCCTGGATTGAGGCACCTGTGATAGGGAGAGGTGCAAAAGTAAGTGGCCCAGCAGCACCCTATAATGTGAGCATGTTCAGGTAAGTGCAGCTCTCTTGGTTTCTTTTGTATATTTGGGAGTCCCAGGCCAACTCCTTGGTTTTGCACCCCTCCCTGTCACAGGTGCCTCACTCCAGGACCCTATTTAGCCTTGACTTGCAGAGAGTCCCAGTAAGGAAGTATTTCCCAAGTAAGTGGATTAATCGCATAAGAGCAAGCATTAGGCTGCTAATGTAGGACCTGCCTAATATGAGGTACTTTCACATAGTTGGCAGGCTTATGAAATAGCCTGATAATGATAATATAATGTAACTAAACCCACATCATTTTTTGCCTAGGTGAGGTGTTTTTAAATAAAACTATTACAATCTCTAAGATTTGAAATATTGTTTAGTGAATAAGCGAGTGCGCTGGATTCTGTATTTTGTATATTTTGGCCCCAGCAGCACCATATAATGTATGCATGTTCAGGTGAGAGCAGCCCTCTTGGTTTCTTTAGCTTAATGAAGCAGTTTATGTCAGGTTCCTGCAGTCTCACTGCTCAATTCTCTGCAATTTTGGAATCAAGTTGCTTTTTGTTTCTATTTATGCAGCCTTAACCATAGCTCTCCTGGATTACATACACATACTTTCATTTTCATGTTTGCTTTTATCTCCTTCTGTGTTAATTGAACGTTAATTACATACAGAACGTTGTGGCAGGTTCTAGCAGGCTATTAACATAGTGGGAGATAAGACGTTCTAAATGAAACACATTATTTAATCAGGGAGCTAAAACAATTTATACTTTTTTTTTGTAGGGAGTCTGTATGAGCCTCAACCACAGGAAGGGTGGCTAGGGCTGCATAAACATAAGTGATTTAACTACAATACTAAATGACAGAGGACTGAGCAGTAAGATTGTACGGATATGACCTATTTGCCAAAACATTTGTTTTAAGCTAGAGTTGTCTTGGTGGTCACAGTTTTACTTTTGCTCCATAGTAGATCATTTGTGAGTGGTACTTTAATACTTTCAGTGTGTCCTTGGTCCCCTATTGTTCTCAATCTATACCATCTCCCTTGGTAAACTCATCAGCTCCTTCAACTTCCAGTATTATTTCTATGCGGATGACACGCAAATTTACCTCCCCTAATTTCTCACTAACCCTCTTGCCTTGTGTCTCTGACTTCCTCTCTGCTATTTCCAGGTGGGTGGCTGCTCATTTCCTTGAACTAAACTTTTCCAAAACAGAACTTCTGGTCTTCCCTCCCTCAAGTGTTGCTATTCCGTTGTCTGGGTCCCTCCAAGTCAATGGTGCTACCATCAACTCTACCTTGCAGGCTCGCTGCCTAGGTCTTCTCTTAGACAGGGCCGTTTGAAGGAATTTGGGGGCCCCAAGCAAAATGGACATGGAGGCCCCCCAATCCCCTCCACGCACGCACGCAAAGCCTACAGGAACCACAGCATAGCCATACAGTTTAAGCTCACTTACTTTCTCCCCCTGCCCCCTATCCTTCTTACTCCCTGTGTCCTTCTTACTCCCCCATCCCCATCCCCCTGTCCTTCTTACTCCCTCCAGCAAGGACTTATTTACCATTCATTAAAATGTTTATAGAGCCCTGCTACTAGATTGTAGGGATAACTTAGGCTCATTAGTAAAATTGTGGATTAAGCTGCAAAGGAAAAGCTTTATTCTAGCCCTAAAATTAATGTTTATTACTTTGTGTTTATATATATATATATATATATATATAATTTGATTCAGTTGCAACACTTGAAACTATGGAAACCATCTATACAGCTATGTATAGAACAGTTGAGGTCATTTTAACAGGAAAGCAAATAAACTGAAACCTTAATAAGGAAAGCAAAAGTAGACACTAGTACTAATGAAATGAGGGATAAAACATTTATTCCACATAATAAATGTTTATAAGCAGATTTAGTCCGTTGATTAAATATTGTGTAGGTAAACTGTCATCATTTAGACTTTTGCATAACTGAATGCTTATTAGGTGGAAGAAGGCCAGAGTATTTGAAAGCAAATGTATAGGATTATTGTTTCATATTTGTCTTTGGGTTATATATTTTTTTTACAAAAATTCTAAAAATAGATTCTATTCTATTTAATGTGCTAAGCTATATAGTAAAATTAAAAATATATACACTTTATTTTCCATATATGGTCGACGAACTAAAATACATAACTTGTTGCAAATGAACAGAATAGAATATTTTAAATTATGTTTTTTTTCTTATTATCAAACATATAAAAAGACTCACCACCCCTAAAACTAACGCTGTTTATTAACATTCCCAATTACACCAGTAATTACCAAAACCCTTGCCTCTATTACTACTGCATATTTGTATCTTCCCAATAGTTTAATAATAATTATATTGTCATACACACTTATAAGTAGAAAACAAATATTATGAGTGCAGTGTGGATTTCATAAGCTGAACCAAGGTGTTATTTTAAGATATATAAGGCTTCTTCACATTTGTCTCAAACCACAGAACTGGAGTTTGAGTTATACATGCTAACAAGACTCTCTGGACTGACCTGTGACATCTGTAGTGATAAATATCCCAATAATGTCAGATTTATGGTGTAATCCCACAAGCTAGGTCACAAATGATAGAATATAATTATCAGCAGTGTCTTAGTAAGATAGTTTTATCATCTCCCAGTGATATTTTTCTTATAATAAAAAATAATTATTTAACAAGTAACTGAGATTGTTTTAAGAAAGATGAATGTATTATGGGAGCACCTTGCCTTGCATTCATTTACTGAGCAGGTATATTTTTTTAACAATCACATAAAATCTACTGTTTCATGAGTTTATTGGACACAAAATAATTGAAAACATATTTTGTACATGTGACTGGTACTTGTCAGGTGCCCTCTATTTCTAAGTGGGAAGGAATTGGGGTCATCCCAAGAATGAACTTTTAGTATTTATGGTGACCTGATTGTCCCAATACTGTGTTCCATTTTTTTAAAATACCTTTCTTATCTGATAAATGTATTAATTAGAAAGAGGAAGTCCATTTAATTGCCATTACATTGACAAATTTCCCAAGAAACTCTTTCTGTTTGATTATTCCTCCCAAGAGATTGTATCATCAAGGATTTGTCCAGAAATTCAGTTCTTCAGGTAAAGAGATTGTTGGCTAGCACTAATAAACCCTGGTGAAAAGAACCTGTAACAATATGATGTCAGAAATGGTACAGTGGTCTCTCAACCAAGAATAAAAAAAAAAGAGTGCCGTGGATTGTCCCATGCAGAACGTTTGTCCTCTTTCAAGATTTCAAAGTAGGGTATCTTGTAGTCTTGATAGAGAAAATTGAGCATCTGTCAAACCAGCAGTGGAATGTCCATCCAAAATTTTTTTTTTTCAAGACTGGGATCAAGGTTCAGAATAAACTGAAAATGGACTGTGGGTATTAAATGAAAATGTTAATATGTTCAAGCTAGATAGTATGGCAAGCAGGTCACAATGGGAGTGGAAGCATGAAGGTGTCATTTTAGCCCAATATATTTATATATTAGTTGATGCTCTATGTAGTGAACCATGATTGCTTTAACCCCTTAAGGACCAAACTTCTGGAATAAAAGGGACTCATGACATGTCACACATGTCATGTGTCCTTAAGGGGTTAAAACCCCTTAGTGACCCGACCATTTTTCAATTTTCTTACCATTAAGAACCAGGGCTGTTTTTACATTTCTGCAGTGTTTGTTTTTAGCTGTAATTTTCCCTCTTACTCATCTACTGTACCCACACATATTATATAGCATTTTTCTCGCCATGAAATGGTCTTTCTAAAGATACCATTATTTTCATCATATCATATAATTTATTATAAAATATGATTAAAAAACACACACTTTTTCTAACTTTGCCCCCCATAATCTGTTACGCATCTACAACCGCCAAAAACACCCATGCTAAATAGTTTCTAAATTTTGAGTTTAGAAATGCCCAATGTTAACATGTTCTTAGCTTTGTTTTGCAAGTTATAGGGCTAGAAGTACAAGTAGGACATTGCTGTTTCAAAATATATATTTTTAAAATGTAGTGACATTGTAACACTCTAATCTGTCATAAATCTCTGAATCACACCTCACATGTACATATTTTATTAAAGTAGACAATCTGGGTTATTCAATATGGGGTATGTCCAGTCTTTTTTAGTAACCACTTAGTCACAAACACTGGCCAAAGTTAGCATTCATATTTGTTTGTGTGAGAAAAATGCAAAAAAAAATTTGAACGCTAATATTGGGAAGTGTTTAATAAAAATACTGGACATACCTTGTGTTGTCTACTTTTGCAAATGGTATGCCATCATGGGGGTAATTCTCATTCCTGGGCTACCATATGGTCTCAAAGGCAACATTATCAATCTGGCAAATTTCAATGTGAAAAAAAGGAAATGCAAGCCTTATATTTGACTTTGTAACTTTCAAAACACCATAAAGCCTGTTCATGGGGGTTCAGTTTTACTCCTCTGAACACAAATATTAGTGTTTCAAAACAGTAAAATGTATCACAACAATGATATCATCAGTGAAAGTGCAGTTTGTGTGTGAAAAATGCAACAAAAACTGCACTTTCACTGACAATATCATCGTTGTGATATGTTTTACTGTTTTCAAACACTAATATTTGTGTCCAGCAAAATCTCCTGAGTAAAACAGTACACCCCCATTGTATAGGTTTTATGGTGTCCTGGAAAGTTACAGCGTTAAATATAGGGCTTGTGAACCAAATTCTCTGGACTTTCTGCCTGGGTTGTCAGGCAGGTCCCTCCAATTTAAAATAATAAAATGACTTAATTATGTAATAATATTACAAAAATATATTTGTAGCATTTAAAAATGTATGTGTGTGTGTGTGTGTGTGTGTGTGTATATAGATATATATATTTAATTATTTTTATTTATATATAATGATAGATAGACATATGTGTATATATATATATATATATATATATTATATTGTATATTTCTAAGTGTATTTTAAAATTAATATATTAAAATAATATATATATATATATATATATATATATATATATATATATCTTAATATTAAAATACACATAGAATAATGGAATGTGTATGTGCATTTAAAAGTACTTAGATCATTACTTTATTAAACTTTTTATCAACTTTTATTAACTTTTAAAACTTTTTTTGCAGGCATGAGGGGGAGAGCCTGAGAGCTCAGACACTCCCCCTTCAGGCACTGCACATGCCTATTCCGGCCATCTGATCATGAGGACCCCGCGATCACATAGCCTAGGGGGCCGTAACAGTCACAGAAGGACTGCCTGGGATGCCAGGCAAGTCCCCACATCGGGATCTCTGGAGCAAGATTGCCAGCGATCAGGTAAGTGGATATTTGGGATCGGACGTACCAGGTACGTCCGCTGTCATTAACAACCGTTTTTAGTTGGACATACCTGGTACGTACGAAATCGTTAAGGCGTTAATAAAATCAATGTATTGTTCTCAGGCCTGCTTGAAAACCTTGTAAAACTGAAGCCAGTTTGTCTTTCATTTTGACTAAATAATTTCTGAAATTATGCTGCAAGTAGAATTGGACTTATTTTAGATTTTAAGTCAATATAAATAATAACCAAACAAGTTCTTCAACAAAATACCAGGTGAGAAGGGATCACTGAACTATGGCTTAAGATGTGGGATCCTGAAGAGCACATACAGTTATCGGTATATTTTTTGCACTTTTAGTATACCCATTCAAAATATAAAAATATAAAATGCCAGAAAACCGTCTAAAACATATGTACAGAAATACAAAGATAAATTGTAATGCAATGGAGAGTAATGCTCACAATACGCATCAATACACATCACCCAGAGCTGTATCCAGGCTTTGTATAAAAGGGCTCATCAAATATGCATAGTGGCCCCAAAAGTTCTAAGAGCTCCAAGCGCCTCTTCATTTAAGGTTCTCTTGACTATTCTCCAGATTTTACTTTTGCCAAAAATCTATGAAACTTATACTAAGTCAGTACCCTTGTAACCTTAAGAAATTCATTATTTACCTAGCTGTTGAATTTAGAAGAAAATTTTTCAGTTGCTTATTAACTTGACCAGCTGCCAATCCACTAAAAAAGTTATACATTTTTAAATTGATCTTTAGGTCATCATTGAACAAAATCCTTACTGTACACTGTGGATACCGTGCAAGCTTTGTGGGAAATCCTGCTGCCATCTCTTTCCATCCTGCTGCCATGCACTAGGCCATACACCTCATCTAACAGAAATTGCAATTCATGAGACCAGCCAATCTTTTTCCATTGAAGGTTTTTTTTTGGCAGTGACAGAGTCACCATGGGCACTCTGACCGGTCTGAGGCTATATAGCCGCTTATGCAGCAAACTGTGATGCACTGTGTTTTCAGACACTTTCCTATCATGGCCAGCACTAAGTTTTTCAGCAATTTCAGCTACAGTAGCTCTTCTGTGTGATCGGACCAGACTGGCTAGCCTTTGCTTGCCATGTGCATCAATGAGCCTTATGCGTCCATGACCCTGTCATAAGTTTACCGTTTGTCCTTCCTTTTCGTAGGTACTAACCATTGCATAATGGGAACACCCCACAAGAATTGCCAGATCTTTTCACTGGTCCATTTTCCATTCTTCCAACACATGAAATTCAAGAATTGACTATTCACTGTCTGCCTAATATATTCCACCTCTTTACAGGTGCTATTGTAATAATA
>OW240916.1:155299927-155344720 GCA_933207985.1 Pelobates cultripes | reverse complement strand
AGATGTATTGTGAAAACACTGAAATGGTACAGATCTCACAACGTTAATACATCTAATTAGGCCAATCATGCATATATATTTAAATCAATGAAGCTATAGCTGTTAGCTGAGAACCAGTATCTCATATCATATCTACAAGAGCTAAAGATGATACCTTAAACCATATTGAAGAATATTAAAGAATATTAAAGAAAGCTGTTAGAGAAACATGGAAAATGCTATATATTCATTTAGTCCTTTAGGGTAACTGTATCTAAGCGATGGATCCAATAAGTTTCTCGTTGGAGTAGCAACTTCGATCTGTCCCCACCTCTGGGATTGAGGGGGACATGGTCAATGGCTGTAAATCTAAGTGTAGGGAGTCTGTGTGTTGCTTGGAGAAAATGTTTCGCGACTGGTTTATCCGATTTCTGATCTCTAAATGCAGTGGTGATAGTAGATCTATGGCCTCGAATCCTGTCGCGCAGGGTGAGATCTTTTTTCCCCACGTATGACAGACCGCATGGACAGGTAATTAAATATATTACATGGTCGGTCAAACACGTAATATAATGAGAAATGGGAATCCTAATGCCACTATGTGGGTGTACAAAAGAGGTGCCTGTATTCATGTGGCTACAGGTCACACAGCCACTGCATCGATAACACCCCTTCTTATTGGGTCCTGAAACTTTTCGATAACATATGGTAGGATAGCTTCGAACCAATAGGTCCCTCAGATTTCCGTTACGTTTTAAACTGATTGTTGGTTTTTGATTAAAAATATTTGGTAAGTTCTTATCTGAGCTCAGGATACCCCAATATTTATACACAGCACATTGTATTAGGGAGGTACCTGTGTGCAGTGTGAGAGGTAGATACATTCTGGGCGATTTGAATGTTTTTGGTAATGGGTCGTTGGTATGTCGTATCATCTGCTCCAAAGCTTTATCCTGCGCTTTAAGCAACACATCCAGATTGTAACCTCTCTCAAGAAATCTGTCCGTCATCTCTTGGAGTTGTTTCTCTTTATTCACCGGGTCGCTATTATTCCTCAATACACACATGTATTGAGATAAGGGGAGTGATTCTTTTAGCTTTCGTGGATGATAGCTACTGAATTGAAGTAACGTATTTCTTGCAGTGTCTTTGCGATAAAGAGTATATCCCAGCTTACCATTGTCTTTATAAACCGAGACATCTAAAAATTGGATAATATTAGTATCAAAGAGTGTCAATTTTACTAGAAGTGAAGATGTATTTAGATCATTGATCATTTGTTCCAGGCTCGCACTGGTTCCCGTCCAAATCAAAAAGATGTCGTCCACAAAACGATGGTATGTAAGTATATTTTCATGGTACTTTTCCAAAATATATTGGGTCTCAAAAACAAACATATAAGCGTTGGCATATGAAGGTGCCAACAGGCATGTAGCTGGGTGACAGTGGGGCGAGGAAGCAGGGGGGGAGGGAAGAGGAAAGGGCTAGCTAGTCCTGATTTGGTGCAACCTAGCAGATTTGCCCGCTTGAGGGAAGATGTTGGGAGCATCAGCTCAGGAGTAGCTGTATTAGAGGAAGCTGTTACTTCTAACAGCCGAGCTAACAGCCCCCCTAGTACGGGTGGGGATCAAAATGTAAGGAAGGCAAGACAGGTTGTGGTGGTAGGGGACTCTATCATTAGGAGAGCAGATAGGGCAATCTGCCGCTCTGATCGGCTCAACCGGACAGTTTGCTGTCTCCCGGGTGCTCGGGTCCGGCATGTTGCTGACAGAGTGGATGGATTATTGGGAGGGGCTGGGGATGACCCAGCGGTCATGGTCCATGTTGGTACCAATGACAAAGTAAGAGGAAGATGGAAGGTCCTAAAGAATGATTTCAGGGAATTAGGTAGCAAACTTAAGAAAAGGACCTCCAAGGTGGTATTCTCTGAGATATTACCTGTGCCACGCGCTACAGTGGAAAGGCAGCGGGAGATTAGAGAGGTCAATGCGTGGCTTAAGTCTTGGTGCAGGAAGGAGGGTTTTGGGTTTTTAGAGCACTGGGCCGACTTTGCGATTGGGTACAACCTTTATAGTGGTGATGGATTGCACCTAAACGGGAGAGGGTCTGCAGTGCTGGGGGATAGGATGGCTAGAAGGTTGGAGGAGATTTTAAACTAGTAGTAGGGGGGGAGGGTCATAGCAATCTACAAAATGGAGATAGGACAGAAAGGAGATGGGCTTTAGCACAGTATAAGGGGGGTGGAAACGGGGGGAGGGGCAAGCTCAGAACAGAGAAGCTGTGTAATGTTGAAAATTCACAAAATATACAAGTGACGCATAATATTAAATGTATGCTTACTAATGCAAGGAGCCTAAATAACAAAATGGGGGAACTAGAGGCATTAGCATACACTAAACAATATGATATAATAGGCATAACTGAAACATGGTGGGATGAGACACATGACTGGGCAGCTAACTTAAATGGGTACATGTTATTTAGGAAGGATAGGAAAAACAAGAAGGGTGGTGGGGTATGTTTGTATGTCAAACATGATTTAAAGCCAAATGTTAAGCAAATGGAATGCGAGGAGGATAATGTGGAAGCTTTATGGGTAAATATCTGCTTGGGGGAAAAGAAGGGAAACCAACTATTGGTTGGGATATGTTATAAACCACCTAATGTTAATATTGACGAGGAACAACAGCTGTTTGAGCAAATTGAGAAAGCTGCAAATCTGGGTAACACTTTAATTATTGGAGATTTTAATTACCCGGATATAAATTGGGACAGAGGGACTAGTGCCTCAGCAAAGGGAATTAGGTTTTTAAACTTGTTAAATGACACCTTCATGTCACAACTTGTACAAGCACCAACTAGAATGGATGCTTGTCTGGACCTGGTTTTAACAAACAACGTTGATCTTTTGACCAACATTCAAGTAGGTGAGCACTTGGGAAATAGTGATCACAATATAGTGTCCTTTGAAATAAACTCAAAAAAACAAAAGCACATGGGGAATACTAAAACATATAATTTTAAAAAGGCCAATTTCAATAAGTTAAGGGAAGCTTTACAATATATTGACTGGCATAAACTCTTTAGTGAAAAGAACACTGAGGATAAATGGATCATCTTCCAACAAATATTACAAAGGTACATTTCTCAGTATGTACCGTTGGGAAATAAATATAAAAGAAACAAATTAAAACCAACATGGCTTAGTAGAGAAGTAAAACAAGAGATTACAACTAAGAGAAGGGCATTTAAAGCATTTAAATCGGACAAATCAGATGCATCTTATAAAAGATATAAGGATGCAAATAATGCGCGCAAAAAGGCAATTAGACTTGCTAAACTTCAAAATGAAATAATGATAGCTGAAGAGAGCAAAACCAACCCCAAAGCATTTTTTAAGTACATAAATTCTAAAAAAAAAAAAAAATGAAAGTGTAGGTACACTAAAAACTGAAACGGGGGTGTTAGTTAATGAAGACCAGGAAAAGGCAGGAATTTTAAATAACTTTTTCTCCTCCGTATATATTAAGGAAGAACCCATGGCAATAGATGTGCAAATGATTGCTACTAAAAACTTGCAGAATAATTGTAATTGGTTAACTCAAGACAAGGTGCTGCAGCAACTAAAGAAAGTTAATATAAACAAAGCTCCAGGGCCTGACGGTATCCATCCACGTGTACTTAAGGAACTAAGTGCAGAAATAAGTGAACCTCTGTTTTTAATCTTTCAAGATTCTTTTCTTTCAGGAAGTGTTCCGGAGGATTGGAGGAAGGCAGATGTGGTTCCTATATTCAAAAAGGGTTCAAAATCCTTGCCTGGAAATTATAGACCTGTGAGCTTAACTTCTGTGGCTGGTAAAATATTTGAAAGTTTATTAAGGGATAATATTCAAGAATTCCTTGAGAAGAACATGGTTATCAGCAAAAATCAGCATGGTTTTATGAAGCACAGGTCATGTCAAACTAACTTGATTGCGTTCTACGAAGAAGTAAGTAGAAGTATAGATCAGGGTGTTGCCGTGGATGTGATCTATTTGGATTTTGCCAAGGCATTTGATACAGTTCCACACAATAGATTAGTGTTCAAACTCAAGGAAATCAGTCTAGATGAAAATGCTTGTTCTTGGGTAGAACATTGGCTTAAAAACAGAGTACAAAGAGTTGTCATTAATGGTAAATTTTCAAGCTGGACAGAGGTGGCAAGTGGTGTCCCTCAGGGGTCTGTTCTGGGACCCCTTCTATTTAACATGTTTATAAATGATCTTGAAGACCGCATTGAAAGTCATGTTTCAGTGTTTGCAGATGACACAAAACTTTGTAAAACAATACAATGTGAGCAAGATATTACTTTGCTGCAGAGGGATTTAGATAGACTGGGAGACTGGGCACTCAAATGGCAGATGAAATTTAATGTTGAAAAATGCAAAGTTATGCACTTCGGCGTAAAGAATACACAAGCAACGTATACCCTTAATGGAAGCGAATTAGGGATAACAACACATGAAAAGGACTTGGGAATTGTTATAGACAACAAACTATGCAACAATGTGCAATGTCAATCAGCAGTGGCCAAGGCCAGTAAGGTATTGTCATGCATGAAAAAGGGCATTCATTCTCGGGACAAGAATATAATTTTGCCTCTTTATAAATCACTGGTAAGACCCCATATTGAATATGCTGTGCAATTTTGGGCACCTGTTCTAAAGAAGGATATTATGGCACTAGAAAAAGTGCAGAGGCGGGCTACAAAATTAATAAAAGGAATGGAACATATCGGCTATGAAGAAAGGTTAACAAATTTAAACCTATTTAGTTTAGAAAAACGTCGCCTGAGAGGGGATATGATAACATTATACAAATATATTCGGGGCCAATACAAACCATTGTGTGGAAATCTATTCACAAACCGGACTTTACATAGGACACGAGGCCATGCGTTTAGACTGGAAGAAAGAAGATTTTGTCTAAGGCAAAGGAAAGGTTTTTTTACTGTAAGAACAATCAGGATGTGGAATTCTCTGCCTGAAGAAGTGGTTTTATCAGAGTCCATACAGATGTTCAAACGGCTACTAGATGCATACTTGCAAGAACAGAATATTCAAGGATATAATCTTTCAATGTAGGGTAATAACTGCTTGATCCAAGGATAAATCTGACTGCCATTCTGGGGTCAAGAAGGAATTTTTTTCCTAGCTTGTTGCAAAATTGTGCTTCAAACTGGGTTTTTTTGCCTTCTTTTGGATCAACAGCAAAAAACAAATGTGAGGAAGGCTGAACTTGATGGACGCAAGTCTCTTTTCAGCTATGTAACTATGTAACTATGTAACATTCACTAACCCATGCATACACACACTGACACATGCATTGAACCAAGCAGACACACACTCTCTGATCCACGCACACACTGAGAAATGCAGACACCCACACGCTAACCAATGTAGACACACTCACGCTGACCCATGTAGATACACTCATGCTGGCCCTTGCAGACACACTCACACTGACACTGAGTAAGACAGACTGCTGCTGGCCTAGCAGGTGCCTTACTGTGCAGACTGGTCGTTGGCAGTCTGCATTGCCTGCTCCCATCTGTGCAGGATGTCTTTTTTGGCCCCCTCAGCCTCCTTTACATGCAACGAGGAAGGAGGTCACACAGGGTTTATGACAGTCTTTCCTCCAATTAGTACATTGCCTAAGCATCCTACTGAAAAAGAGAACAAGCAGGTCAGTGTATTCCTTTTCGCTGCTCCTGTGGAAAATGGGCTGGCCAGTGAGGTAGATCTTTTATCTCCCCACCAGCTGTGCCCCCCTCACGCCTGCCTTTCAAAGGTCACGACCTCAGTGGCCTTAAGGGAAATCCAGCTCTGTTTGTGAAACAAAGAAAAAACTTCTAACAACAGCCCACATTCTCCATCTCTTCTTATCCTAGACTTAAGATAAGGCCAGGGACTAATTAAAGGTATTTTGAAAAATTGGGCACACTAGATGGGCCGAATGGTTCTTATTGCTGTCACATTCTATGTTTCTATGTAACTGCATATTGGTAACAAAGTTTCACAGTAGAATCAGTGACAAAATTTCAATCTCCTATCTCCCATTCATTGTTGTTTTCAAGTACCCCTGGCAGTAGGTAGCTAGGTACAGCAGTAAGCATCTTTTAGCATCTTTATTAATGTAGGCCAATATTAACAAACAATGAATGTAGCAAATAAACATAAGAGTATAAAATTCACAACAGTGCAAAGTCTTTGGGTGTGCATGAAAAGAAAAAAAATTTTACCATTCTTTTTCAATAAACTGGTGATAAAATGCAAGCATGAAAGGAAACGAAAAAGTGCCCTCAAGAAAAATTCCCTTGAAGATTTTTTTTTTTTTTTATACTTTTAATACTTTTATGTGACAGTTTTAATTTGTTGCTGTGAATGCTATAAAGCTTACAGACATAACATACCAAATGCTGAGAGCATGTTTGCTTAATTAACTGATTAGCTTTTATGAAAGATATATATTTTAACAAACAAGGTTTGTAGGTCCTATCCTACATTAGCAACCTAATGCTTGCCTTATGAGATTAATCCACTTACTTGGGAAATACTTCCTTATTGGGACTCTCTGCAAGTCAAATCTAAATAGGGTCCTGGATTGAGGCACCTGTGATAGGGAGAGGTGCAAATGTAAGTGGCCCCAGCAGCACCCTATGATGTGAGCATGTTCAGGTGAGTGCAGCTCTCTTGGTTTCTTTTGTATATTTGGGAGTCCCAGGCCAACTCCTTGGTTTTGCACCCCTCCCTGTCACAGGTGCCTCACTCCAGGACCCTATTTAGCCTTGACTTGCAGAGAGTCCCAGTAAGGAAGTATTTCCCAAGTAAGTGGATTAATCTCGTAAGAGCAAGCATTAGGCTGCTAATGTAGGACCTGCCCAATATGGGGTACTTTGACGTAGTTGGCAGGCTTATGAAATGTATGATAATATAATGTAACTAAACCCACATCATTTTTTGCCTAGGTGAGGTGTTTTTAAATAAAACTATTACAATCTCTAAGATTTGAAATATTGTTTAGTGAATAAGCGAGTGCGCTGGATTCTGTATTTTGTATATTTTGGCCCCAGCAGCACCATATAATGTATGCATATTAAGGTGAGAGCAGCCCTCTTGGTTTCTTTAGCTTAATGAAGCAGTTTATGTCAGGTTCCTGCAGTCTCACTGCTCAATTCTCTGCAATTTTGGAATCAAGTTGCTTTTTGTTTCTATTTATGCAGCCTTAACCATAGCTCTCCTGGATTACATACACATACTTTCATTTTCATGTTTGCTTTTATCTCCTTCTCTGTTAATTGAACTTTAATTACATACAGAACGTTGTGGCAGGTTCTAGCAGGCTGTTAACATAGCGGGAGATAAGACATTCTAAATGAAACACATTATTTAATCAGGGAGCTAAAACAATTTATACTTTTTTTGTAGGGAGTCTGTATGAGCCTCAACCACAGGAAGGGTGGCTAGGGCTGCATAAACATAAGTGATTTAACTACAATACTAAATGACAGAGGACTGAGCAGTAAGATTGTAGGGATATGACCTATTTGCCAAAACATTTGTTTTAAGCTAGAGTTGTCTTGGTGGTCACAGTTTTACTTTTGCTCCATAGCAGATCATTTGTGAGTGGTACTTTAATACTTTCAGTGTGTCCTTGGTCCCCTATTGTTCTCAATCTATACCATCTCCCTTGGTAAACTCATCAGCTCCTTCAACTTCCAGTATTATTTCTATGCGGATGACACGCAAATTTACCTCCCCTGATTTCTCACTAACCCTCTTGCCTTGTGTCTCTGACTTCCTCTCTGCTATTTCCAGGTGGATGGCTGCTCATTTCCTTGAACTAAACTTGTCCAAAACAGAACTTCTGGTCTTCCCTCCCTCAAGTGTTGCTACTCCGTTGTCTGTGTCCCTCCAAGTCAATGGTGCTACCATCAACTCTACCTTGCAGGCTCGCTGCCTAGGTCTTCTCTTAGACAGGGCCGTTTGAAGGAATTTGGGGGCCCCAAGCAAAATGGACATGGAGGCCCCCAAATCCCCTCCACACACGCACGCACGCACGCAAAGCCTACAGGAACCACAGCATAGCCATACAGTTTAAGTTCACTTACTTTCTCCCCCTGCCCCCTATCCTTCTTACTCCCTGTGTCCTTCTTACTCCCCCATCCCCATCCCCCTGTCCTTCTTACTCCCTCCAGCAAGGACTTATTTACCATTCATTAAAATGTTTATAGAGCCCTGCTACTAGATTGTAGGGATAACTTAGGCTCATTAGTAAAATTGTGGATTAAGCTGCAAAGGAAAAGCTTTATTCTAGCCCTAAAATTAATGTTTATTACTTTGTGTTTATATATATAATTTGATTCAGTTGCAACACTTGAAACTATGGAAACCATCTATACAGCTATGTATAGAACAGTTGAGGTCATTTTAACAGGAAAGCAAATAAACTGAAACCTTAATAAGGAAAGCAAAAGTAGACACTAGTACTAATGAAATGAGGGATAAAACATTTATTCCACATAATAAATGTTTATAAGCAGATTTAGTCCGTTGATTAAATATTGTGTAGGTAAACTGTCATCATTTAGACTTTTGCATAACTGAATGCTTATTAGGTGGAAGAAGGCCAGAGTATTTGAAAGCAAATGTATAGGATTATTGTTTCATATTTGTCTTTGGGTTATATATTTTTTTTACAAAAATTCTAAAAATAGATTCTATTCTATGTAATGTGCTAAGCTATATAGTAAAATTAAAAATATATACGATTTATAATATTCAAACAAAGTGACTTTATTTTCCATATATGGTCGACGAACTAAAATATATAACTTGTTGCAAATGAACAGAATAGAATATTTTAAATTGTTTTTTTTCTTATTATCAAACATATAAAAAGACTCACCACCCCTAAAACTAACGCTGTTTATTAATGTTCCCAATTACACCAGTAATTACCAAAACCCTTGCCTCTATTACTACTGCATATTTGTATCTTCCCAATAGTTTAATAATAATTATATTGTCATACACACTTATAAGTAGAAAAAAAATATTATGAGTGCAGTGTGGATTTCATAAGCTGAACCAAGGTGTTATTTTAAGATATATAAGGCTTCTTCACATTTGTCTCAAACCACAGAACTGGAGTTTGAGTTATACATGCTAACAAGACTCTCTGGACTGACCTGTGACATCTGTAGTGATAAATATCCCAATAATGTCAGATTTATGGTGTAATCCCACAAGCTAGGTCACAAATGATAGAATATAATTATCAGCAGTGTCTTAGTAAGATAGTTTTATCATCTCCCAGTGATATTTTTCTTATAATAAAAAATAATTATTTAACAAGTAACTGAGATTGTTTTAAGAAAGATGAATGTATTATGGGAGCACCTTGCCTTGCATTCATTTACTGAGCAGGTATATTTTTTTAACAATCACATAAAATCTACTGTTTCATGAGTTTATTGGACACAAAATAATTGAAAACATATTTTGTACATGTGACTGGTACTTGTCAGGTGCCCTCTATTTCTAAGTGGGAAGGAATTGGGGTCATCCCAAGAATGAACTTTTAGTATTTATGGTGACCTGATTGTCCCAATACTGTGTTCCATTTTTTAAAATACCTTTCTTATCTGATAAATGTATTAATTAGAAAGAGGAAGTCCATTTAATTGCCATTAAATTGACAAATTTCCCAAGAAACTCTTTCTGTTTGATTATTCCTCCCAAGAGATTGTATCATCAAGGATTTGTCCAGAAATTGTTCAGTTCTTCAGGTAAAGAGATTGTTGGCTAGCACTAATAAACCCTGGTGAAAAGAACCTGTAACAATATGATGTCAGAAATGGTACAGTGGTCTCTCAACCAAGAATAAAAAAAAGAGTGCCGTGGATTGTCCCATGCAGAACGTTTGTCCTCTTTCAAGATTTCAAAGTAGGGTGTCTTGTAGTCTTGATAGAGAAAATTGAGCATCTGTCAAACCAGCAGTGGAATGTCCATCCAAAATTTTATTTTTTTCAGGACTGTGATCAAGGTTCAGAATAAACTGAAAATGGACTGTGGGTATTAAATGAAAATGTTAATATGTTCAAGCTAGATAGTATGCCAAGCAGGTCACAATGGGAGTGGAAGCATGAAGGTGTCATTTTAGCCCAATGTATTTATATATTAGTTGATGCTCTATGTAGTGAACCATGATTGCTTTAACCCCTTAAGGACCAAACTTCTGGAATAAAAGGGACTCATGACATGTCACACATGTCATGTGTCCTTAAGGGGTTAAAACCCCTTAGTGACCCGACCATTTTTCAATTTTCTTACCATTAAGAACCAGGGCTGTTTTTACATTTCTGCAGTGTTTGTTTTTAGCTGTAATTTTCCTCTTACTCATCTACTGTACCCACACATATTATATAGCATTTTTCTCGCCATGAAATGGTCTTTCTAAAGATGCCATTATTTTCATCATATCATATAATTTACTATAAAAAGAATTATAAAATATGATTAAAAAACACACACTTTTTCTAACTTTGCCCCCCATAATCTGTTACGCATCTACAACCGCCAAAAACACCCATGCTAAATAGTTTCTAAATTTTGTCCTGAGTTTAGAAATGCCCAATGTTAACATGTTCTTAGCTTTGTTTTGCAAGTTATAGGGCTAGAAGTACAAGTAGGACATTGCTGTTTCAAAATATATATTTTTAAAATGTAGTGACATTGTAACACTCTAATCTGTCATAAATCTCTGAATCACACCTCACATGTACATATTTTATTAAAGTAGACAATCCAGGGTATTCAATATGGGGTATGTCCAGTCTTTTTTTAGTACAAGTAGGACATTGTTGTTTCAAAATATATATTTTTAAAATGTAGTGACATTGTAACACTCTAATCTGTCATAAATCTCTGAATCACACCTCACATGTACATATTTTATTAAAGTAGACAATCCAGGGTATTCAATATGGGGTATGTCCAGTCTTTTTTTAGTACAAGTAGGACATTGTTGTTTCAAAATATATATTTTTAAAATGTAGTGACATTGTAACACTCTAATCTGTCATAAATCTCTGAATCACACCTCACATGTACATATTTTATTAAAGTAGACAATCTGGGGTATTCAATATGGGGTATGTCCAGTCTTTTTTAGTAACCACTTAGTCACAAACACTGGACAAAGTTAGCATTCATATTTGTTTGTGTGAGAAAAATGCAAAAAAAAAATTTGAACGCTAATATTGGGAAGTGTTTAATAAAAATACTGGACATACCTTGTGTTGTCTACTTTTGCAAATGGTATGCCATCATGGGGGTAATTCTCATTCCTGGGCTACCATATGGTCTCAAAGGCAACATTATCAATCTGGCAAATTTCAATGTGAAAAAAAGGAAATGCAAGCCTTATATTTGACTTTGTAACTTTCAAAACACCATAAAGCCTGTTCATGGGGGTTCAGTTTTACTCCTCTGAACACAAATATTAGTGTTTCAAAACAGTAAAATGTATCACAACAATGATATCATCAGTGAAAGTGCAGTTTGTGTGTGAAAAATGCAACAAAAACTGCACTTTCACTGACAATATCATCGTTGTGATATGTTTTACTGTTTTCAAACACTAATATTTGTGTCCAGCAAAATCTCCTGAGTAAAACAGTACCCCCCCCATTGTATAGGTTTTATGGTGTCCTGGAAAGTTACAGCATTAAATATAGGGCTTGTGAACCAAATTCTCTGGACTTTCTGCCTGGGTTGTCAGGCAGGTCCCTCCAATTTAAAATAATAAAATGACTTAATTATGTAATAATATTACAAAAATATATTTGTAGCATTTAAAAATGTATGTATGTGTGTGTGTGTGTATATAGATATATATATTTAATTATTTTTATTTATATATAATGATAGATAGACATATGTGTATATATATATATATATATATATATATATATATATTATATTGTATATTTCTAAGTGTATTTTAAAATTAATATATTAAAATAATTTTATATATATATATATATATAAATATATATATATTTATATATATATATTAATATTAAAATACACATAGAATAATGGAATGTGTATGTGCATTTAAAAGTACTTAGATCATTACTTTATTAAACTTTTTATCAACTTTTATTAACTTTTAAAACTTTTTTTGCAGGCATGAGGGGGAGAGCCTGAGAGCTCAGGCACTCCCCCTTCAGGCACTGCACATGCCTATTCCGGCCATCTGATCATGAGGACCCCGCGATCACATAGCCTAGGGGGCCGTAACAGTCACAGAAGGACTGCCTGGGATGCCAGGCAAGTCCCCAGATCGGGATCTCTGGAGCAAGATTGCCAGCGATCAGGTAAGTGGATATTTGGGATCGGACGTACCAGGTACGTCCGCTGTCATTAACAACCGTTTTTAGTTGGACATACCTGGTACGTACGAAATCGTTAAGGCGTTAATAAAATCAATGTATTGTTCTCAGGCCTGCTTGAAAACCTTGTAAAACTGAAGCCAGTTTGTCTTTCATTTTGATTAAATAATTTCTGAAATTATGCTGCAAGTAGAATTGGACTTATTTTAGATTTTAAGTCAATATAAATAATAACCAAACAAGTTCTTCAACAAAATACCAGGTGAGAAGGGATCACTGAACTATGGCTTAAGATGTGGGATCCTGAAGAGCACATACAGTTATCGGTATATTTTTTGCACTTTTAGTATACCCATTCAAAATATAAAAATATAAAATGCCAGAAAACCGTCTAAAACATATGTACAGAAATACAAAGATAAATTGTAATGCAATGGAGAGTAATGCTCACAATACGCATCAATACACATCACCCAGAGCTGTATCCAGGCTTTGTATAAAAGGGCTCATCAAATATGCATAGTGGCCCCAAAAGTTCTAAGAGCTCCAAGAGCCTCTTCATTTAAGGTTCTCTTGACTATTCTCCAGATTTTGCCAAAAATCTATGAAACTTATACTAAGTCAGTACCCTTGTAACCTTAAGAAATTCATTATTTACCTAGGTGTTGAATTTAGAAGAAAATTTTTCAGTTGCTTATTAACTTGACCAGCTGCCAATCCACTAAAAAAGTTATACATTTTTAAATTGATCTTTAGGTCATCATTGAACAAAATCCTTACTGTACACTGTGGATACCGTGCAAGCTTTGTGGGAAATCCTGCTGCCATCTCTTTCCATCCTGCTGCCATGCACTAGGCCATACACCTCATCTAACAGAAATTGCAATTCATGAGACCAGCCAATCTTTTTCCATTGAAGGTTTTTTTTTGGCAGTGACAGAGTCACCATGGGCACTCTGACCGGTCTGAGGCTATATAGCCGCTTATGCAGCAAACTGTGATGCACTGTGTTTTCAGACACTTTCCTATCATGGCCAGCACTAAGTTTTTCAGCAATTTCAGCTACAGTAGCTCTTCTGTGTGATCGGACCAGACTGGCTAGCCTTTGCTTGCCATGTGCATCAATGAGCCTTATGCGTCCATGACCCTGTCATAAGTTTACCGTTTGTCCTTCCTTTTCGTAGGTACTAACCATTGCATAATGGGAACACCCCACAAGAATTGCCAGATCTTTTCACTGGTCCATTTTCCATTCTTCCAACACATGAAATTCAAGAATTGACTATTCACTGTCTGCCTAATATATTCCACCTCTTTACAGGTGCTATTGTAATAATATAATCAATGTTATTCACTTCACCTGTCAGTGGTTTTAATGTTGTGGAAGATTCATTTATATTGAGTGATAGAAAAGGGCAATGACTGACATGGAATCAAAATGAAGGAGCTAGGTTACAGAATAAAACTACGTTTAATTTTTACATTTATTTTTACTTTTCAGACCTCACAAACACATTTAATATATGGATAAATAGCATAATACTAAAATGGAAGGGACAGTTTCTTTTAAATGGAAGAAGAAAATAAGAAGGTTACATTTTGCCAGCACCACAATCTGTTCTCTATAGACCTTATGGCAAAATGGAAAGAGTTTATCCTCAACAACAATCCATTATCATTATTAAGATATGAAAGGTTCAGCTGGTTTTAAGATTCAGGGATACTGAGACATTTATATTTCTGTTAGTGAGTATATTTTAAAGGGCTACCTGATGGCTGAATTGTAGAGGAACCTAAATATCAAATGTTAAAAAATACATCAAACTATATATATTTATATTAGTGTTCAGAATGTATTCCATAAAGCAATATAGTTACACAATTCACTTATCTTATTACTCTCTTTTATATGCTGAAGAGTAGAGGGCTTTCACTTTTCTAAAAATACACCTATTTGCATAACTTTTTAAAATAACTTTTTCATCTTTTTATGTAAGTATGAAGATGATGTCGAGTTTTGAATGTTATTTCTTGATTAGGTAGCTTTTTCAAGTACTCTGCACTTCTCTCGTAATTTAAAATATGTCTGTTAATAACCCAGTGATGTTCAAAGTCTTTGCATTACACATTTTCCTCTGTATTTTATTTAACTAAAGTCTTATTTTTTGTTTGTTTTTTGTTGTTGTTGTTGTTATTTAAATATCACTTGTGCCACCTAGTGGATTGTCTATTTTGGTCTGAACATATTTTTTTTTTTTTGTCTGAAAACTAATGCAAAGAAAACAGTATACACTTTTGCATTTTGTTTTTTTGTTTTTTATTTGCTTTATGAACACTTCTAATAAACAAAAGTGATATAAACAATGGCAGTTTGAGAAAACATATTTCTAAATAAAACTAAAATAGAGAAATGTTGTGCAGTCTCAAACTGTGTGTGGTTTTGTTTGCAAATGTGTTGCTACCGCAAATCCAGCAAATCTGACTTGTTCAAGAGCTTCAAAAGATTACATTGTAGGTTGAAATGCAGAAACATAGCAAAATATTTCTTTTTTAGCAGGACAAATGAAATGAGAAAAAATATATGATAAATATTACTGATCATATTATACGTTAACATAGTGTTACTTAAGCTGCATATAAAAATCAGTGCTAACTTTTACAGGAATCTCTATTCAAAAAGCAATATATATTAACTTTAATTATAAGTAATAATGTCAGAATAGGGCGAGGTCTCTGGTGCGTCACTAATATGAATACATTTATATTTGTTTTCTTTTTCTGCAAAAGATGATGACTCAGAGTATATACTCAATGCCTATAGGGAAGACTATTTTCAGATATTTCTGTAAGTGAAAAGGGAACACAAATGGGAACTCTTAAAACCTGTGACAAACTTAACTCATCCATGCAGCCTAGTTGCTCTCTGAATGGTCCATGTGGCAGTGCTGTTCCCCTCCCTGAGTCATATGGACTGAAAACTCCACACAGCCACACAACTTGAGAAGGCACACAGTGAATAACATTCCCTTCAGCACTGGTGAATTTTTCCTCTTCCTGGTTTTTGCGGGCCCAATTCAATATATGACTGCAGTTTGTTGGATGCTGCCCACTTTTTGGGTGCTTTCTTGCACAGTTTAAATGACGTTATGTCACACCCTCCCTTATGATTCTTTTTGGAATCACAGAGATGTGGACCAATAAGAGAATCTGTAAGCCTAGATAATGCTTATTTGGGTCCTTATTCTGTGCCCCATCATGGTTTCTGTGTTCATACACATTTAGTGCTTATAGTAAGTCTTTCATGATATTCTGATATTAACCTTGGCTGATATTTGACATTTATTTGTGGTATTTAATTTTTCTGGAATCCTGACCCGGCTTGTAGTTTTTTGTATACAGGTATTTCTATCATCATAACGTTGGCTATAACTGACTTTGTCTTCATATTTTTTTAACGTTAAATCCAGCCACTCCAAGCCCGATAATACATCTATCAGTACCTGTGGGTATTTGTGGGATTCACTATTTAATGTTCGCTAGGTTAATGACCCAGTGACAAAACCTTTTTCTCATACCCCTTGTTGGTGCCATAATGGTCCATGCCATTTTCTTCCCACTCAAGTTAGCTGGATTCCTTGCTTGACTATGAACATTCAAACCAAGACTAGCAGTTTTAGGTAATGTGACATACTACTAACACTACACCTGTTAAAACACTATCCAAAATATTGTTATGGGGTGGGGGGGGGTGCCATTTGCTAAATAGGGACCATGGAACTGGTCCCTACAAAACAATTGGTGAAAAATGCATGTGTGTTTTACATAAAAATACATACAATACTCAATATTGTATCCTATTTGACCTTTCTTCAAGTGAAAATATTAATGTTATTTTGACATAATTTACTAATTAATTCATTTCTTTGAAACATATGGTTTGATAGAAAAATATAAAAAAAATGTATTCTTCTTGAATTTGAAAAATGTATTCTTCTTGAATTTAATTTTTTTAAATTTGTATGCCGTGTATGCAGGATAGATATAATGTTTGTTAATGATATAACCTTCTTCAGACTTCACCAGCAAGGTGTAGCTGATAGCCCTATAATTACAGCAAGCACATGGTCTGGATTACCTTTTTAACTTAGGGAGAGCTTGCGTAAATCCATTGCAACAAAAAGTGAGTATGAGAACTCTGAGAACAGGCAAAAGCTTAGAGAAACCTCAGTAACTTGCTCTTCGGTTAGCCCCGGTCAGATGGTTGCCTATCCCTGACCTGTAATATTTGCATATTAGACAGTTCCCACCCATAATATAAGTCTAGATCTGAAATGCTGGCAATTTCCCTCTGCATGAGAGATACTGCAATTTCAGACAATCATTTCAGCCTTTATTGGTCGTCACCAGAAAGGTGTAGATGACATTTGAGACTAACTGAAGTACAGGCTACTTAGTTTTCTCTAAGCTTTTACCTATTCTCAGAGTTCTCATACTCACAGTTATTGTTGCAATAGGGAGTACTTTTGATTCCTCTTTCATCAGTCACACATTACTATTTCAATTTAAAATTTGCTCCATTTTCCCATCAGCACATTCTGCAGTTGTGTTCATGGCCATGTGAATGCAATTTACAGAACCTATAAAGTAGAGATAATATTTGAATGTTAAGAGTTCACTGCTGAAAGGATTATATTATCTGTAAACCACTGGGATTGTTCCACAAGTAAAAAAAGGAACATAAATAAAAAAATATTGTACGTTTGTATCATTATTCCATTTTGTAACTTATTTATTTATAAAATATTTTAGCAAGAAGATACATTGCGATTTCTCTCGTTTTCAAGTATGTCCTGGGTCCACAAAACATTGCATTGATACATTAGGGTACAATAAAATACAAAAACAATACAAATACACAATAAATACAAAATGTAACATAGAACAGGCAGGAAATATATAATCAACCATAACAAGTGCATTATGTTTTGAGGTATGTAGAGAGGGATCTCTTAAAGGACTTTGGGCTTGGGGAAGATTTTAAATTGTGCAGGAGGTCATTCCATAATTGCGGTGCTCTGTAGGAAAAGGAGGATCGGGCTGCTTTCTTTTTGTATTGAGGTAGACTAAATAAAGTTCTGGTACTGGATCAGAGGTCATAGGAGGTGGGAACAGCCGAGGAGAGCATTCTGAAAAGCTCTCAAACACAAGGCTGGAAAGTCTGTATTCCAGCGACAACCAGTTTAGTTCTTTTAGCATGTCACAATGGTGGGTTCACGTAATTACACTGTAGCACAAATCAGCAGAACGAGTAATACATCTAATGTACTAAATACATTAACAGTTTGTTTTATAATTACAAAGTCTACTGTTTACTGTGGCAATTAAGCAGCAACTGTTTCCCTGAAGTTAAAATGTTTGATATTAATATATCTGTGATAACTGTATAACTAGTCATAGAATATAGTCCCGTATAATAAACTAACTGTAACTCTGGTAAATGTAAATGATTTGTTATATTTGATGGGCAATATTTGATGCATTAAACTGTTTTACTTGTGACTGTTATTTTTTATACTGTGTTGTGAATTCACATTTAGTCTATTTAAGTATATAGATTAGTTACACAAATGTTATTAAAAACTGCAATTTGCTAAATTATACAGAGAGTTGTGTGTTTGATAAGTTGCACATGACTGTGGACGTTTGGAGCCATCTTGCCCATCTTATAATGTTTCAGTATATTTAGTATCGGTGTGGTGAGATTCCTAGTAATGCAATAGCGTTCAATAATTTGAGAAGACAATAGTTTAACGATAAATAAATAGATTTTATCACTCCTGGCATAGACTGTGGAACTTGAGCTCTTTCATAATGGAGTTAACTTGGTATCAATAGTAATAATAATAATAATTATATATACATATATTGAAATAACAACATCCTAAGGCAATTTAGTAGATTGTAAAGAGAACTATCATCTCCTTAGATTGGTTAGAGATGGTTTGGCAACTGTTAAGTAGACATTGCCAGGAGACAATATGAAATATGTTAGTAGGGCACTTAGGGTTGGACTGAGCAGCCCGGAGGATCCAACAACGAGTGAGGTGCTTAGGTTGCCAGTTAGAGCAGCAGAGAGACTTGGACAATGACAAGACTTTAGCATAATGAGAGACTGTCCATATGAGCAGCATCCCACCAGTTTTTGTTGTTGCAATAAAGCTAAAGCAATAAAGCTAATTAATTAATTAGTTCAATAGTTAATTAAGCAATATCTTTTTTTCTGATACTCTGCATATATAAATTGAAATAAACTGTTTGTAGTGACCTCAAAGAGTAATAGTAATGTCTTTAGCACTGCAGTTCTTACTGACTACCTTTCCCATGAGACTCAGCCAGCTATTCAGCTGGATAAGTGTCTTGAGAAATATAATGTACTTGAACTGGAGTGTTACTGGAATGCCATAAGGCTCATAAAGCACAACATATATATAAAAAACAAACAGTTGGCCACTAGGGGACTCTGTAAGTAATAACCTGAACATATTATTAATAAAATGTGGGTATGAGCACATTACGTGGGCAAGGTCCAACAGATTGGGGTTATGTTTTATGGAGGGGGGTGGGATCAATTTACAGGGGTGGAACCTAATGCCACACCATCTGCAAATTTCAGCATCTGCCATTGGTGAGAGAATGTAAGGTAACTGAGTTGTTTAATGTGGAGAAGTAATTGATACAAAGTCCATGACTTAATAGAGTATTTTGGATAAATGAATATAGAAAAAGGTAGTGATGGAGTTATAATGTGAATGAATACTTGTCAGAAATGTCTGCACTACAAATAAAGTATCTGAATGGATGATCCGAGTTAGTGGTTGAGTAAAGTCCCGGGGATGAAACAAAATACAGTCCAGGATGGCATGGTGAGACTTTCATGTGAAATGCTGTGAAGATGCTGTGAATATTTTCATTTGGTTAAGTGCAATAAAATTGCATGTTTCACAATTAAGTATGCACTGCACAATCTGTTTTATCTTTATTCTTTTAGTATTATGTAGTGCCATGAATAATATTTGATCCTTTTATACCGCATTATATTCTAGACCATTATTTTTTCCAATATGTACATTAACTGGTGGTCTGTTTGTGCAATTCATTAAGCATATAAGGGGGTTATCACCTAATTTGTGTTATACTATGTAAAATTCTGTTCTCTTAGTGGGTTTGCTGTATCTCCATATATTTGTATTTGTATCTGTTTATATTAGGACTGTGAAAACCTGGGAGAAGTGAACCTCTGATTGCTGTATATTTAAGTTTCCTGGCCATATCCATAGCAGTACAACAATGGGTAGCTGCTCCCTATCCCTAACCAGACAGAAACCTAATTAAAACAGAGGATATAAGTAACCCCTCCTACTCCTCCCACTCTCAGTCTTTTTGTTCCTGTCCTATCCATAGGACAGATTTAGTCATTCTAAGACTAGAGCATTTTTCTTTTTGATTTACCTGAGGGGTGATACCTTCTGTCTCAGGGTAGTTCAGCATCTCTCCCTGTAAGGTGACCCCCTGAAGATAACCCTTTAGTGACCGAGGGATTTACTTGCTTTTTGCAGTGACCCAAGGGGTAGCAGGCTGGGCATGCACATATAGAGCAAATGGATTTACTTGCTGTGACCAGAGGTGTAGCAAGATTATGCCATCACTCTATTTCCGCAGTGACCAATGGTCAGCAGGCAGGACATGCACATACAGAGCATATTGGTTGCAAGGATTAAAATGACATTGACTATCGCTGAAAGAGTTAATGTGAGACTGGATAGCATTCCATCACTGAAAGGTTTAAATTACAACTCTATCTTATACTTTCCCATGGATTTACTTGCTGTGACTCTAAGGGTAGCAAGATTATGCCATCACCCTATTTCCTTCAGTGACCAAGGGGTAGCAGGCCGGACATGCACATACAGAGCATATAGATTGCAAGGATTCTATAAGATTGACAAATAATTTAAGGAGTTAATGTGAGACGGACTAGCATTCCATCACTGTAAGGGTTAACATACAACTCACTATCTTGTACTTTTCGTGGATTTACTTGCAATGACCCTAGAGGTAGCAATATTATGCCATCATCCTTTTTACTGCTTGTGCCCAAAGGGGCTGTAGGCTGGGCAGGCACATACAGAGCAAATATATGGATATAACCCATTTTATCCTTCATCAGTTTCATCTGAATGTTAAGAGTTTCCTGCTCATTTGAATTCAATCAAATTTATTCCAAGGCTTCTGTGTCTCTTATTCCTAGGCCTCTGTGTCTTTTAATATATCCACTAAAGTCAATTATTTCTAGGCCTCTATGGCTTTTAATATAGCCACTGGAGTCACTTATTCCTAGGCCTATGTTGGCCCTTTTAATATAGCAGTATAACAGCTGGAGTAAGTTATTCCGAGACCTCTGTTGGGCCTTTTATTATAGCAGCTGGATTCACTTATTCTTAGGCCTCTATTAAGCCCTTTAATAATGCTTTGTCAGAAGAATCTGTTCAACCCTTGGGAGTCACAGGTTTAATTCCCCAGCAAGGTTTATGCAGCCCTTCATTCCTTTGAGTTAGATAAAATGAGTACCATTAAATTGGGTAAAAGTAACATCTCCAGTATGCACTTGGAAATCAGAAAATATCTGAATGTCTTTTTCCTGGTTAAACATTTTGTTATACTTTTTCCTAGTGCTTTTTAATACTGCAGCTGGGTTCACTTATTCTAAGTGCCTTTTAATATGCATTTGCCGCTTTATTCACTTTTTTCTGTGATTTTTATACCTTGTGATTTCTCTTGTGCATTCACGGCTACCTGCCACTTTTATTACATTATTATATGTCTCTATGTTTGGTTTTAGACATTCACTAGCTTTATTATTTCTATGCATGTGTACTTGGTAATAGGCTATTGGCTGTTCTGTTCCTCTATCTCAGCCTTTCGACCTGTTTTATTATAGGTCCCTACGTTTCCATATTTACTTGGGTGCTCATTCAGGTCTTTTCCTCTGCATTTAATCCCCTGTGAATACGCAGGCACTAGTCAAATGGTCGTGCCATACCATTTTCACGCATGCGCGAAAATCTGATTTGCTTGTATGTATTCTGAAATGTGAGTCCAGCTGCGGTGGTTGCAGTGTCGTATTGGCTCTCCCTTTTAAGCACAATGTGTTTCTTATAGGTTTCCTATATTAAGTAAGTAGATTTGTGTACAGTTTTCATCTTATTTGAATTCTCCTTTTTGGATTTGGTAAGTTTTTCTTTATTGAAGGTATATTACATCTTTTTCTGTATTTATCAATCTCTACTTGTTTTAGCAGAGATTTGCTGTCAGGATCCTATCCTGACAACCTAGAAATTGTTTTATTTTATTGCTGCATTACCTGTTTCTTGCCTCTAGTGGCCTCCCTAGCCACTAGTCAATTCTCAGTTGCTCTCACCTGCCTCATATGATTTTCCAAGTCTGCTATAAAAGGCCACACCCAACTCTTCCCATGGCCTTTACATTGAAGTCAGTGTTCTGACATTGAAGTCAGTGTTCTGGCATAGAACTTCTGATCCTGGCTCCTGGAAACATCCTGTATCCTGGCTCCTGAAAACATCCTGATCCTCTTTTCAGGAATCCTCCTGAAACTCTTATCTTCAACTACTGCAACTCTGCAAGATCCTGTAAGCAACCTGTACTATATTATACTGGAATCTACTTACCTGTCTCAACTGCTTCAACTTTGCTTAATCCTGTAAACATACAAAAAATACAGAGATGAGGGAGAAGCACCCCTTAAAAAGGGGAACAAATCCACTCAAAACTAGTACCCCTACTGGATGCAATATAGATAGGTTTGCCAGTAAATGTATGTCAAACAAAGTATAAAAAATAATAAAGTTTTATTAAAAAAAAACAAACACCATATGTTTAAAATACACCAGACTGCTTTGACTAGAGATGGAGGAACATAAAAGAGAGTATTCCAGTTTACACAAGTGCAAATTAGTAAACCTGATACTCAGTAACTAAATCTCTCACTCAAAAAGTAGCAAAATAGCTACTAGAGAGTGTAACAATGTATGTGAAAAAAGTATCCATAGGGTTTACATGTTGTAATGCAATAAAAACTAGCTGGAATATATTCTAGTTCCTTCAAATCAATAGAGTATTTAACATCTATAGATAAGTAATTATCCCCTCACTTTTCTTCCCTCATAAATTTATAATGCCTCTGAGCATAAATCCTGATGGCTTACTATAAATTTCAAATATTTCTTATTTTATTTATGTATTTCAGCAGGATTAGTAAATCGAAAGGATAGAGAGAGGCAAATAGATGAAAAATAAAGTGAGAAAACAGTAGAGAGGGTTCGCATATAGATATTACAGACTTAAATAGAAGCAGTCTGTAGAGTGTGGAAAAAGCATCCACATCCCCCCCTCCCCTCCCCCACCCCCACTCCCCCCAGCCCAACGCGCCTTTCGGCGATAATGCTCGCCTTTCTCAAGGGCATAAGTAAGCAAACACTCTCCCTTCGTCCCATTCCCTTTATACACCAGTATTGGCGCCAAAAAAACACCCGTAACGATTTGCTTCTCCCTCATCTCTGTAATTTTTGTATGTTTGGAAAGTTAAGGGTTAGGCCCTTTTAGTACCCCTGTAACCCCTTTTTCTGTACTTTTTGCTGGATTGGTTCTAGCTAAGAGTACATTGTGTTTATTATCTAATCCTGTAAACAACCTGTACTACATTGTAATGGACTCTACTTACCTGTTTCAACTGCTGCAACACTGCACGATCCTGTAAGCTACCTGTATTACATTATACTGGAATCTATTTACCTGTCTCAGCTACTGCAACTCTGCATAATCCTGTAAGCAACCTGTACTATATTATACTGAAAGTACTTACCAGCTTTAACTATTTCAACCCTGTATTATCCTGAACCTGGCTGCAGTTTGACATTCCACAAACTATTAATCTACTTGGAAATAACGTCAAACCTACTTGTATATAAAAGACTTTATTAATTTACTTTCAAGATATCCTGTTTGTGGCATATTGCCTTTATTCTGTTTTACTCTCAAAGTATCCTGTTTGTGGCACATTGCCTTAATTATTACTTTCAAGTAAATTGTTATGTTTAAAAAGACAAAGTTTCAACCAATAACCCTGGCAATCGTCTCCTCTCTGACCTGCACAGGAACATGACATTTGCTTTGTTAAGGATAAAAAGGAATCTTATGCAGTCATGGATTCAGATCCCTGGCTCCTGGGAAAAAAGTCACTCTAAGGGACATAGGTAAGCCAATCTATTTTATCTGTCATTAATAAACAAAAGAGTGCCTATTAATAATTGGAATTACATATGATGATAGCTTTACGGGAAGAAAATCATCTGGCTCATACAAGGGAAGTCGCCTTAAAAGATCCTTTGTGAGGCATATGATAAGAGAGCCTTGTAAATGTAAAGTCCCTACACAGACTGTCTGAAAGTGGCTACATGCCCATCTATCCCTGTGCCGTATATTAAGCAATATCAAACAGGAGGTGTCTCAAGACATCATAGAAGCTGTTAATGCTTGGATCCTCTGAACAATTCCAAGAATGAATACTCTGAGGAATCCTTGGCGATTTATACATTCAGAGATATTGAATCATCGTATGAGGATATTCAGCCTATTTCAGTAGTTCCAGAATCCACTCACATGGACCATTTGATTTCCAGAATCCACAGGTCCTTATGCCTGAAAGAATCTTCTAGTGTTGAGCCTTCTACTTCTAGCCTTTCTTTTTGGATGTCAGATGGTGCAGAGCATCTTTTCCAGTTTCCTGTCCCCTTAATATCCTTAATGGAGGAATGTTTCTACACTGAGGGAAGCTTTTAACACAAAGGAATATTGCAGTCTTCATCCACTGGGATTTCAGACACTAGTACCTGGGACTCTGCTCCTAAATGGACAATGCAATACTTAGACTGGCTAAATGTTCCACTCTGCCTGTAAACAATGCGGGATCATGGAGTATAGATGGTCTTGATCCTCTAAAGCCTATGTGGCAGCTGGCACATGCTTTCATCTTGCTATAAGCTCTTATCTCAATCTCTAAGGGTCTAAAATTGGTATGAATAATTTGGAGGAGCATATCAAAGATAAGTTTAATTTGTCTGTTGACAATTTACAATTTAAAAGTCATTAAGCCGGAAATAGACTTCAGCTACAAAGCCTATGTAGGTTGCATTATATTCTAGCAAGAAATATGACTTTTTCTGTGTCTGATAAGATGGCACGAGGGAGGAGGTTAACTTTCCTATAGAAATCCATTGGACAGTGAATACCATCCACTAGGGTTGAGGAACTTTTTTTCAAAATTGAAAACGTTCAGGAAAGGGACATACTTAACATCCAACACTTCTCTTCTGCATAGGTTGCAAGAGCTGATATTAATCATCCTGAAAGTTCCATATTGGTACCCAGTCCATGGTTTCTTGCTTATCTTCAGTACCTTCATGGGATCTCCCAAAATAATTCTTCCCTCTTCCATCGGGTCCAGTTCTACATTCCTCATTCTTAAGCTTTTGGATATTGTAAAGAAGGTCTTAAATATAAGGGTTTTTCAAGGGCAGTAGTTAATGACCTTTTGAAAGCCATTGAAAACGAATATCGTCAGCTACCTTTACAGAGTTTTGATGCATTTTTTGCTGTTGTATTTCTAATTAGATGATCATTCAATTTCAATTTACCAAGGAGGTTTCAATCCAGGACTCATTTAGGAATTAGCCACATCACTTCAGAGGTACATGTCTCAGCACTCTCTGATTTCTCGTTTTATGAAAGGGCTTTGATATGAACGTACCTAAATATCTGTCGGCTGTATTTAAATGATCCCTTGGTTAACCATTGCTCCCCATGGAATTCTTCCCTGTTTTTTTAAGGGCTTTGAAATCTTCACCCCTTTTAACCATGAGACTCTATCTGTCCAAAACTGTTTAATATTAAGTTAGCTCTATCGGTGACATTAGCATCAGGCTGAAGGATATCAGATCTCAAGCACTATTTTGCATAGAACCCTTTACTGCCTTCCACAATATATCTAAAGCATATTGATTAGGAAGTAGAGTCAGTAATGAAACTTTCTCCTTCTGTCCTAAATACATATCAAAAGCATAATCTGAACAATTGCAAACAAATGAACACATTTGATAGATGTCTTAAGATATATTTCTGTACATCTGCCATCTGGCTTTCTTCTGATATTCTGTTTATCTTTTCTAATGGTCCAAAGGTCTTCAAGCCTCCATATACGCCATCAGCAGATGCATAGTCTTGGCTATTTTCAGTCTACTAACCCAATAGAGCCATTTTCCCTTCTTGAGCATCAGTGGCGAAGTTTCCCTGGAACTTATAGGTAAATTGCTACTTGGTCCTCAACCAATACATTTGAGACTTTTTTTTTGGTACATTTGAGTTGGTCAATTTGATAATGTGTCAATAGTGGGCATTCAGTTTTAAATTTCCAGTGTCTTGTCAATTTGCATTCATATTTTGGAAGTCTTGTACTTCTTTCCCTCACTTGGTTATTGCTTGGGTATTACCCATTGTTGGGCTGCCATGTATATTGCCAGGAAAAAGGAAAATGTATTCCTACTTGCCGTAATTTTCTTTTCCTGGTCATAGGCCATGGCAGCACAAAGATCCTTCCCTGGGATATTGCTGGAAACAAGACTGAGGGTGGGAGGGGTAGGAGGGGTTACTTATACCTTTTGTTTTAATTAGGTTCCTGTCTGGTTAGGGATAGGGAGGAGCTACCCATTGTTGTGCTGCCATGGCCTATGACCAGGAAAAGAAAATTACGGTAAGTAGGAATACATTTTCCTTTTTTTATACACATGTTAACCCTTCATTGAGCAACCTGACAATGGGATAGTTTGAAGCTCAACATAAAAAAGAGTATTCTGAGATATATGATTGGTTTATAACTTTTATGTATTTTTTTTTATATAAATCTAAGCATGTACATTGTTCTTGTGTTCATCAGATGTATAGTAACAAAACAAAATATAGTATAGTATAATATAGCATAGTATAATATAGTTAATAAATATATATATATATATATATATATATATATATATATATATATATATACTGAAGACTTCAAAGGGTTAGACTTTTTTTTAATCAACTTTGTGTATTTTGAAAATACTGCAAACTGGCATTTAATAATGTCAGCCTGGTGGAAACTAATACAATTCAGAAAAAAATTTCAAGCTTGAGGGGAATATATAACAGTACAGGCAGCATATGACTTTGAAAACAACTGGTTTAAATAATTAGGGAAATATATACTTTTTAGAAAATGTAACCAATATAATGTACACATTAGATCTATTAATGAACAGTGTCCTAAAGTACAACGTGTATCTTTATTGATTTTTATGATAATGCAAAATTATTACAATTAATAATGGAAAAGTATATATTTCGAAGATTTTGTGTAGATTAATATTAAGCAGCTTGGGTGTGAATCCTCAGAAAAACAAAATATATAGCACACCCCACCTTTTATCTAACTACAGTTTTATCTACTTACAGAACACAAGGTAATATTTACATCTTGTTTTCTGCATTCAATGATAATTTTATCCAAGTATAAACTACTAGCAGGTAATTTTTAGTGTAATGCAAATTAAATTTAAAGGAAGTTTGCAATTTCACACACTGTATATCTGAATGGTATTTTGCTAATTACCTTTCATTAGATGTTTTGAAGATCCATGATCTGCTTGATGCTGTCTGCTTTTTTTAATTCTTTAATTTTTTTATAATTCTTAGTCTTAGGCTAGTGCCTTTAATAGCAGTGTTCTATGGTCCATACAAATTAAGCCAGCAAAACTCAAGATTAATTCAAGTTATACACCAATTGCACACTTGCTGGCAGGCAACCGGGGATAGATAGAGATATATATTTATTTATTATGTTAGATAGGAACATACTTGTACTGCATATATATGAAATATATCTGTAAATGAATTAATCAACTTCTTCTGATAATGGAATGTTGGATCCATTATTCTCCACATGGTTAAAATGCTCGTAGAATAATTTCAGTGTTATGATATCATCACCATTACTGTATATGCAAAATTATTTTTGTTGTTGTGACCCATGGCGTTATTGATGTTGTGGATATTATGTCTGCTGCTCAAGGTACTAATACTGACATGGCTAGGAAAAACATTTAGCCAACCTCTGTTCCACAATTTGGCTTATGCCCTTATATTTGTCTCTTCATAATTCTCCACCTTATTTACAAGGACTATCTTATTATGCATTTACACAATGATCCAAGTTATTATATTGGTTACATTCATCCCTGTTGTCAATGCAGAAAATGCAGCTTTAAACTCTTCATTGCATAGGATGTGACTAGTGATGTGCCGAACGGTTCGCCGCGAACGGTTCGCCATGGACTCCAGTCAGCAGACACATTCCAGCCAATCAGCAGCAGACCCTCCCTCCCAGACTCTCCCACCTCCTGGAAAGCTCACTAAGAATGCAGCTTCAAAATGGATGCTGTCCAGGAGGTGAGAGGGTCTGGGAGGGAGGGTCTGCTGCTGATTGGCTGGAATGTGTCTGCTGACTGGAGTCGTGGCGAACCGTTCGCGAACCGTTCGGGACATCACTAGATGTGACATCTCCTTAGCATCCCTTCTCCCAGCATATAAAGGATGAGCCAAACTTGTCCTTCAACATCTCTGTCATTGAAAAGAATCAAAAACAAATGTCCAAAAAGTCTTTGCAGGTGGTATATAATGTATGAATAAATAAACATTTAAAACACCTGTGACTTGAGCACAGTTGAATCCATTCATTTGCCAATACAAATGCATAGCATTGCATAGTTCATTGACTGAGAGTAATCCCCAGATGCTTTCAGTCAATGAGCTGGTTCTTTACTACAAGACTTAGCTCAAAGACCTAACAGAAGCTCCTGGCAGATGCTTCTGGCTTTGAGACGGGAAAGGAAAATGCAAGGAGGTAAGAAGTAAAACCAGCAACAAACGTATATTGCGGGGTGCCAGGACACTACCATGACCACTACAGAAATAGGTTACAGCAACGTTTAGCGTCAAAGGTAGAAACCTATAATTCTGTGTCATTGATTTCAGTAACCAAGGTCATGGTTGCTTTAACATGTAAGACCAGGTAAAATTAGGCAATTAAATAATCTGTGCAAGCATTTGATTCCTTACCAGGGGATGGAGCCAGAGGACTCCTGCAACCATAAACACTACAACATGCTGTAGGGCTTGTGCTGCTTAGTTTACCATTTTAAGGTTGAGGTGGGAACCCAGTTAGGAATCCTAGATGTTGTATAATTATGTACACTATAGATGGAGAAAGACACATTCGGCATGAATGAGGACACTGAGAGAAATGTTAAACATAGGTGAAAATTGGGACAAGACTCATACACGGAGGAGGATAGAAACACAAACTAAATGAGGAAAGGAGATGTGTGAAATGCACGAGGCAAAAGAGGCACACAAAAGCAGGGAAAAAGGCAAAGAGAGTTACATGAAAAGAGAGTTAGAAACACATACAAGGGGCAGTGGAGAGTTGGACATACAAGAGGAAAGGGAAGAGAAGTACACATTAAGACGTGAAATGGATATCAGGGACTCTAACTATACAACTATACAGTAATAAAACACAACAGCAGCAGTTACATAAGGTTTCTTGAGAGTTTTATTGAAAAATGATCATCTAAAATATAAAATTAAGGGATATCAGTCACATTGTTGTACCACTCTTGAAAGCATATGTAGCACATTCACTGGTGTTTCATTTAAGGTGATAGAGGAAAGCTGGCATTCTTCTGAGTTTGAGTACTTAACATTTGAAGAAAGTATTTACTGTAGCTTCACTATATAAAGATTGGCTACAGAGATACATGAAATCCTCCCCACCACATTCAGTTTATTAAGCCCCTACTCACTACATATGGAGTAGAGGAAAATCAATGACCCCCTCACCCAAATATACTTGTAATGCACTCTAAGGCAAGTGGCATAGAATACCCTTCTCAGGAGATGCACACTTTATATTCCTAACCAATGTACTTAAAATAGCACTGTCATGAATACCACAGTTAAATGAAAATACTATTTCCCTGCAGCAAGTGGAATAGAAAAAGTTTTATACCAATCAAACATGAGCAGCTTGACATATTATCCATAAATTACATTATCTAGCATTGAAACTTGGTTTCTGAGAAGAGCCATTAGAGAATATAGGCAAAAAAAAGCTTCCAGTTCAAGTGCATAATCAATTCACAGCAATGAATATTTCTTATTTTTCATGTTTTATATTATGCTCTTTGGCAAATTATGTCAAATTATTTAATTACATTCTGGCTATATATAAACAATGATCTTTATGTATTTGTAACATGTAACATTTGTAACATGTAATGTAAATATAAAGGTAATTAAACTCACGTCCAAAATAAAAACAAAAATTTACCAAAATAATACATGATATTTAAATAATGTATATTTATTTCCCATTCATGAACAGCCATTTATATGAATTTCAGATGCTTATCAAGTGAGATGTCAAGTAAATGGTGGTTAATACAGGCAATGATGGGAAATATTTGTAAAAAGATGATGCTACAGAGAGGCATGTACTAATAAAGTAAAAAAAAAAATAGATATGGACAACTGCTCCTTTTTGCATTTAGTACTAAGTTACTTGAATAGAAACCTGTTAGTCTCATAATTGTGCAAATTTATTTTTTAAATTTCAATATTCATCAAATTGGCTGACAGATTATTTTAACATTTATGTGTGCATATTTTTTCGGTATTACGTTTCAGATTTTCATAATTATATTTCCCCTATTAATTTGGGTGGTCAAAGTGTAACAAATAAAATGTGTTTTTTTTTTTTATTTATTAAGGAAAATGTTGCTGTATTAATATTAAGCAATTGTTTATCAGACTGATCCCTCGCAAGAGCAGCCCAGAACTGGAATTTAGCCCACCAAGGTCAAAATGATCATCTAGGGTTGATGTATTTACTGTGCATTTGTTGATTTCTATCATCACAGATTTTAACTGTCTATTTGTATGGGATTAGCTACATGTGTAGATGGTATAGGTTGCCTCTCTGTAAAGTCACAATTGAGCAAAAACTAGATTAAGATCTGAGTGAGAACCCATGAAAGGGCAAGTTATTTGACTTGTTCATTGTCAGCATTCTATATCACTCTACTTTGGTTTGTTTTAAATACCTAAAGTCTAAGGTAAAATGGTAATCCAAATGTGAAACGTGTTGCTTAGTGTGCCTTTAAGCTGTATCATACTTACTAGGTCCCTCTAGACTGATATTATGATCTGGAATTCCTGTGTCTCTCCTGCCAAGGAACTTACTAGAGTTTGGTAGCTAGATTGACACTTAGGGTTGGCATAGACTGATATGCAAATGGCTTAGGTCACCTAAGAAGTTCCTGTTTATTCACAATTATGTCTTCTGTATAGTTTAATAAAAATTTGCCTGTTTAGCACATACTTTTTTTAAAGTTTGATTTATGGACTTTGAGGAAGTGTTCATCTACATTGTTAGCCCCATATTTATAGATCTCCTTATAATAACTGCCTTTCTCATTAAGATAGTCCCCTCCCTTTGACTGATTTACTTGCTGTGTATTTGGTAAACACTTTGTGTCACTTTTGTTTTAATGCATAAATACATTATTTGTGGTGTGTTGTAAAGCACTTTTTAAAAATTATATATACATATACAATATTAGTTGATAAAACATTGAAATAAACAATATTGAAAAATGTGTCTGGATTCCTTATAATAGCTAAACAATAAAACCCAGCCCTTGTATTCTGTTTGACATTCCTTGGATGTGTGATTTGGCAGTGTTATGCACCACTGTCAAAATGTACAGTTTGTTACTATGGAAACAACATCAAAACATTGTAAAAAAAAATGAAACACATTTAAAGGGGCAACATATTCAGGATGTGACCAACCACTTTTTTAAAAAAATGTAGTTAATGCATATATAAAAATAAAACAATAAAAGGATAAGAAATATTCACCTTTAAGTTACTAACACTACAAGCACTTGTACAACTTGTTATACATCAGATAGACCATTCTAGACAGGGGAAACTCTCTACCAATTGGGCATCTCTGTTCTATGGAGTTTTTTTTGTTTTTTTTTCTTATCCCATACATTTTCTACCAGTAGAACTTTTTGTGATATGTAGTTTGGTTCCCAGCTTCAGTCCCACTCATCATATTGCATTAGTAGAAGTGTTAAATAACATTAACAGCTTATAACTGCAGCGGCAATATACCAATTCACAGCCTGGTTCTGTGTGCAACCAGGCTGTGCGTGTAAGAACCAGGATGTGTGCAGCTACCTCTCAAGTCATCCGCTGCACATTGAGCTCTTTTCCTCACTCAACCACTGTAGTGAAAACTACACTGTTGGAGTGATCAGCACAGGTTTCTCCAAGGAGACATTTCAATAATCACTATGTGTTTGATCAGACGGAGAAATAATGAATCAAAACCATAGTAGCCTATCATTAGTTTGATTAAACAGTGGACAAGAATACACTAGTTCCTGACCGGTTATGCTGCTATCACACAGGACAGAGAGTTCATAAATTCTCTGCACTATGGAGAATCAGGAATTTCTCTTGTGCTATATACAAGAAATCTATTCTAATCCACAAGTACTTCAATTACCATGATGTATGCTAGGAACTGGCACAATAATGTCACACCTTGTTTTTACTTTGTGACCTGGAGAGTCATTATATTGAAACAACCAAGAACTTGCAGTATTGTAATTATTATTGTAATCTGTGCCTCATGTGTCATATTTCTCCTGTATAGCTTTCTTTTCTTCAGCCATCTGAGACACACACACATAGATACACCATTAGTTTACCTCCAAACATAAGGAGATATACAGTAAGGACAGGGGTGGGAATCCCTACAGAGGACATGCTTACAGAATTGGTATCACATAATGATATGGGCCCAACCAAAAACAGGGTGTGTCAGCCTGGGATGAACGAACACCAGGGTTCCTGACCATCACGCTAGCTAGCCCAACTCTTTGCTGCACATTCACAGAACACTGTTTAAGCTGAAGATCCCGAATGCATGTATCGTATGTGTATTGATGCAATCATGTTGTGTTCTGGGGACATTTCACTGGTATCTGTAGATCTGGGAGAACAGGGATACATCTAGCATGGCAGGACAGAATACTGAGCCTTTTAATGCATTTTATAGGTCTTGGATTTACGAATAAGCTGTGTTTTAGAGGAAGCATTAGCCTGAGCAGCAAATGGTGTTGGCGATTGACTGTTAGCTGAACACTTTCAGCCACCCATTGCTGGTATGAGTGAGTGTGAGCACAGGTATAAGCTCTACCATAGCCATACCTCCAGTGGGGGCCAGGCTTTGGGTGACCAGGTAATCTAATTCAGTGTTTAATATCAAATGGGTGGATAGTGCCAGGCGACCATAGGCACTATAACCAATTCAATGAGATTAAAAGGTTATAGTGCCTAGAGTGTACCAATCATTGCCATATCTTTGCCATTCAATTTATGTACACATCAGACATAGAAAAGCAACAAAATGTTGTTTAGAAAAAATACGCATTTATTTGCTAACCTTCAATGTAGTTGGGACGAATGGGAGGACGACAATAAAATAACCTACTGCTTATAATATATATATATTTTGTTAAGCTCAAAAGACATATAAATAATGTTTTGTTTAACATTTTACGTGTTTACGAATATGGATAGATCCCCTTTCCTATTTCCAAGTTCCCTCTTCCTCTCCTACCCCGAATGGTATGTTTGACTATTCTTTATTATTTGCTGTAAAATCTAACTTCAATAAAAATTATTTGAAAAGAAAAGCAGCTACACGGGCCAAATAAGAATCTCCCCAAAATGAGGGAATCCTAAAGTGTGGTTTGTACTGCTCACTATAGAAGTGCATCATTTAAGAAAGAGAGAGTTATAAACAAAAAAGGTATTCAGGTTTATTAATGGTTTTATCATGATGATGCATTCAAAAATAGTTGTGAATTTTAGCAAGCAATAACTCTTTAAGTAGTATGCAATTAAGCTAAAGTGTTAATATCTAGTGATTAAATTATATTAAGATATACCACCAGTATTTGTGTACTTTGATATAGTGCTGGACTTAAAAGGACACTCTGAACCTCAAAAGCACTTTAGTTTGTTGAAATTCCTTGTGTGTGAAGACTATAATGTCCATCAAATGGGACTGTACACACCAAGCAGATTGATATTCCAATGATGCGCCAGAAACTCAGTGGCTACATACCTCATACATACATTGCATAGAATTGAAAGTTGTCAGGGCACTCTAAGGGTTAAAAAACCGAGCAGTTTTTATTTATTTATTTTATTGGAAACAGAGGGAACATTTTTGCTCCCAGGTAGCCTTTTTTTGTGTGTGAAGTGTATACCCTCTTTCATTTTATAAAAGTTCAAATTTCAAATGAAATTGGCATGTTTATAACAACCTTGTTACACATCCCAGACAAGTGAACTAAAGCTTTCGCGAGCACTTTTAGATATATCATCAAATAGAAAAAAAGTGTAATAAAATTATGTTATTTATATAGCGCCATCAAATTCCGCAGCGCTTTACAATGGGTGGACGAACAGACATCTAGTTGTAACCAGACAAGTTGGACGCACAGGAACAGAGGGGTTGAGGGCCCTGCTCAATGAGCTTACATGCTAGAGTGAGTGGGGTAAAATTACACAAAAAGGTAAGTATAGTATTAGACTAGTGACAGTTGCAAAAGAGGAATCAATCAGGAGCTATTAACAGTTCAATTGATCTGCTTTTATGAAGAAGTGGGTATTTAATGATTTTTTGAAGGAGTGGAGACTGGGTGAGTATCTAACGGAGGAGGGACGCGAGTTCCACAGGAACGGTGCAGCCCTCAAGAAATCTTGAAGGCGAGCATCAGAGGTGGGAGTACGGACAGAAGATAGACGTAAGTCTTCAGCAGATCATAAGGGCCTAGATGGGACATACTTGTGTATAAGGGAGGATAGATAGGTGGAAGCAGCATTATGTAGCGATTTGAAAGCAAGCTCTATATTTTATAGGAATCCAATGCAGGGACTGACAGAAAGGTGAGGCATGGGAGGTGCTGGCGGACAGGAAGATGAGCCTTGCCCCCACATTCATTATGGACTGTGTAGCGGAGATGCAATATTACCCAGGTTATCTCCGCTTATAATCCAAGTGAGACTCAGGAACAAGTAAATAGTAAATCCAAAGGCAGGGTTTCCAGCAGGTAAAATACAGCAATATCCCAACAGCAATCCCAATAACTGGACGACACACAGTTTCAGGAGCATAACTGACAAGCCTTTAATCACAGTCTCCTTATAAAGCATGCTCCCATGCAAGGGAGGGACTTACAGTAATTATTACAGTAGCCAATCCTGTCCTGGTAACCTCCCACACATCTCCTCCCCTCAGCCAGCATCATAATCCCCTTATCCAGCACACCAATTCCCCCCATTTCTGGATGTACCCCTAAACGTAGGGGTACCTCTTTAAATCATACATCCCCTGGTAGCCCTGATCTGGGTGAACAACATATCAAAAAATCACCCAGATCAGACCAGGGGTTCGGGAAAAGTATGGAGGGAATAAAATGACCGACCGCACGAACTGAGATAGCCGAATTCGGTTCCATGTGAATGGGCCTTGCGGTCGGTCCTGGCATAAGGGAATAAAATACACGAAAGCCTCTAGCTATAGAGGCTAGGGAGGGTTCGCCTGAATCCCCTCGTTCGGTATTCTCTATTTACCGAACGAGGGGCCGTTCGGTAGTTTGGAACCGAACGGACCAGGGCTGTGGAGGTCTCAGCGGTGTTCGCCTACTCGAGTGTCCGATTTTAGTTCCAGACACTCGACGGCAAAACACCGCTGTTCGGGAGTTTTAAAATGGCCGCCGCCACGTGTTCGTTTGTCGAATGGCGGCCACCCCCGAGAACAAAGGACGGCTACTTACTGTTCAATTACCCGTTCGCAACAATGTTGCAACGGGTAATTGAGGACACACTTCACACAGGGGAGGTCTGGTTGTTCGGTAGTTTCATTCGAATAAACTAAGGGAATGAAACTACCGAACAATCAGAGGAATACAATTCTTTTTAATACACAGAAAATACAGCAGATACACGGATGCAGCTTTATACAGTATTTTTGTAGGGTCGCCTGGTGCCATCTGCTACAGACTGTAACGGCGCACGTTGGGAGCACGTAAGACCACTGAGAAGCAGATTCTCAAGGCGAGAAAGGACAGTGGAATGGACCAGCACCTTAGTCGCATCAGGCGTTAAGTAGGGGCGAATGAACCCAATGTTTTTTAGATGGAAATGGCAGGATTTGGCGATAGACTGAACATGAGGCTTGAAGGAGAGGTCAGAGTCAAAGAGAACACCTAGGCAGTGAGCCTGTGTGGTGGAGCTGATGGTAGCACCATTGACGTAGAGGGAGACAGACACAGGAGTAACAACAATTGAAGGAGGGAAGACCAGAATTTCAGTTTTGGTCAAGTTTAGTTTAAGGAAGTGGGCAGCCATCCCCTTAGAAATAGCAGAGAGAAATGCGTGCATGTTTTCATTTTGGGCCATACGTATAGATCAGTGATTTATTACTATTATTTAGCCAGTAGCGTGTCCCTTTAAGACAATATGGTTATAAATTACGAACAAATCTCCTTCCCCTTCAAGATTTTTTTTAAGTAACCTTTCAAGATGAGAGAGGAAACATTAAAAATTGTTATATGAATATTTTATGCCATTGATGGCTATTTTAGTTCTCTCAGCACAACTGGCATTATTCCTATTTAAATACAGTTAACATCATCCAAAACTAAACATGTTACAGAATACATGAATATGTGGTATTTAGATAAACATGAGTTGAATATATGTTTAGAGGCATTTTTATACTGTTGCCTACTCCCCATAAGAAACTGTAAGCAACAACATTTATGAAAAAAAAAATACTAGTGAACCAGGCTAAAATAAGTATCAAGATGACCATGGAAACATGGGTAGATGTAGCAGAAACAAATTTTCAAAACATGTTTAATTGTCCAAGAATAACATATTTGGGATATTTTTAGAGTCCAAAGATAAGCTTTACTTATTTTACAGCAATTGTCTTTAGTCACACATACTCTACTTAAGGAGTAGTTAGAGAAAGTGGCATATAAAATCATGCCTCCAAAATCCTGCTTTCGGGAACACAAGTGAACTATTCCTGGGAATCATAAGTTGTGCAGCAGGCACTAAGACATGCAGGGAGCTCTTCAGCATGCTCAGTCCCTGCATGGCCTGAAGGCTGTTGGTGGGCAATGCAGACTATCAGTGGGGGTGGATCCACCTTTGTTCTGGGCTACCCGCCCATTAGGAGTATCACTAGAGACGCAGACCATGTCACTGGCGATGCCCACTCAGGCACAACCATGTCCCAATTTTAGGAGATATGAGGGGGGAATCATTGAAAATGCAACATGACAACTAAACAAATGTGTGTAATGCAACACCATGATTGGAAATGTATATTTCCATAACATGAATTTGAATTTGCAAGCTGCTAAACTGTTTCAAACAATCTATTTGCCCAGAAAGCAATGTGTAAAAATTCTATTTTTACATATTGTAATCTGTATGCTTTTTTGCCATTTATGCTCCACAAAGCATGTGAACACTGCAATTTGGGTAGTTTTCTCATCAAAAGTAGTCATCATCTGGTCAGGTTATATATCTCAGCAGCTAAACCTAGTCTTGGACAAATAATCAAATGCCGGATAGAAAGTAAAATGCACAGGGAAAACTACTCATTACCAATGTAGAAATGGAACTATTTGGCCTGCTGTTTAATTTCACTTGGATTTGTTTCCATCCCAATTCCAACGGCAGGGACAAGGAAGTTGGCAGGTATGTTAAGACAGGATATGGACTATTAGCCAATGAGTGCATTATCATCACCTATGCCTTGTTGTCTGGAGCAGGAAGCTTATAACTCAGACTAGATTTGGGTATGTCTATCCTCCTGCAGTGAATTTCAGTGATTACAGCCTGCAGAATCATAAGCGAATATCAACATTTACCTTGGAAGTGAACACAATTGAATCACTCTCTGTTTTGATGAAATATCACTGCATTTATGGAGCGCTATAATATATTCGGAATACAAAGTATCTCTCCCACTCAAGAAACCCTCTGCCCCCACTTGGCAAAATAAAAGATTAAATAACCCTTTAAACACTTACCAAATTCTGCTGGGTTGGATTAAGCCTCCACTGACGTCAGCTGATTGGGAGAACCTAATGTGCATTAGTCGTTCTCCATAGAAAAGCACGGACTTCATGCTTTCCTATGAAGGATTCTGAAAATGCTGGACTACCTCAGTTTCACAAAATCCAACTCTGAAACTGCAGGAAGCTTTTCTAGTGGTTGTCTGGTAGATAACCACTATAGGCAGTCTTAACATTGCAGTTTCTCTAAAGGTTGAGTAAAGGGAACAGGGACACTGCACCAAAGACCATTCTAATGAGATGAAGTGGTCTGGGTGCCTAGTAAATACAGGAACTTGGAAATTATATTTTATACACCTTTTTTTTTTTTTAAAGCATGCGCAGAAATATAATGAAAATAAATGTTCATAAATTTAGACAGTGCACTAATGATAATCAAAATATAAATATTTTATTTTACAAACATTAAATATGTGTAACAATACAAAACGTATGTTTATATAATGAAATGTTCAACACACAGGGCATAACATAAACATGAAAAGTACAGTGATAAACAGCAAAGGGAAAAAAACTGATTTATTAAAGAAATTGACACATATATATATATATATATGATAAAGTTGCTCTTGATTGTTGCATTTGCATGAATAACAAAAATTCCATTTCACCCAACAAAACAGCAAAGCCGTTTTGGAAAAAACATATGACTTTAAAAACTATATATTAAGTAAACTGGATACAACATTGGCTTTGATGAAGACAATCAGTTTTCTAATACTGGCATGAAAACCGGATTACTTGTGCTATTTACATATTTAGTATATAAAATGTCTGAATAACAGCAGCAAGAGAAATACGTTTCATGATATTTCCAAGGAAACAGATGAAAGTACAGTGATGTATACAAATGTTTGAGACATGATAAAAATAAATCCCTTTTGAAATCATGGAAAAAAAAAAGTGAATGCTATATCTAAAAAAACAAATGTATTGCTTTATAACTGAATATTAACAGTTAAAACAGCGTCTATTTGTTCTGGCAAAAAAAATAAGGAAAGAAATCTTTGCTCCAAAATAACATCTACACCAATCTTTTGTAATGCAAGACTCCTGGAGCAGTGAGACACCGGACAGATTAGGTTGAATCTATCATCACATTTTGCAAATATTTTTGACTGATTACCAGCTTACATGCATCATTAAACATCAGTTTTGGGTATAACATTTTAACACACGTTGAATACTAAAGTTCAAAAGATTAAATTGGAATGCATTTCCTACAGCAAAATGAGTGCAATAAATGCCTCTGCTCTTTGCATCACAAAATTTTCTGAAGAAGTTCTCAAGATGATAAAAGATTTCCATACTTGAACAAAGGTCAGTCAGTAAAAAATATTAACTCCTCTAGACTTCTCAACATCTTAAGTGCTCTACAAATATTTCACAGCAAGGACAGACCTAAATTTGCAGGTTGTTATTTTTCCCCATTTAATTTCATTGTGAAAGTATTTAGTAAGGGATACACAAACCTTGGTGCATTAACTTTATTTACAGCTATAAACAGAAATATTTTTGTTAACATTTAGGGAGTTATGAGCAATTATGGAATTTTACTTCTAAAACATACTCTCCCTATGCAATAAGACAGCAAACAAATAATGATAATGGCAATAAACAGTTGACATTTATTTGGATACAGTGTTGCATAGTTTTTGGCAGTTTTTATTAACTATAGTTGTAAACAAACCAGAAGGTTCATTCAATTACAGTACATTCCATTTTTTCTCCTTAAAAAAATAATACACAATATACAATTCTTTTTCAGTTAGCTGGAAGTCTGGGCTGTTGTCCAGGGAAGTAGGCTGAAAGAATTGGTGAACTCCCGGATTTTGTTAGAGTTGGTTTAGCTGGAACATAAAGAAAAACAATATTTTTAGTATTTCATTGTTGACCAATTATTATTATTTTTTTGTGCAGTCAAGTCGTTATTTCACTTCTTCCCTGTCTCGAAATGAACTTGTTTTGTAAACTATTTTAAAAACTCAAACAGGGTTTTATTACACTCATTACATATCCAAAGGTTTGTGAATCCAAAAGCATAGAGATTAAAAAGGGACACTGTAGGCACTGTAACCGTGTCATCTTATCGAAATTGTTGTAGTGTCTGGAACCAACACAGCACCATCCTTCTACCCAGCATTAAAACCTTTTAACGATTTAATGCTAGACAATAGTCCTAAGCAGCTCAAACCATCTTAACAAAGAAGCCATTGCTGCCTTGACCTCCCTTTATTGGAAAAATGGCCAAGGGCCCTTACAGACCATTTTACAATTTTCTTACCGTTGAGGACCAGGGCTGTTTTTACATTTCTGCAGTGTTTGTGTTTAGCTGTAATTTTCTTCTTAACTCATTTACTGTAACCACACATTATATACAGTTTTTCTCACCATTAAATGGTCTTTCTGAAGATACCATTATTTTCAGATCATATAAATTACTATAACACAAATTATAAAATATGATTATTTTTTTTTAAACACACTTTTTATAACTATAACCCCCATAAATCTGTTACACATCTACAACCGCCAAAAAACACCCATGCTAAATAGTTAACATGGGTTTAGCTTTTTTTTTTCTTTTCTTTTTTGCAAGTTATAGGGCAATAAGTGCAAGTAGCATTAACAAATTAATTGATATGTGTCAGGAATCCCTGAATAATCCTTCACATGTATATATAAATTTTTATTTTTTTAAGAAGTCAACCATTTTACCACCAATCAACGCCAAATTTAAAAAAAAAAATTAAAAAAAAATTGTGATTTGTTTGACACACATAGCAATTTAAGAATTCATGTGCTGAGAACTTTAAGGGTTACTTCCAAAGAACACCCCAATATGTGTTCAGCAACATCTCCTGAGTACAGCGATACCACCCATGTATAGGTGTGTCTTGTTCTCTGGGGGCTAATAGGCCTTATTTGGAGGGTGCACATTCCAGTTTTCCAACTTAGAATTTTCACAGCTGGTCATCATGCACCCAAGTCCTATTTGGGACATTTCTGAAGCCGACCAATGTAATTTACCCCTATCAAACCATATATTTTTGAAAAGTAGACATCCTAGGGTATTTCAATTGGTGGTATTATAACCCTTTCCACTAATTCTACAACCAGTCTTTGTCAAACCTTTGGGTAGTCTTTTTTTCCTCTCACATTGTAATTTAGGCATGGATTCTCAGTTCCGGTTATGTGTTACTGACAAAGAACACCTCAATATGTGTTCAGCAACATCTCCTGAGTACAGTGATAACCCCCTAGTATAGGTTTGTAGGGTTGTTAGGGAGGTGCAATGCTAAACTTCTTAAAATTTTTTTTCAAATTTGGCATACCTTCTTTGCCTATCGTCTTTTTGGGGGAATTTTGACATATCTCAATTTATTTTCCCCATGAACATGCACATATTTGAAAAGTTGACACCCAAAGGTATTGCATATAGAGTGCTTTGATGCTTTTGATGCAATCGTTTTAGCCCAAAAAAATTGACAAAAGGAGTGTGGGTAATTTTTAAATTTTCATTTTTACACACATATTTGTGTGTGATTTAGGGGAGCCTGTTGGTTATTGCAAGAAAACACTCCAGGTTGTTTTCTGCAAGGCCTCCTGAGTACAATCATGTCCTCATGCATAGGTTGAACTTGAACATAAAAATAGTCTAGCACAGTAAAAGTAAAACACAGAAACTCAGAACATGTAACGTAACAAAAAAAAAAAAAAATGTACAAACGGCATGTAAAAACGGCAAATGTAAAAGAAAAAAAATAAATACAATTTAAAGTTTGTTATATCGCTTGAAGCAGTCACCAATGCAGAGTCCAGGCTGTCCAGGGCAATCAAGACAGCAAAAGACTGTGCTCTTTCTCTGCCCCCTCTTGAAACAGACTCTGCATCTTTTAGTCTATTGATTTTATTTATTTTATTGCAGAGCATCGGAAGCCTGCCCGATGGTTTCTGATGCTCTGCTACACTGCTGGGCGCCACGTAGGGCAACTCGGAAGTGATCCCTCCTGGGGAGCAATAACTTGGTGACCCAGCAGTCAGGAGAGGTATTGCAGGATACCTCGACATCGAGGCATTGCTACAATACCCTTAGAGGAGCTGGAATCGATCACGATTGCTTCCAGTACTCACATTTGTCCTTATGGACAGTTGTTTGGCAGACATACCTAGTACATTCGCGGCCCTTAAAGGGTAAAATAAATGACAGAGGACCTAGTTTTCCCCCAGCCACCACCCATTGAAGGTGGGTGTGGAATCTTAATAAATGGGGGGGGGGGGTGGCCTATTGTCCACCCTAAGTCCCACCCATTGGCTGAAGATGGGGGCTCTAAATGCTAAAGAAAGGGAAGACCTATTATCATACCCAGCCTCCACTCATTGAGAGTGGTGGAAGTCGTAATACACTGCTGCGGGCCAAGCCTACGAATGAGAACCTGCCAAAGGGTGTGAAAATATAAGACCCCCACCAGTAGCCAAAAAGGTGTGGGAATTACGGTGTTCCCTCATTTATTTAAATTAAGAAAAAAAAAAAAACAACCATGGTAACGCAAGCCTAATAAAGTTATCAGCTGAATCCAGTCAACAATTTTCAACTAGGTCCGATTTGCCAAATTAGATCATGGTTGGCAGATAATGTCTCTGTACCAAACTCATTCCACATCCACAAATACTCTCACTTCCTTTTGTCCCCCCTCTCACCTGATCGGCCATCCATTTTGTCGAGTTAAGAATGTTTACTTAATTCCATCACTACACCTCTTCTGTGTAGAAAGTGAAAGTATGCAAACATTTCTTACTTATCCTGAACATTTCCTGTGTCTATTATATTGTACAACAAAAAGGTATGTTCCTATACTTCCTGTACTTGTAACAGTAATTACAGGTGCTCCATTTGTGTTCCAATTGAAGTGACGGTTATGTTGCATTATGTTATGGCTTCTTTTCAAAAAAATAGATCAAGGGTCTTAAAGGGAATTGTATTTATTTTCCACTTTTATTACTGAAAACAAAAGACTGCGTGTAATATAGCCTTGCAGGGTATTACATTGTAATGGATCATAGAATTTAATGGTTTAGCAATTCCTGGCTTACCCTTGTGAAGAGGAGGTGGTCAGCTTACGTTTAGTTATCTGCTCAGATATAATTTTTTTTTTTTTTTACAGCTTGAAGGTCTAAAACCATCCCAAAGCAAGACCTTGCAATATTATAAAGCGGAAACTCTTTTCCACATAAGAGTGCACCAATTCCAGCTCTACCCACAGCCAGTGAATAAGGCAAGGAATGAAATATAGAGATCACTATTATCAAAGTGATCCTTTATTACAGTAAGATCATTGAATGGCATATTTTGGTTAGAGTAAAAGTAACCATTATTGGCATGGTTCCCTAAAGGGAAATAAATACAAAATAATAAAATTAAAAATATAATTTTCCTGCATTCAAGTGCCAAGGTGAAGTTCTCCTTGCAGCCCAGTCCTCCTCCAGTGACATCACTCTCCCTCTCACTGCAGAACGAACAAATATAAGGAAGGATAGAATATATCTGGGTGGATGGGCTTAGCAAGAAAGGAGAGGGGGTTGTGTCTCCATTGGACATCTCTCATCAGCATGCTGTGTGTGCAGATGATAAATGTCACATGTGAACAGAATTGGTAATAGCTACCCCAGATATCAAATTCTGGGCTTGCTTATGACACTGCTGGAGGTGGAGGTACACCTTTGGCAGTTCAATTTTTAACTCTTTATGTGCATCATTTTAAAGCAACCCTTTAATACATTACAAACAAGCAAGTGTACTTTGAATAAACACAATAGCTCTTACAGGTGCTGGTTCCATTTCCATTCTTTGGGCCTCTGATAGGAACACTGCTATTTTTCTTCAGGTATTTCATATCCAACCCGACTGGATCACTGCAGGAAAATATTAAATAAACAATGAGAACAACAAATATTTTGGCAAGATTAAAAAAAGAAATACATTTAGAAAGAATGGAAATGTGATAAGTTTGCAAGTCTTGTAAAAGAGTGAGTAATAAACCTTGTGTATTTTGATAATTTGCCAGAGTTAATATAATTTTAGCTGTTCTTTTAACAACCTATACTGAAAATAATTAAAAAAAAAAAAATTGATGTCTGGGGTTCTACCTTTTTGACACCACTGCTTTGGAATATGCACATATATACCTTGAGGTAGGAGGTGCAATTGGAGTAGATGTTGAAGGAAGGTGTCTTGGCTCAGGACTAGAACCAGAAGCAGAGTTCAGATGGAATCTTACCTGTACGAAAATAAAAAATACAGAAAAATAAAATGAAAATAATTTCTTCATATACACAACCATTGCTTAACGTTGCTCATTCAAATGTTGTGTAAAACCCCACATAAGTGTGTGTCATGCAGAACAGCCAAACAAAAAAGCACACAAAAAAATCCCCTGCAAGAGACAAATGTGCCAGTTAACTATCGAAAACACATCCCAGAGACCAAAAAGGTGAAACATCTGTATAACATAAGTGTGTTCTGTCTAGTTCACCCATTAAATATATTGGCTAGTATAAAGCCATCAATATTTTAAGTGCAATTCTGGAGATACAAATGAGATATAGAGCAGAGCAAAAGGAAGTAAAATGGGGCTAAGAGTAGGACAAGTGCCCTGCAAACAAATGTGGATAGGGAAATCACTTAAAAATAACAAAATAAGCAACCACTTAGTAGATAACTCCCTAATTCCCACGGTATTAGGGAGCTATCTACCAAAAGGCTGAAAGACCTAAATTGGTATTTCAGCCACATTTACTAATACTAAGTAAAGATTTTTTTTTTATTTGGCCTTTTTTGCAGCTGAAAAAAGAAGATTTTAGAAGAAATTAAGACATCAAATGGTAAGTCTATTTTTTTTTTTA
>OW240916.1:155289927-155294927 GCA_933207985.1 Pelobates cultripes | reverse complement strand
TGTGGGAAAAAATACTTTTGTGTGATGCTTACAAAACTTTGTTTAGTTTGATGCTTGTTTGAGTATGACATTTTCTTATTCCCATTTCCAAAGGGCTGTTATCACTTACCTATTTTTTTAATTTACAATTTATATAGCACTGGGTATATGTTGGTTCTTTATAAATGATAAAATACTATGCAACTTGAACAAGAGATAAGTGCATTACACATGCATATACTTGATTCAATAACTAATATGCTAGGAGTATGCACCAGGAACAAGAAAATCACTGATTACATTGATACTGCAATTTTGCTTTCTGGTGATGGAGGCCTTCCCTATTGTCTTGCAACAATGATCTATTATGAGTGAGCTATATTAAGTAGCTTAGCATTTCATATTCAGATCCATTCTAGTGTAGGAGAGATCATACATTAGAAAGATGAAAGCTAGGCACATTAGTACAATCAAATAAAGCACAAAGTGGTAAAGAACATAAAAGTCATAAAATCCATTAATAATAAGGAAACTCAGCAGATTATTGCTTTTGAAGAATCTGGCTGCCTGACTAATGCTTGACACTCCTGAACAATAGGGAAGTACATTTTTATCTTCATACATAAAGCAAATACATGGTTCTAGTGTATGATAGTCTTACCTGACTATTTTGCATGACTCCCAGGTTTGAAGCAGCATTGACTGCCTTAACTGATGCAGGTATTTCATACAATGCTTGCACTCCTTGTAAAGCTGTAATTTTATTTTCGTTTAACTGCTTGTTAAGCCAAGAAATTACTGGGGGATAAAAAAATTATAAATAAATAAAATTGAATATTAAGTGGATAAGCTTTTCTGTAGCATTTAAGTAGGTACATCCACTGGCACATTATAAATAAAATGATAATGTCTATTGCACTTAAAACACACCATAGGTGGACACAAAAATGTAGGAAAAAGCTTGCATGAAGAGTGTATTAAAATATACAAAGGAAACCATACATGATAAGTAAGCAGATGTACACAAGATGTTTTGCACTGAAAACAGGCTACTCATGATCAATATTTAAGCCTGGAATTGTTTCCTAACAATTTCGAAAGGGTGCAGGTACACAATTTATCGGCTACAGATTATTATGGAACACTTATTAAACTGTTCAATAATATTGTGTTCTGGCATTTGATTACATGACTTTACCATTGGTGAAAAATGAAATTCAGAAAAATGTATAATAAATAAATGTATAATAAACATTTGTCTCAGTCAACACAAACATGTAAATGTCAACATTTCTCAAATACAGATTACATAGTTATAAACAAGGCACTATTCTCAGTTTAGAGCAATCTACGGAAGGCTGCAGTGATGGAGTACTTTCTTCAAGATCAATTAGGCAGCTCAATGGATTGTAAATACCAAGATAAAATGTCAATGCTACACAAAAGGATATAGTGAGGTTTGTAAGCTACATGAGTAACACGTTTGCAAGGCAGTGTAAGGGACAAAAGGCACACATTTCATTTGTATGTTTGCTGAAGAGTGGTGGAGAATAACATTGTTTTTTCTTGGTAAAAGGACATTCATGAGAATAATGTTTTCCAATAATAAGGTGGTAAAATTAATAAGCTTGTAAAAGTAAAAGATTTGACACTCAGAATACCCAAGAAAAAAAATGCTTAATGATATATTAATTGACATACAGCATCAAGACAAAGTAATGTCAACAGGTCTGCAACGTTTACCATTTTCATTAGTCTTTAACAACTGTTTGCCTTCTTCCAACTTCTCCATTGTGTTGTCCAGTTGCTCTTTTAACTTTACTAGCTAGGAAATACAAATACATATGTGACAAAACATTAGAACTATTTCACTTTGAAGAAAAAAGAGACCTCACAGACAAATGCCTGGAGGACTTTTCAGTGTCCTAAATGGCTATGGCAAAATTGCTCTACCCTTTCCAGATCTCAGCTCTCTCCCTTTACACTTATGCTCCTTTTATTTGTCCCATCCCTTTCACAATAACAAGGACTTCATAGGAAAAATTTCTAAAACAATCTAGGAAAAGGTCACTAGAACTCATAATTAACCATAATTCTTTCTGTTCCGAACATCCTTAAACAGCCTATAGGTGCAGATTTTTTTACGTGTGTATATGATGGCTTATAAATCGGTGTATAATGGGTGTATAAATTACTGTATTTTTATGTATGTGAGCTTTTAAGAAATAGGTATTGGATGAGTAATAAAACTTACCTGTGTTGGTGGATAAATATATGTAATTCAGTAGGTGGAGTGAATGTGACTTGGTGCGCATCTGAATGCACCTGCATGGGGTGTATGGCTTGATCAATTTGACTAGGTAATGATATGTAACATGCTCTGAGTATGTGACAGTGGTTCAAGACAGGTGAATGTGGGATGCATGATTAAGGCACAAGCCATGTGCAATGTGTCTCCTTAATCCAGCCCCTCCATGTGTCTCTTTAAGCCCCTCAGCCTCACCATGTGTCTTCGTAATCCCCAAGCCCCTCCATTTGTCTCCTTAACTGCTGCTTCCCCTTTTCCCTTTGTGACAGCTTACCTACATGTTGTAACATGGCCGAGCGGGGACCACGGTAGAGGAGCTTGTTTCCCCTCTACAAGATCTTACAGGAAGCAGTTCAGCATTCTCTGCAAGAACTTCCTGTCAGGCAGGCCAGGTAGAGGAAAACAAGCTCAACTACCATGGTCCCCGCTCAGCCATGCTACCTGACCAGCAGGAGGGGATTGCTCCCCTCCTACAGGTCACCCAGCATTGCACACCTCCAAGTGCCTGTGCACCCTAAGCGGCTGCTTAATTCGCCCAGTGGTGGCAATGGGCCTGAATGTACCATGAGCACAGATTATTACATGTACTGGGATGTAGCAATGTTTGATATGAAGCGGCCTCTCTATGCTTTTGTATGATCCTTATGGATGGTAAAGGAACAGTCTAAGCACCAAAATCAGTTTATCTTAATAAAAGGGATTTTGATGAATGGATTCTGCCTTTACAGCCTTAAAACAGCATATAAAAACAGTGCAGTTTCCAGGAAATGTCACGGATCAGATTTTAAATTCTAATTATACTAGTGGTTAGTAGGGATCCTTGAAATTAATAGATTTAATATTGAATCTATTTAAATTCCAACATCAACATAAAAAGAATGCTGATGCTGGGTCCATTCTTTTCTTCTAGGATTGGTGCATATGGGCTATGTGTACACAGTCTCAATGATAAGTATACGATTGGACAAAACCATGACATCACCAGAGATGGATCAGCCCAGTATTCAAAACAGGTTAAAAAACATAATATAATAAAAAATATTAATGGTTATGGAAAGGAATGTCATGCTCCTACCCAGTTTTTATTGGTCTACACACCATCAGATATGAGATAGAGGTCTATACTTGGGACACATTTTTTCTATATTGTATTTGCCATTCTTTATACATGGATGCTAGGGTTACAGGTGTTTTATTCTCTGCTACTGTCATATCTGTGATGGACAAGTATGATAGACAAGTAGTATATATATAGGATATTAGGTTTTACAATATGCATTTGGTCGTCAGGGTTATGCAATCCCAGCAGTCTGCTTGCACTTTAGATCTGCCTCTATTTTTGATGCACCCCCCCATAGAAGGTTTTCCAATCATTGCATTCATCACATGTTCATGCCACTTCCACCGTGAACATGTGTGCAATCCAAATGTGATGAATAAATTTTATGTGGTATGAATATTTACACAATTTGTGGAAATGTTAGGGTTGAGAAAAGCTCTTCTGTTACAGCATATGTTGATACAATAAAGACATATGTTTGTGCAGACCTTTTATGCCAATAATTATATTGAAAATAGACAGACTGAATAATTAAAATTATCCTTCATTCATTCTCAAGACTAGCCTTATTAACTTCCACAGGTATGCTATCTGCGTCTCATTATCCTTAAGGTAATGCACAGGTTTTAGACAATACCCCATTTAAAAACCTTCAAATCAAATATGTTGAATAGTACTTCTAGCTTTCATTACCTCTTCTTCTTTCATCTTCAAGGTATGCTTCAGATTGCTTAGCTCTGCTCTGTCCTTCTCCAAGATATGGTCCTTTTCTCCCATCAACTTTTCTTGCTGCATTGTCACAGCATTTTTAATCTTTATCTTCTCTATTAATTTCTTCATGTCGGTCTGTAGTTTTTTGATAATCTCATTAGCCTATGGGAACAGTGCAATTGGTTAGTACATTGAAGGTGTCAATTTATGATCATGACAGACATGGAATTTTAGTTACTTTTATAAGTTCCTCAGAAAGGGATTTCACAGTTGCTTCAAGTTTTCCGGTTTGTAGCTGTTTTTGTTCAAGTGATTCTTCTAGCTTTTTCTGTTGGGAGGAAATGCAATTATGTAAAAATAGATTCTTTACAGCAGATGCAAAAAAAATTATTAAACTATAATATTGCCTTGCTAAAAATCATACTTTAATTATGGAGATAATAAGCCATAACTTTTTTTTTTTTTTTTTTTAGAAGGCAGTTGAATAGCCTTTAGAGTTTCCAGTTCCTATTTGCAATTAAGCAAGCTACACTTCTTATAGAAACACCAACCTTGTGTTCCTGAACACTTTCGCAAGCATTTACACTTCGAGTTACGACTTGTTCTTTGTCTTTGACTTCCTGCTCTAGAACAGCAGTTCTTGTCTTGTATTGGTTAATAAGCTTCTCTTTTTCATGACATTCTGAATCCAGAGTGGCATTCTCTCTTCGAAGAGAAGTTACCTCCTGTTTTGTTCTGTGGCACTCCTATAAGACAGTATAGTTATATATTTACTTCTACTTCATTTTGATTATTTTATTAGTAATTGTATATTATATATTTGGAAAATCATAGGCAAGAAAAAAAATTATATAAAAAAAAATACATATATACATATATATATATACACACACACACACACACATATATATATATACACACACACACATATATATATATATA
>OW240916.1:154952408-155289827 GCA_933207985.1 Pelobates cultripes | reverse complement strand
ATATATATATATATATATATATATATATATATATATATATATATATATATATATATATATATATATATATATATTTTCACATACATACCCACAAAGTATTTTACATTGATATTTTTATGTAAAATTTAAAGTAGACAAGCATCAACATCTCAATTCCTAAACCTTTCTTACTTTTTATTTATTTTAGATCAATTAACCTAGTGTTTAATAAAGTGGACTATAGAGAGAACCAGTGACTAATTAGAAAGAAGTGTAAATTTCCCTATATGGTATTATCAATTTATTTCCCTATATGGTATTATCAATTTATACATGTCCTTGCAACTTACTGGACTTTGAACAGAAATGACTGTTTACTACCATCAATATCTACTGATAAACACATCTAGAAATGCAGGATGTGCATAGTTAAATAAGTGTCACCCATTTTATGTGGTAAAACAGTAGTCAAGTGTGATTTCATTAATAATATGCATTAGCCATTAACAACCATATTACAAATCCAGTGTCTTTTTCTTTACACCTAGCCCAGTTACAGATCAAACACTTCTAATACCCATCAAGGTTAAACAGAATATGGATTTAAAATATTGCGCATGGTGCTTCATACCTCTTCCATTCCGGAGAGTTTGCTTTTAAGTTCTCGTATACATGACTCAGACTTGTACTTCCTCTCTGTGAGGTCCTTATTAATGGATTCCAGTTCATTTACTCTTGATTCCAAGTGTTGTATTGTTTTGCTGCTTGAAGCTTCCAATTCTTTCTTTTGATGTTCATACTGGAACTGGCACTGAGTTTGAATCTAAAATAGGTTTAACATTCAATTGATATTTTTTTTCCCCCAATTATTTTTTTTTAATAATAGAATCTGAATTGACAGGCATGTCCAACATATCTCAGTATAAATCAATTATAAACTAACAACAAGGGAATAGTGAGTTCATGTAAAGTCAGAAATAGCCATAATTCGTAAGGGGATACAAAGTAGGAGTAAAAAAAGTATTTAACATTGAATAGATACTTTAAACACAACAGGATCAGAAATAGTTTGTTTCCTGTGACTATTCTAATTACTATTCTTATACTAATTGGCAGTGGCCTTGATGAGAATAACAAAAGTGCATATACAGTATTTAGTAAAAGATTTGCTGACATAAAATGATGCTTCAGAGCTATTAACTGGTCACAATATAGTTATTTCATAATAGAAACATCTTACACTTTCACTAAGCCATGAACTGTGAGACACTGACTACTCAATTGCACATTTTAGATAGAAGAATTATACAATTCCTCATACACAGCTATTTTTCAGCTCAGCATTGACTGACTAAACCTCAGTTTTTATAGATTTATTTTTTTCCCTTTGCACTTTTTTTTTTTTTTTTTTTTAAGGTTCATCACATTTATACTTTGTATGTTTTGGTTTGAATATTTATATTTATTTTGAGAGCATTGTGCAAGTCTTATGGAAAAGCAATCAGAGTGACTGACTATATTGAGGAAATTTATAGATGCACACATAGTGTATATGTAAATATATTCAATAATTGGTTAGTACATTGAAAGCATCAATGTATGATCATGATGGACAGTTGCTTTTATAAGTTCCTCAGAAAGGGACTTCACAATTACCTCTAGTTTTCCGGTTTGTAGCTGGTGAGAGTATGAGATAGATATAGATATATATCTATCTCATACACTCACCAGTAGTGATGTCCCGAACGGTTCGCAGGCGAATAGTTCCTGGCGAACATAGCGTGTTCGCGTTCGCCACGGATGGCGAACATATGCGATGTTCGGTCCGCCCCCTATTAATTTACTAATACGAAGTAAAAATTACTTAGTATTAGTAAATTGTGCCCCTACTCGCAATACCGCGAGTAGGGGCATGTCTATTAAACTGTGAGGGGGAAGGCTTATAAAGCTATTAGGCTAAGAAAACTCTGATTGGATTTCAAGCCATCCAATCACAGTGCTCTGTGTCATTTTACACAGCGTGGGAAAGTTCTTTTGAATTTTCCCACACTGTGTAAAATGACAAAGAGCACTCTGATTGGCTTAAACCAGCCAGAGTGTTCTTAGCCTAATTGTAGGGCGTGGCAAGGCTTTATAAGCCTTCCCCTGCCCTGCAGAGCTCAGTCTGCGCGGAGCCCTCCATGGGTGAAGATGAATTATTTTTTTGTGCGCTTTTTTTTATTTATTTTTTTTATTTTTTAATTGCGTCGGTTCTTATGGCTTTTTATTTGGCCTTTTTTGGGGCTGAAAAAAGAAGATTGTAGAAGAAAGAAAACATCAAATGGTAAGTTATTTTTATCTAATTTTTTTTTTACAGGTTTTTAGTTAAAGGTCCCCCCCTCATTATTTTTAGGGTGAGGGGGGTAGGTAGGGAGATCTTTTTTTTGGGGGGGGGGTGACTAGGGCCCCCACCACCGCTCAGGGGTGGGGGCAGACAATAGGTCCCCCCCTTATTGTTATTTTAGGGCCCCCACCCACCGCTCAGGGGTGGGGGCCAGGGGGGACAGTAGGTCCCCCCTTATTGTTATTTTTAGGGCCCCCACCCACCATACAGGGGTGGGGGCCGGAGAGGGGGAGGACTGTAGGTCCCCCCCTCATTATCTTTATGGCCCCACCCGCCGCCCCCCGTTCGCGACATCACTACTCACCAGCTACAAACCGGAAAACTAGAGGTAATTGTGAAGTCCCTTTCTGAGGAACTTATAAAAGTAACTGTCCATCACCAGAACATTTATATATATCAAAAATGTTCTGGTGGGGAAAAAAAATTGTGATTGAAAACTATTTCCATCTAAAGTCTGTGGATAGTTAATAGAATGTTATACAAAAATCTGCACACTAGTTAAGCCATAAGACTTGCTTTGCCTACAGAAATCACAAATCTGCAGTGATGTTACGATCGCAAAGGATTATGGGTGGGCATATGCAAATTAGTTTAACAAAGAATCACATTTTTGCCTCATTCCATTTTAACCCCTTCAGGACCGGACTGTTTTGGCCATGTTGTACGTTAAGGACCAGGGCTGTTTTAACATTTTTGTGGTGTTTGTGTTTAGCTGTAATTTTCCTCTCTCATTTACTGTTCCAAGTTATATATTTTTTATTTTTTTATTTTATTTTTTTATTTTATTTTTTAGGACAAGAAGGGCTTACTTTACATACCATTATTTGCATCATGTCATATAATTTACTTATGGTGAAACATTGAAAAAACAAACATGTTTGACTTTTACTTAAAAAAAAATTTAGTATCTAAAAAAAACAATAAAAAAAAACAATAAAAAAAACTGCTAAATTGATTCAAAATTTTGTCCAGAGTTTAAAAAAAAAACACCCAGTGTTTACATGCTTTTTTGCAAGTTATAGGGCTATAAGTACAAATAGGATATTGCGGTTTCAAAACATACATTTTTAGATGTATCAATAGTGACATTGAAACACTGTTATCTGTCATAAATCTCTGAATCACAACTCATATGTACATTTTAATTTTTTAATTTTTTTTTTTTTTTAAAGTAGGCAACCCAGAGTATTCAATATGGGGTATATCCAGTCTTTTTTAGTAGCCACATAGTCACGGTGATCAGGTAAGTACATAATACTGTTATGATGGTTCAGAACCGTCACCAGTCCTCAATGTGATTTTTTTTGATGACTGTCCTGAACCGTCAGCGGTCGTGAAAGGGTTAAACATGAATTCCTTTGAGCCGGTGTTTGCTGTATACAACAGCTTTGAAACACAACTTAGGAAAAGATGCAAAGCCAGTGAATGGTTAACAGTGACGTGTTAAACTAATTTGCATATGCCCACCCAGAATCCTTTGCGGTAATACCATCACTGCAAATTTGTGATTTCTGTGGGAAAAGCAAGTCTTATGGCTTGACTGTTGTGCAGATTTTTGATTAACATTGTATTAACTATCCACAAACACACTATAATATATATATATATATATATATATATATATATATATAAATAAATATAAAAAAGACCTTGCACTCCTGCTCACTGTCTTTTGACCCAGTGCTCGATTGCACTTTGTATGTAGAACAATTAAATCAGCACTCCCAGGTAATTCACAAATTCTTTACTTGAAAAAAAAAAGTGTTGAAAAATGTCAACATTTCAGTTCCACATGGGAACTTTCATCGGGACTAACGCCTGATCTGTCCATCATGATCATAAATTAACCCCTTCAATGTACCAGGCCCCAAATGCACCCTTATAACATGCAGCCCTCTTGGTTTCATATGAAAATAAAAATTATGGAGATTAGGCCAACTCATCAGTTTTCTACCCCTCCCTGTCACCGTGTCACAGGTGCCTTAATCCAAGGCCTTTTTAGTCCCGCACTGCAGAGAGGATCTGGAAGAAGTATTTCCCAAATAAATGGGTTAATCTCATAAGAGCTGGCAGTAGGTTGCTGGATGGGACCTGCCAAAATGGGGCACATTGGCATTGTGGCATGCTTATGCAATGTATGATTATCTACAGTAACTAAACCTTATTTTTTGCCTGGGTTAAATGTTTATTTTATAAATCGCAAAAAACGAACAATCCCCCTCCCACAAACTATTACATTCTGTGAGCTTTGCAGTTGCTGTTCAGTAAATGAGTGAGTGTGCTGGATCTTATAGGTTATAAAGAATTTAGCCTGTCATAAGGTAACCATAAAACTGAAGCACAATAGTATGCAAAAATGTTTGTCAGGAAGATATCAGTTAGGCAAGACGAGGTTAACCTTCAAAAATCCGATTTCACACCCTTTTACAGAGGACTTATTTTAAAACTGTGTATATGAAATTTTCTATTGTGATGGCCTATTAGAGAAACATCAGTGACACAAGCTTTGATTTTCACACTACAAAGAGCTTTCGGAGACAGCATCACAAAGCACTAGCTGCATGTAGAAGAGTTAGAAACTTGAGCAGATTTTTTTTTCGCCATATCTCCCCACTCACTCTTCGAATCTCTTTTTAAAACCAGAATAAAAACAAATGAAACATTAATTGAACCTGCAATGCTTTCTCTCGTTCTGCAGTGATTTCCTGTGTATGCTTGCTAGTTAATAAAGACGTCTGAGATGTCCATTCGTTCCGCAGCTTATCCAGTTCTTTGCACTTCTCTGACAAGGCCTAGTAATAGAATATATATTTAAAATATCACTAAAGCAAATCTGATTTTAAAAAAAATGTTAAAAAAAAAATTGTAAAATGTAATCCTTGGGAGAAAAAGTATGCTTTGAGAGTATGCATACTTCATCAAAAATGTAACCATATGCATCATTATTATGCTTTACAAAGTTGATTACTTTTAACATGTACTGCATCCATATAACCCCCTATAATCTGGTAACAACTCACATATATATGTTTGTTAAAGGAACTTTATAAACACCATAAAAATGTATTTTAAATAAAGTTCTGGTGCCCACAGGTCACTGGTGCTTTCTTACCTGAAGGTTTTACACTGTTCTTGAAGGTTGCTCTCCAGACCCAGATCTCACTGTCCCCAGTGGTAACCGCTTTCTTCAATTCAGTTTGATAAAGTACAGAGTCCCACAGGGCAGGGGTACCGCTGATTGGCTTAAGGCAGTCAGCTCTAAGCCAATCAGTAGCTCCCCAATCAAAAAAGGTACATGTGTGTAAGAAAATACCAGATACGTCTGGGCACCATAATTACCTAAATTTGATGAAGTTGCTGTGGTGCCCATACAGCTCCTTTAACTTTAGAGATAAACAAACATAATACCAAGTAAAATACTGGGAAGTGACCGCTCCCTTTTGAAATTTTAACTTATGAGGATGTAGTTCTTTCACTGTGGTCTGTAAAGTTATCATGGCTATTGCAAGAATATGAGAAAAAAAATATTTAAAAACTATAAGTGGTATAAAGGAAGCAAAACCTTTTTGCAAGGTTATCAAAGAAAAATACAAGCATGGTATATTCCTACCACAGTAGTTTAATATCCCATTAAAAAAAAAAAAAAAAAATAGTTCAAGAGATTTAGATTTGGAATCATGGTGAATATTAATCTTTAAACTTTACATCCAGAACATATGAATTCTAAAATTGTGGGAGTAGATTTCCATGCAATAATTTATCCACACAAAACAAATAAAGCAACTTTACCTGTTGTGTGACACAAAGTCTTTTAGAAAGATCCTCTTGTGTTTGTTGAAGCTTGTCTTTTAAAGAACTATTTTCCAACTACATGCCAAAACAAAGTAAATGTGTAATTTTAGCAAATCACATAATATTAAAAGTATACATATATGCAACTCTAAAGAAAAAATATCTTTCATAACCATCTTAAATATAGTGTCACACGGTCTGCATTCTTGAAACTGAATGTATTGTAGACAATTCTGTTAGCTACTCTGTATTTATAAATTCAGTAACTAGGGTAAGAAAATACATTGATAGTGTATATAATGCCAAAATACCAGAGTATTGCAGTATGCAATTATACCTTTTTATTTGAATATAAATATAACAGCTAAAATGTGTATCTTGGAATACCTTTTTTATTGGACTAACAGAATTTTTAAATAACAAGCTTACAGGCGAACCTCCCTTTTTCAGGTCTAAAGATTTTCTGAGCAAGACAACACACAGAATTCAAAGTTGAGTTGTGATACAGAGGTTAAAGTGTCATGAGCGCAGATAAGAGACAGGTTTGATAGAAAATAGACCCTATTATTGCAGAGGGTCATACATATCTTGTGTGAACAGCCCAGAGAGGGGAGAGAGAGGAAAAAAAGCAAACAGTACAGAAGGGGGGTGGGGGGGAGTGAAAAAACAAAAATAAATAATTACTTATATTAAGAATGCATAAATTCCCATCCAAGAGTTACAGGATTTGCATGAAGGCCTATATCCAGCATACACAGACACATGAGTATTGCCACATCCACCATCACTGCAGTATTTCGTTACTTGTCTACCACCACGATGTCTGGTTGATTGGCCAGCACTTGCTTGTCTGTCTGGATCTTGAAGTCCCACAGGATTGTAGCCCTGTCATTCTCAACTACCCTTTGTGGTATCTCCCATCTGGACTCCCATAAATAAATATTTATGGGAAATCAGTAGACTACAGAAGAGAATATATGTATGCGTGTGTGTGTGTGTGTGTATATATATATATATATATATATATATATATATATATACACACACACACACACACACACACACACACACACACACATATATATAAACACACACACAAAGTAAATGTATTGAGTACACAAAGTGTTCACTCCGATTACTCATAGATGTGTTTGTTATTTGGTGGGAACCAATTTAGTACTAATACAGAGAAATACGGAGGAGAATTGATACTCCTCTTCAACAACCAGTTACCAGTGCTAAGTAGTAACCTCATCTTAGGTGTCCTTTTATACACGGACGCTTTAAACAGTGAAAAATCAGTTTAATCAAGGACCAATGAGATATTTTTTTTATGGATGGTTATTAGTGATGTCCCGAACGGTTCGCCACAGACGGCGAACATATGCTGTAAACTTTGACCCTGTACCTCACAGTCAGCAGACACATTCCAACCAATCAGCAGCAGACCCTCCCTCCCAGACCCTCCCACCTCCTGGACCGCTCACTAAGAATGCAGCTTCTGAATGTAAAATGGATGCTGTCCAGGAGGTGGGAGGGTCTGGGAAGGAGGGTCTGCTGCTGATTGGCTGGAATGTGTCTGCTGACTGTGAGGTACAGGGTTAAAGTTTACCGCATATGTTCGCCTCCCGCTGCGAACCGTTCGGGACATCACTAATGGTTATGTATTCAGATTCAAGTTGGGGATTTCCTCTTTAATAAAGCCTAGTACTCTAATGTTACCATAGATGCAGGATGTGGGTTGTAATTCATGAGAGTTTGACATGTTAAGCCATCACAGCACAAGAATTCTGAGGGAACAATTTGAGATCATCAGTTGTTTCTATTTTCATTAGTAGTAAGGCAATCCCTTTCACAGTCAGTATTCCAATAGTTTTATGTAAATGGGCACTTTTTACTTTAAATTCCATTATTTCAGCTATATCCAGAATTACACTAGTATTAGGTAATGTCCTCCCCTTCACTCTACTGTATTCAAAAGGAACAAGTGCCATTAATATTTAAAAATATAAAAAAAAAAAAAAAATCTATATATAAACAATGTTAAATTCATAAAATAAAACTGCTTTTGAAGAAAATAAATTTTACGGACTGGTATAATTCCATGATATTTATAAATCAAATCGGGTTAATGAAGGTATGAAATGTCATTTCAGTGAAGACTCCTTGTATTATTTTAAGGAACATCCTTTACAAGCTGGTAAAGAAGATCCGTGTGATAGCTCAGGAATTTTGACTGTAAAGAGATTTTTCTTGTTAGTTGAGGATTTTTAATTCCTACTATGTATTGTCATAGTGATATAATACTACGTAGCGTTCTATAATAAATTCCATTTAGTCCCTTACTCCACCTGGCCTTTGTTATGGCACCTCAGTTTAACACTCTAAATGTCATTGTGCTGAAAATTAAAGATGAAGTCCCACGTGGCTTTGTAAAAAAAAATTTTACACAACTGACAACACCTTCAAGACAAACTGAATAAACACCACACTCCAAGATTCACAGCTACCCATGCTCGTAGCATGGTTATGAATCAAGTAGTTCCTTTGATTCATGGGTTTACTAAACTCAAAATTCTAGAAAACTGAAATGCAAAACTACAAAACTAAGCAGTGACTATTCCAGAGATCGATCCTCGCCATATAATTTATGTTTTCCTTTAAATACTTATGTATCCTTTAAATACTTCTTGGTCCAGGGCTGTACAATCATAGCAAATTAGGAACGTTCTTCTAGCTATAAACATTGTTTTATTATTTTAAATACATTTAAAATAGTTCATAAAAAATAAAAATTAAAAAAAGGAGGGAGGGACTATTCAAGCCTGGAAGATACTTTTAATCATTGACTTGCTTCCACACATTCTGGCTTTTGTATTCCTAATGAGTGATGTCACATTCTGCCTCACCATCATAAGATTAACTGTATTTTTAATACTCCATAAGCATCTTGGGCAATACTTCAATCTTTTCGTCCTTCTGAGTTAAAGAATCAGCAGATTCTCCAAGTCCTCCATACACTCTCAGTCTCATATGGTCTGAAACATTTGCTAGCTGATTGTATAAAAAATTTAATTATTGGCAAGTCATGATTTTCATCTGCTATACTGACCCACAAGAAAGTTTTAACCTTGGTTCTCTGTTTTACTGACAAGCACTGATGATTGCATTTAGCTTTTTTTACTTAAAGGCTATTTCACCTTCAGAAAAAGTTTAGAGAAATTATTTTGCTGGTATATTAATATCAGCAAAGGTATATTCTGTAGTAGTTTTATTCTTGCACTTACAGGCTTTTTGCTAAATCTGGAAGTGCAAGAACTAGTCAGATTAAAAGCACTTATTCCTGCTTCAAATATTTTTGTGTGGGTATATAATATTACATTATTTTCTTTATATATCACACATAATAAAGGACAGACTAAATTAAAACTAGACACACACATCAATTTTCTTTTTAAATATAGCAGGTGAGGCAACTATAGTTATTATTTTCTGTTTTACTGTGATGATGCAATGCACGTCCCTGCCAAAAGAGAGGGCAAAATTGAATGAGCAGTGGTGCATCTCAGGAAAGATCACTTCACATATGATATGTTCATCTGTTCCTTTGGTCACTTATCATTATTATATTTACTGGCATTTATAAAACGCCAACAAATTCCGCAGCGCTGTACAATTGGGAAAAAGACAAACAAAATAATAACAGACCGATACAACAGGTAGAGGACCCTGCCCCACTTGCCTAAGAAATACTCACAATAGAAGGCTTGTTTTATGGATGGAGAGGTGGGAAGGGTAATTTTGCTGGTTTTTCCTCACTGCTCAGTATAATTCAAATCAAAATGGTGTTTTTGGAGAACTGATGACAATATGTTATGGTATTTTCCTCAGAAAGATCTTGCAAATTATATAGTGCACATGAACATTTGTGTGTTTTATTACAGTTCTATAACAAGGCGCATGATGGCTGAACAAACTGTTATGGAGAAGGTCTGTGTAGGCTTATATGCACAGGCAAGGATCAGACAGCACAGAAGGTACTGAGACTAGATTTAAAAAAAGGCGTTCTATGTGTTGAGAAAAGGTGCCCAACCAGTGCTTCTTCATGAGATGCAGGTTAAATTTGAGTGCTGGGTACATTTGGTAAAACTGAATAATAGCACACACCAAAACTTCACCGACAATCATTTCTCATTTGGCTATGTTGTGTTATATACAGTTAATTTAGAAAGTATTCAGATAAGTGTTAATTAGGACAGCAAATATCAACTTTTAATCATAGGCTTTTGATTAAAAAGTCATTTTAGTTTTAGACGTATTCTAGTCATTTGATTTATTTTAGTTGACCAAATCTCCAGTATCTGCCCCTTTCCCAGCCCTTTTGTGTCTTTGTGTCCACCCAATCCCTCCATGCATCTCATCCCAATGAGCCTCAATCCCCAAGCCCCCCCCCGTGCCTCAATCCCCAAGCCCCCCCCCGTGCCTCAATCCCCAAGCCCCCCTCAATCCCCAAGCCCCCGCCTCAATCCCCCTCCTCAATCCCCAAGCCCCCTGCCTCAATCCCCAAGCCCCCGTGCCTCAATCCCCAAGCCCCCAGTGCCTCAACCCAAGCCCCCGCCTCAATCCCCAAGCCCCCCCTGCCTCAATCCCCAAGCCCCCGCCTCAATCCCCAAGCCCCCGTGCCTCAATCCCCAAGCCCCCCTCAATCCCTGCAATCCCCAAGCCCCCGTCCTCAATCCCCAAGCCTCAATCCCCAAGCCCCCGCCTCAATCCCCAAGCCCCCTCCCAATCCCCAAGCCCCGTGCCTCAATCCCCAAGCCTCCAATCCCCAAGCCCCCGCGAAGCCTTTCAATCCCCAAGCCTCCAATTTCAATTTGGTTTTAGTCTTTTGACTAAAAAGCCATTTTAGTCATCTGAATTGTTTTAGTTTTAGTCAACTAAATCGAATGAAAATTGTTAGTCAAAACAATAATGTTGCAGCCTTAGGCTAGTATTGTTTAAATTAAATTATACATCAGTTAAATTTCACATCAGTCTAAACTCCATACTCAATAACAACACACACACACACACACAAAAAAAAACTGACATAAAGCTAAAACATGTACATGTGAAAAAAAAATAAAGTGGTCTAAACACTTTTTGAATGCATTGAATAAATAAGGTATACTAAAGAAAACGACACAGATGCATACAGATACATTAAATTGTCGTGTATCTCTGTATAGTTGTAAATATATGAAAAATCAAGCTGTAAACAAACCTTTAAATTTTGTATACAAGTAGCAAGGTATTTCTTTACATCGCTGTCATTTCCTGCTAAAAGTTTTAACGAAAGGTGTGTTAGGTGCTTGAATGGGTTTGTTTCTATAATATTTAAGTTTGCAGGAGCAGAGTCTGGTACACTTGAAGACGTTAATAGCTGCAGTAAAAACCTGTAAAAATATAGAAAAAGAAAAACTATAAAACAAAAAAGTTTTAAACAAAAACTAAAAAGTGATCTGTGTAAAGGCACTCAATTTTCTTAAATATTGAAAGTTAGCAGCTACCACAAAGTGTGAGCATCTCCTTCACAACACACGCTATTGAATATGTGAATGTAGATAAACTGAATGGAAACCAGTTACCACCAGTGATAGTAGTGGAGCAGTAGAAAATGTCACTTACGTAATGGTTATACAGCAATATGCCACTCCATTCCCACTGCTTCCTGGACCAAAGAAGGAAAGTGTCCCCCATTGTAGAGACACAAGCTGTATATTCCAGAGCCAGGTCCAATTGGCTCTAAATCAGGGGAACAGGGTCTTTACCTGCTATAAGCTGTTTACACGTCTCATTCTGTACTTCACCAGCAGCCGCTTTGTATCTCCCATTGAGCCAATACGGACAAAGACTGAAGAGGGCCTGTGTCCCTTTAGAACACATCCGCTCGTGAGATCTGAGCCTGTCCTTATTTGACTCTACTCCATCTGAGTCCATATTGATCATACTTACACTCACATTGGAATATCTAATATACTACACTATATTGTGTTTTTCTTATGTATCTAGCATATTGCTGTATATCCATTACATAAGTGACGTTTTCTAGGGCTCCACTATCATCACTGGTTTCCATTCAGTTTATCTATATTCACAAAAATATATTATAGAATTGCAATAAAATTGCTTTAAAATGTAATACTATCCTATTTTTTCCAAATCTATAATCCTCTTTTTAGCACAGCATGAATACTCAGAAGCAAAGTAATCAGTCTGTGTATGCATTCATTAATCCTATGTATAAACCTTTATATAACAAACACTTATACAATTTGTACATATAGTTTAAAAATGCATTTCTTTTAATAAAATATGTTGGCATTTGATAATAAGGTTTAAAGCACGTGTAATAAAATGATGCAACTTTTTGTTTCAGCATTATTTCTGGTTTTCTAACAAACATCAAGGAAACTTCTTTAAGACCATATATTGACTTTATTTTTCCTATGGTGTTAGCTATTGGAAATGTTGTCTTTCAAGAGTTGTGACCCTGAATAGAATGAGGGGGCAGGGGAGACCCTCACAGTTTTCTAACTAATCAATAGATTGATCTTAACATGACACCATCTTGTACTTAATAGTGTTTAAGTGCAAAGTGTTTAAACAAGAAATCTTGACAGCATTATTTTGATTAAGCAATCTAATGGTTTTCCAAACTTAGTTATAATGCACCATAATGTTAACATAATCAATGCTTTTGTTCGACAATAAATAAAATCCTTATGCAGTACTTAAAGTCTATATCATAGTATGATTTAATGATAACGAACACTGAATATGCTGTCCCCTCATATTTACATCTAATAGGCAGTGGAGGGTAGACTGCTTCAGCATTATGCAGAAGTAGGATTTCAGTGGTGTGGTGTGGTACAGCTGCTGCTACACCATTTGTTCTGCCTAGTACTGGCTATATAACAATGTTTAAATAAGGAGTATAGTATGTAGTGACCGTAATGTCTTCTCTATCCTATCAAACAAATTTCACATTGAATACGCTGCAGAAATGGAGAAATATCACCATTCAGGCCTTCACTCTAGAGTATTTTCTATTGTCATTTTGAAAAAGTCCTGGGAGTCTTACAATGACTTTATGCAGAACTGAATTTACACCATGTGGTATTTACAAGTGGAATGTGTGCAACAGACACTCAGGTGATGTGTGACTGTTTGTTAGACCATCAAGGTGAATAATGCATGCGGTTTGCAATAAATTTGTAGGTATGGAACATGGGTACTGTAATCATTGGTTACTGCATGTGAAGAGAGTATTATAAAGATGTTAGAGGGGCACTGGAATTGTATGTTTTGAGAGACTTATGATAACAGACAAGCAATGCAGATTTCATTACAAGGATTGATACATGTTAAACGATGACTATTATGTCTTAATTCCACTCTTTACTGTACTGTTCATTAAATACAGGCAAAAAAATCACTCTAAGCTTATATGTAGGAATATATGCTAAAAAAAACTACAAGTCCCTGAGGGTGTGGGTGAGGGGGGCAACGAAAAAAAATAAAGAAGAATACATGTCTCCAATCAGAACATAAAAATGTGTACCTGGGAACAGCTTTGTCCTGCTCCAAAATGCATTGCTCTAAGAGGTCGATAAATCTCTGTGGAAATGCAGAAAACTCTACTAGTAGTCCTTGCTGGTTCTTTAAACTATAAGTGATATGAAAAATATCTTAGTCAAAGAAAGAAAATACAAATATATTATATATATATACACACACACACACACACACGCGCAACAGTGATATAAAGCACATCCTTAAATCATAGCACATTCCTCGCTGCCCACCCCAATTTTTCAGAAATGTACTCATTAGACTTTTTACTCTAGGCACGCTCACTTGCACCTAATAATCAATAAAGTCTTTAAGATGCAGTGGCAATTTGAAAAAGTAGAAATGAAAGAACAAAATACACACACAAAAACCAAACCTTAACCTTAAAAACTTTTTTTTAATTTTTAAAACAATTTAGCACTTTTCAAAATATTTTTAAGGGATATGTTTTTGAGTTTTGAGGAGGTCCCTTTTCTCAGATATCCAAGAAATTAAAATATCTACATTTGCCTGAAAATTAGAGTATAGTGGCTGCCAGGCAGACTGCCATTAAAGGGGCTTCCTCCTTAAGACCTTTGTTGAAAAAAAAAAAAAAAAAATGAAAAACACTTTCAGGATCATAAAGAATAGGAGGACAGACAGGGCTAAGGTTTCTAAAACATACAAGTTATATGCAATACAGCTCTATATAAAGCAAGGGATTGGAATATGATTGCAATGCATGTGCTGTAAAGAAGCACCTTAAACGAAAGGTTAAATTGGACCATTGACCATCATGATTTCACTATTGCCAAATAAGGATGCTGCGAGGAGTCTTATGGCGCTAGATTACAGCTAAGGCTTGATGGAAGGCTATTTTAGTTGTTCAATTTTGACGATGTTGGAATTTCACTGAAATTTCAATCCAGTCAAGAGATATACAAAGACAAATTATGGATTTCTGTATTTCTCCTTTCTTCGATCCAGACGTGGTCTTGAGGGATCCTCCATAAAACTTAATGCTGTACACTTGCGCATGCACAAGAGTACAGTGGTGACGTCGGCTCCGAGAAGGACCCTGAGCCCACAAGGGGCAGGTTCAGGTAAGTAAATCTGACCTTTTCCTGCTCCCACCCTGCGGTGATGTCACCATAGGGTCAAGCTGAAAAAGAGGGAGCAGGCTTTAGGCACTTGACAGTTTTTTGTCACATTACTTTAATTGTCTGTTAGTCAAACAATAGAGCGTGCACCAGAAAAGTAAGCAGGTGGTAAGATACAAAAACAAGGAAGTATGAATGCAACCAAGGAGATTCAATCCATAACCATCACGATGAGCAGTAGCAGTTAGAACAATAAAAAGTACCCCTTTAAGAAAGCACCATAAAGGGATACTCCAGACTCCAATAGCTTGCTGAAAAACTATCTGTGAAGAGTGTATCCTCTTTAATTTAACAAAAACTTCAAATTTTAATAGAAATTTGCACTTTTGGAAAATAAAGTTATAAAATAACCGTGTTACATCCCCCTACCTTGGCTGTCAGACAACTGGTCATGCTACGTCCTGGTTACTAAGTTTAATGGAGCTAAACCATTTTAGATGCAGCCCCTAATCATTTGCATGCATGTTTTCCTTGTGTGCATATCTACTAAACAGTGATATATAGTTTTATTTTGGGCAGTAGAGTGTCCCTTTAGAGTATAGATTGAACATGTTCAACTACGTTAGCATATTTCAAGGAAAACCACATTGTAAAATTATGTTAACTAAACACTGGCAATATGCCAGTGACCCAGAAGTGAAACCAAATAACTAAGGAGGAAGTGAGGTTTTACGGGCCCATTAATTTGTGGAACCAGAGGAAAAGTTGAGAAAAAAAGTTGTGCTTGTCCAATGATCTGAGAACATGGCACAAAGCTAATAAACTGAGGGTCAAGGTGGACAAAAAAAAACAAACATCTGCAGGTCAAATGGGAAGTCAGGTAAAAAAAGAAAAAACAAAAAAAATTACTTAAAAAAGGTTGTGGAATAAAAGCACAATGTTAGTGGGAATGGTAAAAATGGAAGTGCATTTACTTTGTATTTTTCTCCCAGTCACACATTTACTCCAAGGATATTGACAGGTGTATATTACTGCAGGTAGGATCAAAATAATGCTTCAATATAATACTTAGTACTGATAGCTAGTTCATACAAGAATTGCAGCTTATATTACTTTTTTTTTAAAGAAGAAAAAAATAAAAATACTCTGCATATAGAACCATAAGCAAACCTATACATCTAAAAATGCATGGGTGCATGGATTATTCATTTGAGGAGATAAACATATGACAAAATAGTTCTTACAGTATTACTTTATAATTAATACACACTGCATATTGCAGAGTTAAGGGTGTTTTTTTGTTTTTTTATGCTATGGTAGAAATCTGTATCAAGCATATCTGATGTATCTTGTAAAGGAACAATGGCAACATTCTGCTATGCTGCCAAAACAAAATAACCCTTTCATGGTACATTTAAATTTACCTTTGGAAATCTTCTTCCCCTAGAGTAAGATTATACAGGAAAAATGGATCTTTATCATCTGACAGACGAACTATTAGGTCCTAGTAGAAAATAGAAACCAGATAAAATGAAAATAGAAAAGTGCTACAAGCACATCTTATACGGATAGTACAAAGAAATTCTAACAAAAATAACCATTTTCAAGTACATATGTATGTGGCTTTAAAAAAATGAATTAAAATCAAGAAATATGCATTTAAAAACACAAATTTTCTTAAAGACTAATTACTTTAAAAAGGTAAAATAAAATTAGATTCCGAGCACTGTGAAACATATAGTAAACTTCTTTTGCAAAATATAAATAAAATAAAAATACTTCTGTACTTTTAATGACATAAGGATGCCAGTACATCTGAAGTATGCTAGCTTTATGGCGCAAGGATATGTCCTGCAGATTTGTTGTGAGCAGAGTTAAATCCCTGCTCACATCAGAGAGTCCTGGATATCGGGCTCCCTTTTATCAGTTGGAACCATTTTTAATGGCCCTAGACTTTAGATTGAGCAGCATTCAGTACTGAAAGTCAACATGGCATGCAGGTCATTCTATAGACATTTCAATGCCTATAACTATTGCGGTGTGATTAATGCCCTGCTCACACTAGACAACTATAATAATAATAATAATAATATATATATTTTTTTTTTTTTTAAAGCAATGCACAGCAAGTGTATCAACAAACTATGTTTTCCCCCAACTAAGAAACAAGGCTAAAAATAATCTTAATAAAATTTCTCACCTGAGTATTTTTCCATTGCTGCTTTGACTGCTGCAGTCAATGCCTTATACAGAGCCTGTGTCCCAATCAACAGAATACATAAGTTTGCACCCAAGACTCATAGCTACCAAATCTTGCAGGCAAAGACTCAAGCAGAGGTAGAATTTCTGGAATATTTCCTACCCATTCCAGGGTACTCATTACATGTATAGACCGTACATATTCCCTGGTTTTCAAAACACACCAATTAGGTCTATCAACCTCCCCTCAATTCTCACACTGCACGCATTTTAAACCCTTCACCCCTCTGATCTCTCCTATGGTTTGAATTTCCCATCCAATCTCCTTATCTGTAATAGAAACTCTATATTTTCCTTATGTTCTCCCTTTTATTTTTCATTCTCACTTCTCTCATTGCCAAGATCTCTACATCCTTCTACTTACCGATTTCTGCTGACACCATCTTCCTTGCCCCCACTTTACTTCCCACCTCTCTCTGTTCATCCCATGCACTTTACTCATGCCTATCCACCAACTCCTAAATCCTCCAAATACAAGCTTTCACCCCATAAATTTAAATCTTACTCCCACCTTCTCTTCCTTTCAATCCCTCTGCTCCAGGAATCTGGATATAATTCTCCAAACCTTGGTCCCACCACCACTAACCTACTTTGGGCCAATGTAAGAAATCACACCCACCCCTTGTAACACTCCCTTTATGTCCTCCTTTCACACCACCTTCTGGAATGCACGAGCTGTTCAACATCACCAAATCAACTGTTCTTGTCCTTGCATTTGGACAGGACAACCCCTTATTATTGCTAAACAGTCATACTTTTCTGCTCTTATTAGTTCATGCTGCCACATTCCTCTTTGATACCTTCAACTCTCTTCTTTGCCCTGCTGTGGCCCCCCTCCCTTACATTCAATATCTTTGCATGCTAATAAGATTAGGAAAGAATTTGTGCCTCCACCATTTGCTCTTTACGCTCTCAATTGCACTTAGACTGTGCCTTTACTACACTTCAGGCCTTCACCCCGGCTACTGATAATGGTCTAGACTTCTCCTATCTTCTTGCCCACTTGAGCCTGTTCTATTTCACCTAATCAGATCTCTCTCCCCTTGTTTTGTACAGTCCTTAATGCATATCTTCTACTGCTATTTTTCCCTGCTCCCCTTAAACATGCTACTGTTAAACCCCCCCCCCCAAAAAAAACACACACTCTTGACCAGTCTTCAACAGTAGTCCCATATCCTTGCTCCCATTTTCCTCAAAGCTCCTAGAAAGACTTGCGTTTTGTCTGTCATGTTTCCTGAATTCAAACGCTTTCCTCTGCCCTCTACAATCTGGCTTCTACCCCCTCAACTCTACTGAGACTGCTCTGATTAAAGTTACAAGTGATCTAATTGCAGCTAAATCTAAACTACTCTATACCAATTATTTTTGACCTCTCTGCCGCCTTCGACACTGTTGATTATGTCCTTCTCCAAACTCTTCAATCCATCAGTCTCTGTGAGACAGTCCTCTTTCTCAAAACATTAATTCAGTGTTTCCTTTTCCAATGATACCTCCTGCAAAAAATTTAAATAATGGAGCACCTACCTTTTTATGGACCGGATTTGTTGAGGAACGTGTTTCAACAGTTAACCTAACATTGGTGCGCCTGAAAGAAAATGCATGTATTTAACACTTAAGATGGATCATTAACACGATTGAGGATTCTCTGATATAATGCAGTTATACTATTACCCATATTGAATAGCACTTACAACCACAACACATTTTTTTAAATGGTAGAGAAAAATAGTCACCAGCAGTCAATAACACATCCATCAATATCTGACATGTGAATATATATTCTCCGTGTTGGTTATTTACACTAAATATTTTGGATAGCTTTGTCTTTATGTGTTTCAGTTTTAAATATTATACGATTCTTTCAGTAATAACTTATTTTCATAGGTTCACGTGAGCATTACAATCTCATATCTATTTATGAACATGCAAATGGCTGCTGCTGAACCTCTAACAATATCCTACCATTAAGATTTGTTTATACACCAGGTTTACCAAACTGGTTTAAAAAAAACAAACAAAAAAAAACCACCTTTATCTTTTTATTGGAAAATGCCCAACACTAACAAATAGTGCTAGTTAAAAAGGAAGTGGTTGTTCATGAGCTACACTGGCAACTTGCTGCAAATGACAATTATATGTATTACAAATAAATAAAATTCATAATCTGAAATGCCTATATAGAAAATAGGTTACAGAGACACCTGCCACCTATTCACACCATCAATGTGCTTGGCTGTATGTAAACTTGAATCTGTGATGAACTTGGAAATTGCTTTGTGGGTTGTTTTTTTTAACTTTTTGATATCAGCCTACTTGAGATGAATGATGAATTCAGTTTAAAAGGGATACAATAAGCATCAAAAGACAACTTTAGCTTAATGAAACAGTTTTGGCGTCCTGCAGTCTCAAGGATTTCTGTTTCAGTTTATGCAGCCCTACGCACATCTCAGAAATCATGAATAAATCTTTTACCATTGGCAGACTGTGATTGAGACCTTAAAAGAAAAACCTATAACTTAAATAATCTATTTTGCACAGAAAAATGAACTTGACTTCTTTATGCATATCATATTTCAAACGGTTTCTTTACTTTTTGCAACTTTCACATGTTCCTGCTGACCACTTTAAGCCTGATTTTTAAGATTATATTCTATGTAAAATGTTAGTTCTTTTGTTAAAGTATGGCAATATGCTATGTCTAATTAAAGAGAAAAAGATAGCTCACAGTATGACACTAAATTGGAATATAAAAACTGCAGCAAAATAAATCGAAAAGCAATAATTAAAAGATTCCGAGCACTGTGAAACATATAGTAAACTTCTTTTGCAAAATATAAATAAAATAAAAATACTTCTGTACTTTTAATGACATAAGGATGCCAGTACATCTGAAGTATGCTAGCTTTATGGTGCAAGGATATGTCCTGCATATTTGGTGTGAGCAGAGTTAAATCCCTGCTCACATCAGAGAGTCCTGGGTATCGGGCTCCCTTTTATCAGTTGGAACCATTTTTAATGGCCCTAGACTTTAGATTGAGCAGCATTCAGTACTGAAATTCAACATGGCATGCAGGTCATTCTATAGACATTTCAATGCCTATAACTATTGCGGTGTGATTAATGCCCTGCTCACACTAGAAAACTCTGGTATCAGTAAATACCTGGGGCTCCCCTCCATCAGCAGGGGCCATTTTTATTTTTTTATTTTTTTTTTTTATTAGAATTGGTGCCAGTAAGGAAATCCCTTTGTTGACATCAGTATAGGGAATCCTAACCGTTTATAGTGTTAAGATTGAGATTAGGATTAAGGTTATAATTAGGGCATGGGTTAGTATTAATGAGAGGTTTAGCATTAGCTACATGGTTAATTTGGGGATTAAGACTTAGTTTAGGATTTAGACTGGGTTTAAGGTTATTACTTTAGAAAGGTATACAAATTGTGTATTTTGCTCAGGATATTTTGAGGAGTATAGTTAAAGTATTTTATGTTACAGTGGGACATGACATTTTAAAAATAAGCAGAAAAAGATACAATATGCATGTAAACATTGACAAATAAAAATTAAAGGATTACTGGAAGACTGTTACTAGAGCTTCTCTTAACCCTTCAATTTAACAATATCAATTAGTATATATTTTGTATATTTTGCTTTACATATTTTCCAACATTTGGTTTCAGATCAATATATATCCCCTAGCTATGAATCATCTTTTCCCATCAATTTTCAGAATTTCAAATCACAAATCAAAACAAGTATGCTTGTATTTTGGGTAATTCATGGGTTTGTGATTTTCCTACATTTTGGCTCAGGGTTTGGAATTTGTACAAATAACCAATTGGCCTAAATTCAAATGAACTGCAGTTCATAACAAAAATGAATCCCCAAGTCTGGTGGCGGAAAGTCCAAGTGTAAGAAAAAAAAAAAGTCAAACTCCATTACTTACATCTCAAACTTGTAACAGATGATGACAAGATACATGTGCAACATTAATGACAGATGCACAATTCAGAACATATTGTATATCGTAGTTTACACCACAGATTATTAGAGAGATTGGCCAGAATTTCAAAATATCTTTTTGTGTTACCTGCATATCAATCTTTGGATAAGTGATTGACAAAATGTGAACATTTCTGACAACCGACCTTTTACCAGGACAGAAACAGAAACCTCATCACTCATGGTTTAATAAACCAAGCTTCAGAAAGCTAGAAGCAAGGAATTTATGAAACATAAAAAGGTTACTGCTGATGTCTAACTTTTTTGACTAGCCTATTTAGGATTCTATAAGAGTATATTGCACTTAGCACTAAACAAAACCAGCATGTTGCTTGTTTTCCAATGATATTTTAGAAAAAAAAAAATATATATATATATATATATATATATATATATATAAGGGATTATAACCTCAGATAAAGAAAAAAAAAATACAGTTTAACTGTCCTTAGTAAAAATGTCATTCTTGTATTACGTCTTAAAATGAAACTCCACACGCCATAACCACTACAGTGCACGGTTTTCGGTTGAATTTTTTTTTTAAAGCAGATAAAGAAATAAGAGGCGGTAGTTAGGTTTTCTGAATAATGACCTTTAGACATTCTTATGTGGGTATTCACTATAGCTCTATATAAATTATTTAACTTTTTAATGTGTTAACTATAATCCTTTAAATTTACATGTTGATTTACTATATTTTAGGGGATACAAATATTTCAATTTTCTTCCTTTTTGAGCTTGACTTGCTTTCATCATGCCAATGAAATTATTCACTTAAAATGGATAGACTTTCTATAAAGGAACACAGAAGCACAGCAATGATTTTATGCATTCTGTAATGGTATTAAGATGCAAGTCTGAACCAAGAAATTTTAAACAAGACTGATACGCCAAAATCATTCAGTACTACCCTGTACCAAAAATTCAATTTGTTGCGACCAAACAAAATTGTAACTTCTACCATTGGCTTGTCACAATATAACATATTTGAGTGTTAGTTTTTATCATGGCTTTTCTTATTAACAAGAACAGCTGGTCACTGGATGTTTTTGTTGTTTATTGCACCATTTTATCATTACTCTGAACTTGGCAGAGCTGATTTTACAGCAGGGCAAAAGGGACAAAGGCTATGGGCACCACTTGCCCACAGCATTTGTCTCTTGCTCCCCTTTGTAGAGATGGGAACCAGTGGCAGAACTACCATCTGTGCAGCTGGTGTGGGATCACAGGGGCTCACAAGCAGCAAGGTGGCCCACGCAATTAGAACTGCCCAAGAGTTAATTTATATATTTATTGGGTTAATGGCATTACTTTTTATTGCTATAATATTTCAGAGTATGTCTGTTGTTGAGAACTCGATTTAGAAGACCTACCCCATTTTATATTGAATATACTTCTCATATGCCTGTTTTTTATGTTTCTAACAAGTGATTCTGAATATACAGGGAGTGCAGAATTATTAGGCAAGTTGTATTTTTGAGGATTAATTTTATTATTGAACAACAACCATGTTCTCAATGAACCCAAAAAACACATTAATATCAAAGCTGAATATTTTTGGAAGTAGTTTTTAGTTTGTTTTAGTTATAGCTATGTTAGGGGGATATCTGTGTGTGCAGGTGACTATTACTGTGCATAATTATTAGGCAACTTAACAAAAACAAATATATACCCATTTCAATTATTTATTATTACCAGTGAAACCAATATAACATCTCAACATTCAAAAATATACATTTCTGACATTCAAAAACAAAACAAAAACAAATCAGTGACCAATATAGCCACCTTTCTTTGCAAGGACACTCAAAAGCCTGCCATCCATGGATTCTGTCAGTGTTTTGATCTGTACCGCAGGTTCTTAATGGGGTTCAGATCAGGTGAACAAGGAGGCCATGTCATTAGATTTTCTTCTTTTATACCCTTTCTTGCCAGCCACACTGTGGAGTACTTGGACGCGTGTGATGGAGCATTGTCCTGCATGAAAATCATGTTTTTCTTGAAGAATGCAGACTTCTTCCTGTACCACTGCTTGAAGAAGGTGTCTTCCAGGAACTGGCAGTAGGACTGGGAGTTGAGCTTGACTCCATCCTCAACCGAAAAGGCCCCACAAGCTCATCTTTGATGATACCAGCCCAAACCAGTACTCCACCTCCACCTTGCTGGCGTCTGAGTCGGACTGGAGCTCTCTGCCCTTTACCAATCCAGCCACGGGGCCCATCCATCTGGCCCATCAAGACTCACTCTCATTTCATCAGTCCATAAAACCTTAGAAAAATCAGTCTTGAGATATTTCTTGGCCCAGTCTTGACATTTCAGCTTGTGTGTCTTGTTCAGTGGTGGTCGTCTTTCAGCCTTTTCTTACCTTGGCCATGTCTCTGAGTATTGCACACCTTGTGCTTTTGGGCACTCCAGTGATGTTGCAGCTCTGAAATATGGCCAAACTGGTGGCAAGTGGCATCGTGGCAGCTGCACGCTTGACTTTTCTCAGTTCATGGGCAGTTATTTTTCGCCTTGGTTTTTCCACACGCTTCTTGCGACCCTGTTGACTATTTTGAATGAAACGCTTGATTGTTCGATGATCACGCTTCAGAAGCTTTGCAATTTTAAGAGTGCTGCATCCCTCTGCAGATATCTCACTATTTTTGACTTTTCTGAGCCTGTCAAGTCCTTCTTTTGACCCATTTTGCCAAAGGAAAGGAAGTTGCCTAATAATTATGCACACCTGATATAGGGTGTTGATGTCATTAGACCACGCCCCTTCTCATTACAGAGATGCACATCACCTAATATGCTTAATTGGTAGTAGGCTTTCGAGCCTATACAGCTTGGAGAAAGACAACATGCATAAAGAGGATGATGTGGTCAAAATACTCATTTGCCTAATAATTCTGCACTCCCTGTAGATGGTAATATATTTGGTTTATTATGAACAAGTCTTTTTTACATATTCTACTTTGTAATTGTTAACCGACACTACATTTGGATCGTGAAATGATAAATATATAAATATTATGGGACTCTGTGTTTAAGCTTTTTGCGCCCTTTCTCTCAATGTTTTAAATTGATTGGCGGACTGCATTTAAAAATATAGTACGAGTGACTGTAGCTTAATTGGTTAATGACCTGACGGCTGGAAGTGTATTGATAGGATTTTATGCACACCAGGGGCTGAACCGTCCTGAGTCCAATAGATGAGATACATTTTTGAGTGCTTTTTCTTTAGCCATTTGTTACGGATTATTTCATTTTAAGGTAATATTGCACAAGATTTTTTCCTTTTTGTTTATCTCCTATATTCTTTCATTATGGATAACTGTGCAAGTATAACAGTTTGTGTTAGTACTTGTGGGTGTCACTATACCACTGCCTATTGAGTTAAGACACACACATTTAGCACTGCTATTTGGCACATATTTGTTAAAACAGCGCTGGTGCTGGCTCCATTCCCCTTGTGACATCAAAATGGCCAATTTTTAGCCAATCCACCGCTTTCCCTATATTGACTAAAATCGTCACGGTCGGTGCAGGGCGGGACCAAATGCCATTTTGGCCAATTGGGACCTCCTCATAGAGATGCATTGAATCAATGCCTCTCTATGAGGAAAATTCTGCGTCTCCATGCAGAGCGTGGGCACGCTAAATGGCAGGGTTGCTTACTGTGCAGCTCTGAGCCAGGAAGCCCTCCAGTGGCCATCTAAAGAGTGGCAAATAGAGGTGTCCCTATGGGCAATTTAAACACTGCCTTTTCTCTAAATTGGAATGGAATAGTTCACATGGGAAAACTAGGTCAGTAGGTTCCCCACTTCCATGACATACGTGAAAACGAGAGAAATCTCAATGTATCTTTCCTGGTAAAATATTTTATAAATAAATGCTTAAAGTTAACCAATCTACTATTATTGATACTTTTGAGGAGAGGGGAGAGGGAAAGGGGGGAGAGGGAAAGGGGGGAGAGGGAAAGGGGGAGAGGGGAGAAGGGGGGAGAGGGAAAGGGGAGAGGGAAGGGGGAGAGGGGGAGAGGGAAGGGGGAGAGGGAAAGGGGGAGAGGAAAGGGGGAGAGGGAAAGGGGAGAGGGAGAGGGGAGAGGGGAAGAGGGGGGGGGAGAGGAAAGGGGGGAGAGGGGGGAGAGGGGGGGAGAGAGGGAAAGGGGGGAGAGGGGAGAGGGGAGAGAAAGGACAACCATCTTATTTATACATATACACATTGTTACTCTTTGTGCAATACCCACCTCCTGGCCTCCTCTGCTCACTAGTAGCACTGGCTAGGGAGTTTCCATAGTATCCACAGCCAATGCACTCTGTTTGCTTTGAGAGAAGAGCAGAAGGACCTCCTATGGAAGGACTTTTCTGCTCTCCCTTGTCAGTCATTACTGACAGTTAATACTCAAGAAGGCGGTAGCATCCTCCCCCCTCCCCCCACTCCTCCAACATCACCTGATGGGGAGCTGATATTGCCACTACATGCAGTCTTAGTCCTGCAAAGTAATAAATGCAATTTCTATAAAATTGCAGGACTAAGTGGCACTGGGACATTGCACCCAGACCACTTCAATTAGCTGAAGTGGTCTGGGTGGCTATATCATCCCTTTAAATGTTTGTTAATTTAAATTAAGTTGATACATATTAAGCCTTTTTGAAAGAAAGTTGCTATTAAACAACTATAGATGTCAGTTTGCTTTAATGGTTCTTGTTAAACATAATGCACAAAAGTCGCTACAAATCCTCTAGCCATATTGCAAACAAATATATATCTAATGTTCATTCCCCCATGTTCAGTAGCATTTCATAATTCTTAACTTTCAGCTGTACAGATTTTTATAGACAGTAACTACGCTTATTTATATAAAAATTAACTGTAAGCATTTCATGGAAGTGGGAAACCTACTGACCTAGTTTTCCCATGTGAACTATTCCATTCCAATTAACAGAATGGTAGAGGAAACCACCATCGTTTTTTTTTTCCCCCTCTTCCTAAATGCATTCTATTTGTATATTGTCAGTAAGGGAAAATTAATAACAAATAGGAGCAATAAGATGCTACAATACAAGAAACAAAGTAGGAGAAAAACTGCAAGATTATTTGGTGGTAGAGGGAGGACTTTTTTAAGACTAAACAGACTGGGCTGGGACATCTCACAGCATTTTTGAGCGGAAGGGAGGTTTTTCTTTTGTTTCTAAATCTATGATTAGGGATTAAAAAGTTGCAAACTACTAGTCGATCGATCTTAAATGTTGCTCTCTATTACAGGGTTTCCAACTGTCCTGCTTTTGAGCTTCTGCACAACTGCCCCAATTTAGTTACCTAGTATCCAGCATCCAAGAACACCAAATTACTATCACTGGGCAGCAATAGCACGATTTCATTATTTGACACATTCAGACTTTGCAGCTGGCATTAGAAATATGCAGAGAGTGCTTTAGCAGCAATATCTGCATGGTCTTTACGTTGAGAACTGGCCAGAGAGGTTGTCAGCTGCATCACTGGTGATGCTGCAAAGAAGGTTCATCCACCCATACTTATTTCATAATACCAAATGTTGGGAGACATGCTACTACAAGCCAATGGCACACTCACCACGGCTAAATGTTTACTAATGAATGGCTAGCAGGAATTTGAAAGTTTGAACCATGTTTTTATAAGCTGTCCATCTGCCTCTCCAAGCAGCTGCATCATTCACTGTATCAGAAGGTTACCAACAGTGCCGTTAAACAAACAAATTAGGTAGAAGCAGCTATTATTTTGCATCCACACGCTTCATTTGAAGGTGCCTGGATATAGGATTATATACTCATGTTACTTTACAGAACCCATCTCCCTCATTGCCCAGTTAGACACAAGCAATGGCAGCCACAGGTATCTACCAATCTTTTCACTGCTGATATAGCGAAGCATGAGATAGGGAAAGAAAGAACAAAATGTGTTTTTGGCTATTTAAATATGTAGTAGCTAAATAGTTGTGTTCGCTACTAATGACATGCATACAAGAATGGATGTAGTTTGCCAGGCGTGTTTGTGCGCAGATCAGAAGTGGTGCATTTCATACGTGAGCATGACCAAGTGTGCTTAGGAAGGTCACATCAACACAGCCTAGGACTGATTAGAACAATAAATATGACTCTGAATAGCGGGATCACTGGGTAGCAGGAGACTGTACAATGGCAAAATCATTTTACCAAAAGGTCATGTAGCTTAGTAAAATTAATAAGAGCAATAGATATGGAAAAAAAGAGTTGACTACATTGGAGAACACTATCCATTTACAAAAATCCATTCAGATTCGGTTTTCTTCTTAGGAAAATGCCACTTGATATGAGTAAGCAGAGTTCTATTGTTTAGGAAAGAGGAGGGAAAGCACTACACACTATCATTCCCTTGGGTGAATGAGGACACATAATATGCCAACAGCCTTCACTGTGTAAAGTCAGCTTCACAGGCTGTCACTATCTGTGCATTCCATGTCTTGGTCAAAAAACAAAAAAACAAAGACATTAAATAGTAGGAATACATATACATTTAGAGTTTGAGAGAATACTAAGCATTAATTTAAAAAGGACAATGTTAAAAAGTTAAAAAATCTTCTCTTCATGTGAAATGTTTTCTTTCAGTTCTATCAATAATTCACTAGTTTAAAAGTGGAGCAGTAAAACAAGCTGGGGCAGATTAAAAGAATCACTTGTCATCATAATATCACCAGGAAACTGCACGGACAAAAAAAAAAAAACTCATCTTTTAAGCTTTAAAAGGGTTGTGGTCTTACATTTTATTTAAGTTTTATTTTTTAAATATCATGAAAATTAAATAAGGTTTTCTACAAATTATATGTATGAGCAATATATCTGATTTGATTACTATTTTGCCAATTACTGCAGTTATAAAAACACCAGGACGACTTAGAAACAGGGGTAAGTATAGCTCCTTCCATTACAACACATACAAAGTTAAAGGACCACTCTAGGCACCCAGACCACTTCAGCTTAATGAAGTGGTCTGGGTGCCAGGTCCTTCTAGGGTTAACCCATTTTTTCATAATTATAGCAGTTTCAGAGAAACTGCTATAATTATGAATGGGTTAAGCCTTCCCCCTAATCCTCTAGTGGCTGTCTCATTGACAGCCACTAGAGGCGCTTGCGTGCTTCTCACTGTGAAAATCACAGTGAGAGCACGCCAGCGTCCATAGGAAAGCATTGTAAATGCTTTCCTATGAGACGGCTGAATGCGCGCGCAGCTCTTGCCGCGCGTGCGCATTCAGCCGGCAACGGAGGCGGAGAGGAGGAGGAGAGCTCTCCGCCCAGCGCTGGAAAAAGGTAAGTTTTTACCCCTTTCCCCCTTCCAGAGCCGGGCGGGAGGGGGTCCCTGAGGGTGGGGGCACCCTCAGGGCACTATAGTGCCAGGAAAACGAGTATGTTTTCCTGGCACTATAGTGGTCCTTTAAGTTGATTATTCAGCCTATACAAAAATCCCATTATCTTTTGTATATTCCATTATCTTTTGTAGATATCGATGACACTTTGGGAATATCATCTATACTAATTAATTAAAAGGTGATTATTTGCATATTATATAAGCACTACATTTTTTATGATTATTCAGCCTGTAATAAATATGCAACATGACAAACATGATATTTCTAAGAATAAGACAAATAACGGAGCAATGCCTACATCATGGAAAGCTCGGAGTATAAGAGACTATTCTGGGCAATCTTTTTGCATGAAGTTGGATAGTGCTAGTTTGCAGTGACAAGAGTTTTGCTTGCAAATCTACAACAGAAAATGTTGAAAAACAAAAAATATTTGGAGAAATTCCGAGGTAGTTCATGAAATTAAGTGTACTCCAAAGTATACATCTGGTTTTACTGAAAAAATTTTTTTTTCAAAAATCATCTTTAAAGAGTCCCAAAAATTGACTAGGAATGAATTTGGGTCACGATTCAATCTTACTCTGTTGCACAAATTAGCATATAATAAACAAAACTTAGCTACCAAAGGCTTCTGCATGACCATGAATATATTAAAACTAAATTCTTAGCTCCTTTAAAATTCTGTCATCTTATCATATGTGTGAGGGTCACAGAACCCTAGAAGATATTTGTAAGAAGCTTCATATAGTTTTAGGCTATATTAATTTTCATCTCTGGACTCATTTTTCTTCTTATGGCATCAATTTAAGCATCCAGGTTTCAGCTGCAGGGCACTTGATATGAAGCAGTAAAATATATACATGCTAGTATTAATTATGATACACAGTCTCGTCACTCACCGATGGTGTTAGACAGCATAGATTTTCTTTCATATTCTTATTAAAATGACAATAAGAAAAACCATATATAAAAACAATAAAGAAAAAATCTCAAAATATTTTGTGAGCTCATCTATTTCAGAAGTCCTCTATGGCTTATTTGTGGTGTTTATAACTGTACCCCTCCCCCTCCCATTCCACGGCATGCATTTACAATCTCCACAACAACACAGAGGTGGAAGTAAAGTTGAGTTGGCCCTGGTGCAAGAATTTTGTGGGGCCCCCCCTATTGCAAGGACAAAAAATAGATCCCCATCTCTTGTTTAACTCCAGCGCTTTGACAGCTGGGGCTCTACCATTTCCCCAGGGTTGTATTGAGCACTGAGCAGTGTTTGAAGTAAGCACGTTTTTGTATGAAGTATATTTGTGTGAATCTAGGGGTGTGTTTGTATGTGGTGTTGGCATTTGAATACAAGCATGCATTTATGTGTAGTGTTTTTTTTTTTTTTTTTTAAATTCAGAGGTGTGCATTTATAAATAAATTTAGGTGATTAAGACAGAGGTGTGTTTGTATGTAGTTTTGACATATCTATGCAGGAGTGTGTTTGTATGTAGTGTTGAAATTTGAATGCAAACATCAAAACATAGAATGTGTTTACTGTCCGATGGATCAGGATTACCGCAATCAGCTTTTGGAGCTCGCTCAGAACGTGGCCATACAACTCCATAGTTGGCTGTGCCCCCAACATTTCAATGGAATCTAAATGATATGCTCCTGAATAAACAGAATTTTATCTCCCAACTCAAGGACACCCTACAACACTATTTTAAGGAGAACTCTACCCCTTCCATATCACCCACAATCATGTGGGAGGCATACAAATGGGTCATCAGAGGCCATATGATTGCCCTGCCTTTCAAACTTAAGCAACAACGATAGTCAAGTAGACTCCCTCGTGACAGAAATTAGAGCTCTAGAAAACATGCACAAATTCACTGCAAACTTAACCCTGTACAAACAATTAACTTACAAAAGAACAGAACAGAACTTCAGCAAATCTGAAAGGCACAAATTGCCCGGAAACTGCGACTTTTCTGACACCAATATTATTCCCAAGGAGGGAAATGTGGAAAATCATTAGCCAAAGCCTTACAAAACTTCCAGGCAATCCACCTATATCACAAGCATAAACACCATCGGGGAGACTTCTCGTTTAATCTCAGACATTATATCTGCTTTTCACACGTTCTATACAGATCTGTACAACCTCAACACGATACCCCATTCCCAACAGGAAATTAAAAGCTTCCTCTCAGATAGAATAAAACAGACCATCCCCAACAATGTCCTACACATTCTAGATAGTCCCATCGTGGCAAAGGAATTCGATCAGGTGGTCAAAAGGCTCCTATTGGGCAAAAGCCCAAGACCAGATGGCTTTACAGCCAAATACTTCAAAACATTCCTGCATACGTTAAAACAACCCATCCTCAGAACTTTTAACTCCCTTTCCACGAGGACTTACATTGCAGACTCTGCGCTGGATGCGCATATTACACTACTGCCTCAACCAGGCAAAAACCCAACAATGTGTAGGAGCCACTGCCCCATCTCGTTGATAAATCTAGACCTAAATGTTTACAAAAATACTAGCTACACATCTTTGTCCTCTACTGCAGGGACAGTCCACCCAGACCAGGCAGGCTTTGTGCCCCAACGAGAGGCAAACAAAACCAACACTAAATTACTGAGCCTTATACACCTATCCAAAGCCAGACCTACTGAGAGCCTACACTTATCAATTAATGCAGAAAAAGTGTTTGACAGGGTGGACCCATCCATGTTGCAGGCAACCCTCTGGACAATGGGATTCGGACCTGGCTGGCTGCAATGGATAAATGCTATCTACTGAAGACCAAACGCAAAATGCAAAATCATTGGGCAATTATCAGGATCTGTCCACATCCGAAATGGCACGAGACAGGGGTGCCCCCTTTCCCCATTATTATTCTATTCATACTCATTCTAGAACCATTCCTTCAGGGAATTAGGGACAACCCTAATACTAAGGATACCAAAGTCCTTTTTCTCCAAAATTAGAAAAAATGCTCTCCTACATATGGTCACAAAGACACCCCAGACAAAACAGACACAACACAAACAGAAAGAAGGCCTAGGGTTGACGGATATCGGGCTGTATCACAAAGCATAAATTTTGACCAGAATATATGAATGGTCTAATCATTTAAATCCCCACTTTATACCATCCCTTGGCTTCAAAATGGATGCCTCTCCATCAAACCCTCCCACAAATTACACCCTACGGTAATACCGACTCTCAAATTATAGCTCGCCGTCTGTAACCAACCAGATATTTCTCGATATCCCTCACCATTATACCCATTAACTAACAACCCAATCTTCCCATCAGGGCTACACCCCTCATCATTTCACATACTACACAATTCGTCTTACCTCTCATTAGGTACAAGTTTAGACGCAAAAGTGGTTAAACCCCTCACAGATATGATGCTCAACTCCAAACCTACATCGCTACAGAGGTTTAGATTTTCCCAACTTACACACTTTATTGCAGCAAACCCAGTTCTTCACCAAGGAGCAAGAGAACACACAAATTTTGAAGCACATTGTCATTTACAAAATAAATAAAAATATCAAACTATCGTTCTTCTACAAGACTTTACAAGCCAATAACCAGACTACCGCACCAAAATTTTACCAAAACCTGGCGAACGACTTAAGAAACATGGACAACTATATTTTCAACAATATATAAATCCTCCATAAATAATCAAGTACAAGAAAGTCACTATAAACACATATCAAGGTGTCATTACACACTATCACTTGTTTTCTACCTCCCCAGACACATGCTAAGAGATGCGGTGTATCTGCGGGTATGATAGGACACATATGGTGGACATGCTGGGGTAAGATAATCATACTTGTATGCGCAATCATTTCGGTGACACTTCCTAATACACCAGAGGCATGCCTCTTCCTTCAGTACTCCACTCCAATGCCAAAATTCTGGCACATGCTCATTCACCACCTAATAACTGCAGCCAACCTGCTCATCCCTATTACGTGGAAAAGCACTTTGGCCCCATCAATAAGAGAATGTATTAGCAAAGTAGAGTCTATCCGCTCAATGGAGGAATTAACTATTCTCTATCAGATAAATACACAATATATTCCGGTACCGAGTCTGTGGATCCAATTCCTAAAAAGTAACCCCCCAGCTTAAAGGACCACTATAGGCACCCAGACCACTTCAGCTTTATGAAGTGACCTGGGTTCCATGTCCATCTAGGATTAACCCTGCCTGCTGTAAACATAGCAGTTTCAGAGAAACTGATATGTTTACATATAGGTTAATACATCCTCTAGTGGCTGTCTCATTGACAGCCACTAGAGGTGCTTCACCCCACCAGGTGCACACATGGTTCTTAGCCCTTTCGGGACTAGTCTTTGACAGACATGATTGAAATGTTTTATGTTAATATCCTAACACTAGAATTTAAAACACTAGCTAATACCTCTCTGGTTATATGCTTGGAAAAACACAATCTCAGTTAAGCAGACGTTGCCATCCACTCTAACACCTTCAGGGTCAACGAAAGGAGGAACAACCTCCCTACAGGGACAGTTCCTATAATGATCGATCCAGTTTCAGGATTAAGATTGTCAGGGATGTAAAGATCCTATTAACTCTAAACACACCTCTAAGTAAAGGTTTTAACATACCATTATAATTTATAGGTTTAACAACACGAAGTGAAGGCACTTGTAGCATATCTCTAAGCTTAAGATTGTTGTATGTAACTGATTCCATGTACCACATTCACATCTAAGCTATCTTATGCAAATGCTTAATGTTTCTTCTTCCCTGTATTTTAAAGTTTGTATTCTTTATATCCAGGCCAATGTCATCGCTACTGAGCATTTTGTCAATGTCTGTCATTTTGCATATGTTTAATAAAAAAAAAAAAAAGAAAAAGAAAAACAGAATGACAGCAGATAAAAACCACTCAGCCCATCTAGTCTGCCCAATTTGCTAAATACTTTTAAATTAGTCCCTGGCCATATCTTACAGCTAGGATAGCCTTATGCCTAATCCACGCATGCTTAAAATCCTTCAATGTGTTTACCTCTACCACTTCAGAAGAAACACTACCCTCTCTGTAAAGACTGTGTCCTCTTGTTGTGGTAGTTTTTCTTCTTTTAAATATAGTCTTTTCTTTTACTGTGTGGATTCCCTTTATGTATTTAAATGTTTCTATCATATCCCCCCTGTCTAGTCTTTCCTCCAAGCTATACATGTTAAGTTCCTTTAAACCTTTCCTTGTAAGTTTATCCTGTAATCCATGAACCAGTTTAGTATCACTTCTCTGAACTTTCTCCAAAGTATCAATATCCTTCTGGAGATATGGCCTCCAATGCTACGTACAATACTCCAAGTGAGGTCTTACCAGTCTTCTGTACAATGGCATAAGCACTTCCCTCGTTCTACTGCTAATACCTCTCCCTATACAACTAAGCATTCTGCTAGCTTTTCCTGCTGCTCTATTACATTGTCTGCCTACCTTTAAATCAAAATGTAGGGGTGTACTTGTGTGTAGTGTTGGCATTTGAAGGCCAAGATGTTTGCACATATACACATACACCGCTAAACACACTATGATAAACACACACACACAGATACACACGCAGGTATACAGATACACACAGTGGCACACATGCAGATCCCATTGTACAGCACTACGGAATTTGCTGGCGCTATATAAATAATAATATACAGACACACACACAGACACTGGCACATGCACAGATACACACACAGTGGCACACATGCACAGATACACCACCTGACACATACAAACACTGACAGTCATGCAGATACACAGATACAGACACCCTGTCACACAGACGCATGCAAATTTAACACTTTTAAAGCCACCCTCCAGTTTCCTACCTTTTGCTGGAGGGTGGTTTCTCTGGGGTCCAGTGGTGCTGGCTGGGTTGGTTGGGAATAGGGGCTTTCATTTCACGTAGAATATTTATATATGAAACAATTTTATATTAATAAAAAATAATAAGTGTGAGAAATTAAGAAATATTTTTACAACATATTTTCCAGCATGCAATGTGTTATTGCAACGTCTTTTAAATCTGTTTTTTGATGTGTAACTGTTGCAAAATGTTCTTCACATTTGCATGATCCTCTAATAGACACACACACATATATATATATATATATACACATATATATATATATACACATATATATATATATACACATATATATATATATATATATATATATATATATATATATATATATATATATATATATATAAATATATAAATAGCTAAATCAAAGGTTGCACTCACGGATTCTTAAAACATAGCTTTTATTGTGTACTCCTAAAAAAATCGACGTTTCAGTCCTATTCAAGGACTTTCATCAGGATCAGGATGATCCTGATGAAAGTCCTTGAATAGGACTGAAACGTCGATTTTTTTAGGAGTACACAATAAAAGCTATGTTTTAAGAATCCGTGAGTGCAACCTTTGATTTAGCTATTTGGATCCCTGGGAGTGCACCCGGTTTGGATACATGGAGTTTGAGTGCAATGTACAGTGCTTTTTTTCTTTATTTATATATATATATATATATATATATATATATATATATATATATATATATATATATATATATACACACACATACATATACACACACACACACACACAGAGTAATACTTCAAGCCAGGGCTTAACAAAACCAAAAATATTGAAAAGCATATGTTTGCCCGGCTGAATATTTCTACTTTTTCACCCCCCTTAAACAATAAAAATGAAAAACAAAACATTTTCGGATGAGATAATTGAGTGACAAAATCACTAAAAATTTAAAGCTTACATTTATAATTGTTAGAATGAATTTGAGGTATACATGCCTCGGCCTGGAGTCTGCTTTTGCATACCACAAGGAGGCCCAAGTGACATTTACAGTACCTTGAAAAACAGGGTTCCCTGAATCAGCTATTTAATGTAATTTGTCTAACGTCTGCAAGCAAGCAAAGACAATGTGTAACAAGAAAAAAAAAATAAAATACCTGCCATCACATTTATAAGACAGACTGTCCAACTGAAGTGATTTTGGTTGCTCTGACTCTGCACATCACAAATTAGTTGAAAAACTGGGGGGGGATATAGAGTACATATAGAGTACATATAGAGATGTAGTCCACAACATCTGGAGTACCGAAGGTTGCCTTTCTCTGGTAGGCTATGGTAATTCATCTGACACTTTTAAAACCACTGTTTAGGAAAATCATAGGTAGCTCCATCATACTATTTAGATAGATTTGTGTTAAATAAAACAAAAAACAAACATTTTATATGCTCTAGTCAAAATCAAAGCTTTATTTTTAGGCCTATATGCCATTTGCTGCACCTGAAACTTCCATATGGCTGTATATATGCAGGCATAGCTCACCTATTGAATGTGTGACCCCTAGACTGAGATGTGGAAGCTTGTAATATGTCTACCAGTTGGAACATTGGAAAATAAAGCAAATGGTTCACAGAGCAATAAGGAGGAGAATTTTTTTTTTCCTATAAAATAAGCAACAGCTGACAGAGCAACAAACCTTTATTTTTTATTGCAGGTATAATATACAACATAGTATATCTTTCCAAATCATGGGTATATTTGCAATAGTTACCATAAACGCATAGCCAAAAATAAATAAATGAACAACAGCCAACTACAATCTCCAACCTAGACAAAAAGTTTCCATTTTATGTGGTTGGCAACTCGCAACAATTTGCTAGTTAGTATGTAGCAACTTTGGCAAAATTTGATGTAGTATATTGAGCATAAGTGAAAATAAAATCAGTCTAATCACTAAGTTGACTGGTTCAGATAAGAATACGTAGCCTTACAATTTCATGAGCCAGTTTTAGGCTTACAAGGTGAGGAAATACTTCGATATGTGCAATGAAAGAAGAAGTTCTTAACAAGGTAAAGTCTGTTAACAGCTCCTAGCCATACAATTGGAATAGTATCAAACTGGAGTAGAACTACAACTCCCGCACTGCTTTGCAATTCTTAAACTCCTTAGCTGTTTTAAAACTACATTTTGGCCATCCGTTCATACAAACATCCACTATGGTTCCATTTACAGACCGCAGCACAACAACTGTATCAGAAACCAGAAGAATGTAATAAACTATTGCATTGTGTGTTCTATTCCTCAGAACCACATGATTAATCACATTACCCTGTTCTAGAATTCACTCAATTGATACTTTAACCATGGTATAACCCCGCCAGACCCAGCAGAGATTTAAAAACAGGATCCTAGCTAGTATGTACACCTGGAGGCAGGTGTGAAATTAGGGGATTCTTACCGGTCTTCACAATCCCGGCATTTGATCACAACAGACACAACTTTACAGAAGAGTTCGTCTGCCATTCTGCAGCTCACGGTGCGACCCTCTCTCTACCTGTGCACTGGGCTCTTATTACATATCCCGCAGTCTGCCCAAGCGCTGTGTCCGGGAGCACCTGGGAGGACAGGTGCACAGAGCGTACGGCCGGGCCTGGACTGGGTCACCGAGCAGAGGTAGAACAAAAAAGGCAGCTAGAAAGTTATCATGGCCGCTGCTAGGTGCTCATTCATTGCTCGGCTCCATGCTTGCTCCGTGGGAACAAGGCGGCAGCGGCGGCTGGGCGGGCCGGACCTGACACTCACTGATCCTCCCCTTCACCCCTGATACTCTCTTTCCCCCCTTCCAGCCGCGGCTCCCTCGGGGATTCGCGCCACCTTCCCGCCGCCCGCAGCCCTGCCTGCACTGATTGTTTCCCTACTCCACCTCCAGCCTGTCCTGAGCCGGGGCAGTGCAAGAAGCCCTCAGTACATTAACATTAAATGAACAGCGCCGCAGGCCAGGTGTGCACTTAGGGAGTTAGTGTCAGTAGACACTGGAGTCACCATTTCTAAAGGGATTTGTAGAGCAGGCGATTTATTTCTAGCTGGGAGTGTGGCTAGGACTTTTTTTAGTGTGTGTGTTGGATACAGTTTGTCTGTGCATTTTGTTATGTTTTTAACCGTGGCTTAGACGTATTCGCAGACAAAGCCGTTTTCATAGGGCTTGGTAATTATGTTAAACACTACTGATATCCGATAGCTGAGCTTTATCCACTGGTAACCATGTTATTTTCATAAACATAATAGACAAACTTTGTAACCATTCCTTGACTTCCACATTAATAACAAAGTTGCAATTATACTAGGAAATCAATAATTGGCTCCTCTAATTGCAGTTCTGTAAGACACAGAATGTTTTTGTTTATTAACCTTCAGGCACCAGAGTTAAACTCCTTCTTATTATGAGTATTGTCATATCACTAATTGTAAATGGATTTTAGGCATACTTGTATGTTCTATATAAAATAGGAACTGTATAGTTAGTGGGCAGCATAGTGTCTTGGTTATTTCTTACATAGATCCAATGATTCATTTCCAACCATATTAGAATGGATAGAAAATGCATGCACACTCACTGGGTCTCATTCTTATTTGGTTATTAAATAAACCTTTTTAGTAGGGGTAATTGCTTATTCAGGTTGACTATGAAAATATAGAGTATACTATACATTGAAAGATAAAGTATGTAACAACCTCCTCCTCCTCCCCCCCCAAATGTATATATTTACCCTATAGTGGTGGTTGACAATGTGCATCACTTGTTTAATGTCTGCCTTAGAGATCTGGCTACTGTGGACAATGAACCATTTTGCCACAGTTCTCAGATGGCCATAACCATAGGACAGCAAGGATCACCAAGCTGTTGATGGAGGCCTCAGATGTGAGCTAGTCTAGCAATACCTGATGTAATGCTGCCCCAGGGGTACAACTACTGCAATTTGCAATCAGAGTAAAGCGATACCCTACTCTATGACTGTCCGTGCCATCATCTGTAATGGGTACATGCTGGGATTGACATATAACATTGTTACAAATACCTCTGTCTGCCACTTTGTTGCAATATATTTATTGTTTTCATCAAAATAAACCATGAAAATCATTCCCCAGGTCATTCGTATGAACGAATGACAGACCACCCGGCATATGGAGTGTGCCCCTTATTAGCCACTCAAAAGCTGTGGTTTGTGGTTAACCGCAGCTTACTTGACTAACGGCTGAGTGGTCATCGTTCCTATGAACGTGACGGCGGCCATCTTTAACTGGCGAACAGTCTGGGACCTCCAGACTTTCATCCGTTCGTGGATAATCATACGAACTGAGCGCTGTTCGGTACTTTGATACTCTTGAAGCTAGACCGACCCCATGCCTGAAAACTGTGGAACTAATCTTGGGTTGACTTCTGTCGAACGGCCATTGAGACAAACTTTAACCCCATGGCAATCCCACTGTATTCGTGAGATCTGAGCGCTGTTCGGACATATTGAGCACTCAGATCCAAGCTATATGGGGATATGTTGAACCTAGGGGTTGAACATTGTATAATATGAGTCATGTATTTTTATGTAGTTTTGTTACAGTTTCAGGTTAAGACTATTTTTCTGTACCTGGAGATAATTAAGTTACTACGGTCACGTAAGCCAATTATCTCCAGGATAGAGGGGAGGGATCAGAAAGATGCACTTTACTCTGACTGGTTTATCTTCCTTGTATCACTGTGTTCCATCAGGTCCAGAGGGGTGTGCCCCTGGCCTGAAAATGTGTACATAAGCAATGATTTTGTGCTCAATAAACCAGACTTCTTATCCTCAACTCGTGTGGTAGGGAAATGCTAATCACGAACTCTGCTCAGAGCTCTAGGGATACTCTACACTTCTAGGAATATCGATAAGTGCTGAAGTGGAACTTTTCATCACTCTCCACACACGGGACAAGGACATCCAGGCGGTCCAACCCTCAGCTAGCCTGGGGCAACAGTAACAAACTTGTTTTTTGCTGAATGCATTACAGGTAAGGTACACCATCAAAATATAAAGTTTGACTCCCAAACTTTGTGATCATTCTTAAAGGCGTATTTACTAAGTAATGAGCATTGTGTGTGAGTATATCAGAGTTTTCCACAGCAATGAAAGTAATATGATGGCTGTGTATGATATGTCTCATCCTCCTCCCCACAAACACTTATTATTTTTTTTGAGAGCGAAGTGCTATGATTCCTGGTGGTCCAGTAGGGGTTAATAATTCATCCCTGATGGTCTGGTGGAGGGAGCAAATTATGATACAATCACAGATCTTGAAACCATAACAGATGCATAAACAGTGGATAGTATTGTAGGACTTACTTGGGTATAGCAGGAATAATAAACATCTATCACATTGGCATCCTATTAGAAACTGCACTTTTTAAGTAGTAAACAATAACAGGTGATAACTATGCTGTAAAGGAGGCCTTTGCTGGCTATACATCAACTACAAATTCATAGGATAGAGTGCATTTGGCCTAGTTTCTGATCCACCAACTGAGCTGAACTGTGAATTGGCAGCACTAACAAGCAGTTGGCTAAGAGGCTCAAACAGTGAGAAAAACTGCTATCTGAGCTAGGTGGAATGATACTGGGTAGGGAGACAACAATATATCAGCCCATGTCTAAACATGGAAAGGTGAGTTGAGCACATCTTAAAAATCTGCAGACCCAATTGAGACCATCTAAGTAGGCATTATTGCTTTCCCAGACCCCGCACCCCCAGCCCCAAGCTAACACCAGAGTCTTCACGCACTGTCCAATCTCCACACCACAACGGGTGCGCAGGGTATTGTCCCGAGAGGCTCTTGTGCAGAGCTCCTGAAGGTCGTGAACTGCTTTTAGGGTGTGAATGCCCTTTAGCTCCATGCCCAGGAAGGCAACAGCTGCCCATTGATTCTCTTGTTACTGGTCTAGTGACAGGTAAGGTAGGCTGGTGTGCCTGCTCCTTGAGTCTCCTCCAGAATTGTGTGCAGAGCTCTTCACAAGCTGTGTGAAAGGTTTCTTCCTGCCATTTCTGTGACTTATTTCCCAAAAGCTCTAGTGTAGTAGGGGTAGTAGGGGTAGCCGTTATCTTGATGCTCAGATTGTTCATGCCCTTTACTCTTCTCTCTTCCATGAGTTTTACTGTGTAAGTCAGAGTTGGTGGGGACCGGAATATCCCCCACCGGTCCAGAGTGGGGATAACTGGGCCCAGACAGGCCTCAAGCTTAGAATCCCAAAGTCCCTTCCAACTTACACTGGGCACTGCAATCTCACTCAAGGGGATAGTGTCCCCAACTCATGTAATAGATGGGGACCCCTACTAGGCTTAAAGCATTGGTTTACAACTAGTTTGTAGGGTTTCCTTGAGGAGCCCCCGTAACGTGTGTCCTGCTCAGTCAACTGCTAAGCACCACCCACTTTTAAATACCATGCCCTAATCTTTTACATGATTAAGTATGACTTCAGCAGTTGATCGGACAAGTTAATTACTCCACTTGCTCCCCTTTTGTGCTTATTATGTTTAGTGCAGCATGGCACTGGTTTCATTACCTATCTACCACCAACTGCGACCGTGGAAGTATGTTCACTGTCAATGGTTGTTAGGATAAACACCACCTTTTTGGCTTTGCTCTCAGCATGCTGGCTCTAAAGTACAGATGTTGTCCCCATTCATTTTTTTTTCTGCTAGAGGCTTTGGGAAACCTGTACAGCTTTATTGGAGGTCACAGTCTCAACACTTTGAAGCAATTAAAGAGGTGGGATACTATTGTAATAGTTGTCTATATAGAGGTGATGCCACTTGTGTAGTAAGGGGTTGATTAGGTCCCAGGCAATTTTCCCACTTGTCCCAACTATATCTGGGCAACTTGAGGGAGCCCGGTGACTCCCCTTTCCTTTGTACCCACAAAAATTTCACACAGTTTATACACCTTTATCCCATCTTGGGGCTTGGACCCCCATAGTTGTGAATAGATTAGAATGGACTAGAAATCCCCAAATACATAGATTTCTATAAGGTGTTTAAAAAGGAATAAATCTCCAATGCATATGAAATACAGCTATGACTGCTTAGTGGGGAATATATACAATTTAACAAACGGAATATGTGCTACAAAGTATCCAATTGCTCATTAGACTGTATTTCTCCTTACCAAAGAGACTTTAAAGGATATAAAGTATTTACAGTGTTAAAAAAATTCCCTGACGAAGGTGCCGTTACAAGCACCGAAATGCACGTCGGGTTATCTCCCTTTTTTTTTTTTACTTTTTACTCTGCACTATGTACTAATATTTATTTACTATGAATAAAGTATTTAAGAAGGGGGGGGGGCGAACAAAATCTTTTTTTTTTTTTTTCATTCCGATTTTGGAAACACTTCATATCTTGATAGGTAAATCAATATTCCACATGCGTAGGGTTCAAGATGTAAATAAAATAGAAAGAGGTTTTAGAAACTTTACAGCTACTACCTCAATGGCAGAGAAACTAATGTTGCAAGCATTCACTAATGATATTGACGATATTAAGGAGTGGATAAAATCAGCTCCTATTCTGAGGCAGTTGTTTATACCAGTGTTCTCCAACCCAGTCCTCAGGGACCACCAACAGTCCAGGTTTTGTCAGTATCTCCATTGGAATAATACAGGGAAATACAAAAATCCTGAACTGTTGGTGGTCCATGAGGACTGGGTTGGAGAACACTGGTTTATAACATGAAACCTTAGCTGTATGTGACACAGTGTACATGAGAGTATAAAACTGATGTCTACATGCCTCCCACCTCAGCGTCCTTAGTTAATGGTGGCAGTTACGACTGTGGACTTCTTACCTATGCATCCCTCTACCAACCCCAATATGGCCCCAAACCGAAATGAGTATTCACAAGATGGCTGACAAAGTGTTTCTGGCGGAAGCGGAACACTCGGTATAAACAGACCGGAACTCTAAAGACTCTCTAGGACAGGCATAGGCAACCTTCGGCACTCCAGATATTTTGGACTACACATCCCATAATCTTTTGCCAGCATTATGGGGGATGTAGTCCACAACATCTGGAGTGCCGAAAATTGCCTATCCCTGCCCTATGAACTCAACATTAGGGCCAGAAGTGACGCAACACACCAAAAAGGGGCAGGTTGCGAGTCTATTTTCACATAATGTTTTCATTTAAAAATTGTATTATTGTTTCTATGCACCTTAGGAAGCCGAAACGTGTTGTGCTATACGTGGATATTACCCTGAAGATGCACCTTGTTTACCTAAGTGTAAGATTTTTATATTACTATTTAATAAATTGCTGTATTACATTTTAATGTGCTTGTTCTTTTTATCTTAGGAGAGATATACACTGCTCCAAAAAATAAAGTGTAACGGCACCCCCAGGCATAAAAGGGGTTAACAGCCATTTAGGCGATATTCCCTTCCAGATATACAGGCAGCTACTGTAGACACCAATCCACCAAACCGGAGAGCATACGAATGCTCTCAAACATGCGAATGCTGTAAACAGCCGAATAGGAAAAACCATACGAATAGGTTTACACTCCTAGCAGTCGAACTGGAACAGCATACAATAAATCCCCCCCCCCCAAGAATGAGACAAGGCTCCGTTTTGAGGGTCAAGCAGGAACAGACAGAGCTGTGGGTTTATTGTTCTTATATACACATTCTTACACATTAGTACCACCCACAGGGTTTTGTAAAACAACCAATAAACACATACAATACACTCAGACACTCCCACACAAAATCCTCCCCTCTGCATGTGATACAATTACCTTACACAATGGGTTAATGTAATTATCACAGGCAGAGAAATACAGTTTTTCTACATTATTCATAACTTTTTTTTTTTCCATATATAATTTTTATTGGTTTTATCGGGTTTTCCGGTTCTGATACATAATCATAATACTGATGTTGATACAGACAGTAATGATAACAGCAATAATAGTGATAAATATAGGGATAAACATAATGTTGTGCTGGCGCAGCAGCACATAGACCATTTACATCAAACATTGTTGCAATAATGTCACCTTTGTCGTTTATAACATTTTCAGCTTTATAAGGTAGTCCTTCTAACCTATGTGTATCGTGTCTTAATGTCGCTCGTGTTGCGCTTATTTCGTGGTTGTCGTCTGCGTAGGGGCTGGGTGAGAGCGATTATTGTTTAGAATTTGAGGTTGCTGTGCCTCTTTATTGTTGAGTCTGTGACTTTAGGTGTGTCTGTCATATCATTCAACCGGGGATAGGGTGAGGGGTTGGGGAGGGGATAACCTTTAACTGTACCTATAATTTGACTGTACGTCTGACCCATCCGGCCTAGAAGCTAAGTGCGTGCAGTGTATGTGTTTGGGTCCTTATGGGGCCGTCTGTTTGTCAGTTGCCGTAAGTTGCACTCTCCATGTGATGCAATTTCTCCCGATTTCGGCTGTCTTAGTTTTGTATGTAGGTTAGTGATTGTCTACCTGTACCGTCTCTTTCCGGGCGTCCAGCCATCCTCTCCAGTAGGTGTTGTGTTTCTCAGATGTTCCCTGTATTTTGTGTGCCATCTGTTCATATATGCATATACTGTCTACTCTGCGTGTTACTTCCTCCTGAGTTGGGGGCACGTTGTGTTTCCATTTTGATGCGATCGCGACTTTGGCCGCGGTTAGTATGATTATGGCGATTGTGCTTAATGGGTTTCTTGTTGGGCTTGTCGTAGGTAGTATGTGGAGTAGGTAGTGTGCTGGGTGTAGTGGAATTGACAAGTTAGTAGTTTCCCTTATGACTTTTTGGATAGCGATCCAAAATGGTTTTATGACTGGGCATTCCCAGAAAATATGCAGTAGAGACCCTTGTTGTTGTTCACATCTCCAGCATAGTGGTGAGGTGTTGGGGAATATCTTTGCCAATCTGAGGGGGACTAGATACCAACGCATTGCTATTTTGCTATATGCTTCCCACAGAGATAGGCTTTTTGATGCTCGTTTAGTGGCTTGGAAGGCGTCATACCATTGTTGTATAGTGATTGGCTCCCCTATGTCTTCCTCCCACTTTTCCATATAGGAGTGTTTATGCATGGATTTTCCCTTTTCTAGTGCATTATAGCATAAGGCTAGTGGTTTGATGGAGCGGGATGTCAGTATATAACGGGCTGAGGGTATTGCTAAAGGTGGTGTGGGTGCTGCCGGTTTAATACGTGTTTGTAGTATGTTCTTAACCCTTAGGTATGTAAAGATGTCTCTTGGATTGAGGGAGAATTCGCTTTGCAGAGTGGGGAATGTTTTCAGTTCGTTTTGGGTGTATAAGTCTTTTATTTTATGTATTCCTAGGTTTGACCATGTGAGGAGGGAGAGGTCGGGTGAGCTGGTCTGCAGTGCAGTTAGTGGTGCTTCCTTATGTAGTGTCTGTGCGTCTATTACCTCTGGACCCCAACGTTCCCAAGTATGTAGTGTTGTTTGCGTGCACCATAGTCCTTCTTTACCCACTGATTTAGGCTCGTGGAGCCAGAGAGCATTTGGGATAGTGGCTGGGTGTATGCAGGCGTTTTCGAGGGTTAGCCATAGTGGAGTTTGGTCGGCGCCCGTGGTTCGGATTATACGTAGGCCTTGTGCAAGAAGGGATGCTCTATAGTAGTTACGGATGTTTGGTACTCCCAGTCCTCCTCTCGTGTATGGAAGGCTTAGTTTGGCAGCAGCCAGTCTGGGTGGTTTGCGTTTCCATACATGGGCGTTGATTATGGTTTGGAACCTTTTTAGCAGTTTGGCTGACAGGGGTATGGGAAGTGTGCGAAAGAGATAGAGCACATGTGGCAGGATCATCATTTTGATGGTGTTAATGCGCCCCAACCATGACATCTCCAGTCCTTCCCACTTGTTCATTTGGGTCATTAGTTTATGAATCATAGGTGTGTGGTTTTCCGACGTTAGTGAGTGCACATTTTTTGTCAGTTTTATCCCCAAATATTGAATCGATTTCGACTGCCAGTCGAAGTTATGTGTTTCCTTCAGTGTTTTAATTATATTATGTGGTAAGCCTATGGGGAGGGCTTGGGTTTTGGCTGCATTATTTTTGTAGTATGATACCGACCCATATGAGTTCAGTGTTCTAGTGAGAGCCGGGATAGATTGTATCGGTTTTGTCATAAATACTATTATGTCGTCCGCAAAAAGGGCCAGTTTTTGCTCCCCTGTTGGGGTGTTGAGCCCTCGGATTGAGGGGTTATTTTTTATGTTATAGATCAGGGGTTCTAAGCACAAGATAAAGATGAGTGGAGAGAGTGGGCACCCCTGGCGTGTGCCATTGCGGATATTAAAGGTTTTTGAGAGGAATCCGGTGTTATATATTTTTGCCGAAGGGCAGCTATACAACGCCAAAATGCTGGTTATAAAGGGTTGGGGGAATCCCATGATTTCGAGTGTCATCGTCATATATTCCCAGTTCAGGCGGTCGAACGCTTTTTCAGCGTCGAGAGCCAGGAGAATCCCTTGTTGGTTCGATTTATGTGCCCATTCTATTAGATTGATAAAGTGCCTGGTGTTGTCTCCTACCTGCCTTCCGGGGACAAACCCTGCTTGCTCTTTCGAGATTAATCTGGGTAGGAATGGTTTTATTCTGTTGGCTAGCAGTTTGGCGTAAAGTTTGATATCAGCATTTAGTAGGGAGATGGGTCGGAGATTGGCACATATGGTGGGGGGTTTGTTGGGCTTTGGAAGGGTTACGATATGGGCTTCCAGCATTTCTGGTGGGACAGCTCCTACTCGTTTAATATGGTTGAAAAGTTTGGTAAGATGTGGGGTCAGTATGTCTCCAAATATGTGGTAGTAGTGGTTCGTTAATCCATCTGGGCCTGGCGCTTTTCGTTTTGGTAAAGACTTTATCGTGGAGCGGATTTCCTCATCTGTGAATGGCCTTTCTAGAGAGGTTTTCTGTTCTTGGGTAAGGGTCGGGAGGGTAATGTCAGTAAAGAAGGCTTGTAAGTCTCTCCTTGTAGGTTGATAAGTAGTCCTGTCATTATCTAGTTGGTAAAGCATGGCGTAGTAGGAGGCTAATTCCTCCACCATGTCTTGTGGGTTGAAGAGTTTGTCACCTGCTGCGGACGTTATGTATGGCAGCTTAGACGCTTGATATCTTTTTTTAAGTCTCCTAGCTAGCAATTTCCCTGCTTTATTGCCCTCAACATAGTGGGATTGTTTGAGATAGCGCATGTGCCTTTCGGTGTTGTTCAGATCTATGGCATGGAGTTGGAGCCGTATTTGTTCTAATTGTTTCTGGGTATGTTTTCTGGGTTTTTGCTTATGGGAGGCTTCTAAAGTTGTGAGTTTCGATATTAGGTCAGTTTTCTGCAAGCATGTTCGTCGTTTGTTTTTAGCTCCCATTTGAATGAGTGCCCCTCTTATTACCACCTTATGTGTTACCCACTGGGTTGTAATATTTGTTGTGCAGTTTGCGTGATTCTCAAAGAAGTCGGTGATTTGTTTGTTTAAGGCCTTGGTGTTGTCTGGGTTGTCCACTAAAGCTTCATTCATGCGCCATGTGCCCCTTCCACGAGCCGGGTACGGGACGCGAAGCGTAACCGCAAGCGGCGCGTGGTCAGACCATGTTATTGGACCTATAGAGACATCAACAAGGTGTATTAGGGTGCTCTTGTCAATGAGGCATAAGTCTATCCTAGAATATGTCATATGGACCGGGGAAAAGTACGTATAGTCCCTGTCTGCGGGGTGGAGGCATCTCCATGAGTCATAGAGGTCATGTAGCGTGATTAATTTGGTCATGTGGCGTCCTAGTGAGATAGACGTGCTTTTGGGGCCTTTGTTGCCCGTTCGTTTTACGTCCGCAAATGGATCAGTTGTGCAATTAAAGTCGCCACATAAGATTACATGGCCCCTCTTATATCTGTCTAGTTTTCTCATTGCTGAGGTGAGAAATGATTTTTGGCCCTCATTGGGTGCATACAGTGAGGCTATGGTAATTTCTATACCGTTTAAGGCTCCCACCAATATAAGTAGCCTGCCGTCTCTATTGGTATGCTGTTTGCTCATCGTGAATGCCCAATCGTCGTGGAAGAATATAGAGACTCCCCTGGATTTAGTTGGGGAGAAGGCATGAAAGGCCTGTGCATACTGTTTCACTGAGAATTTCGGTGGATTACGTTTACAGAAATGGGTTTCCTGCAGGCAGGCAATTGCTGCCTTGGATGAACGTAGTTCCTGCGCAGCTAACCTTCGTTTGTGGGGGCTGTTAAGGCCTTTAACGTTAAGTGAAAGTAGTTGTAATGTGTTAGCCATCAGGGTTGTGGGTCAGGGGAGTTGGGTGCAGTTAGTGCTAGGCATTCATCTGGGGGGAAGTAAGTTCGCCTTGTTTTAGTGCTGCGCGTATCAGGTTGCGCATTATTCATAACTTTAAAAGTATTCATCACATTCACATAAAAAAATCAAGCATTTCAACATAGGGCCATAGTCTAAAGGCAGCAGGCGAGCAACCAGGCTCCTCCAATGCACAGTGGCGAGATTGGTCTCGTCACATAAAGGAAACACAATAATAACACATCCTAAATCTGAAGGAATTAAATATTCTTCTGAAATACTTTGTTCTTTACATAGTTGGATGTTCTGACAACAAAATCACACAAAAAATAAAAAATGGAAATCAAACTTTTCAAGCCAGTGTGTCTGGATTTGGAGACACACTCAAAATTAAAGTGGAAAAACACACTAAAGGCTGATCCAACTTTGATGTAATGTCCTTAAAACAAGTCAAAATGAGGCTTAGTAGTGTGTGTGGCCTCCACATGCCTGTATGACCTCTCTACAATGCCTGTGCATTCTCCTGATGAGGTGGCAGATGGTCTCCTGAGGGATCTCCTCCCAGACCTGGACTAAAGCATCTGCCAACTCCTGGACAGTCTGTGGTGCAACGTGACTTGGTGGATGGAGCGAGACATAATGTCCCAGATGTGCTCAATTGGATTCAGGTCTGGGGAAAGGGCGGGCCAGTCCATAGCATCAATGCCTTCGTCTTGCAGGAACTGCTGACACACTCCAGCCACATGAGGTCTAGCATTGTCTTGCATTAGGAGGAACCCAGGGTCAACCGCACCAGCATATGGTCTCACAAGAGGTCTGAGGATCTCATCTCGATACCTAATGGCAGTCAGGCCCCCCAAAGAAATGCCGCCCCACACCATTACTGACCCACTGCCAAACCGGTCATGCTGGAGGATGTTGCAGGCAGCAGATCGTCAGACTCTGTCACGTCTGTCACGTGCTCAGTGTGAACCTGCTTTCATCTGTGAAGAGTACAGGGCGCCAGTGGCGAATTTGCCAATCTTGGTGTTCTCTGGCAAATGCCAAACATTCTGCACAGTGTTGGGCTGTATGCACAACCCCCACCTGTGGACGTCGGGCCCTCATACCACCCTTATGGATTCTTTTTCTGACCGTTTGAGCAGACACATGCACATTTGTGGCATGCTGGAGGTCATTTTGCAGGGCTCTGGCAGTGCTCCTCCTGTTCCTCCTTGCACAAAGGCAGAGGTAGCGGTCCTGCTGCTGGGTTGTTGCCCTCCTACGGCTTCCTCCACGTCTCCTGATGTACTGGCCTGTCTCCTGGTAGTGCCTCCATGCTCTGGTCCCTACGTTGACAGACACAGCAAACCTTGCCACAGCTCGCATTGATGTGCCATCCTTGATGAGCTGCACTACCTGAGCCACTTGTGTGGGTTGAAGACTCCGTCTCATGCTACCACTAGAGTGAAAGCACCGCCAGCATTCAAAAGTGACCAAAACATCAGCAAGGAAGCATAGGAACTGAGAAGTGGTCTGTGGTCACCACCAGCAGAACCACTCCTTTATTGGGGGTGTCTTGCTAATTGCCTATAATTTCCACCTGTTGTCTATCCCATTTGCCCAACAGCAGGTGAAATTGATTGTCACTCAGTGTTGCTTCCTAAGTGACAGTTTGATTTCACAGAAGTGTGATTGACTTGGAGTTACATTTTGTTGTTTAAGTGTTCCCTTTATTTTTTTTGAGCAATATATATATATATATATATATATATATATATATATATATATATATATATATATATATATATATATATATATATATATATATATATTTTATTTTTTTTTGTATTACAACATTATACACTGTTAAGTGATTATTGGTTTTATTTGTTAACACATAAGTGCGCTGTCCACCATTTTTTTTATTGTGTATTTATGGCCTGTCAGCCATTGAGGGCAGACTCTGCAGGGAGCACTGTTTCATATGGCGAGTGTATCTTATAATGCCCTAAACATATGGCGAGTGTATCTTATAATGCACTCATGTTATGAATGTTGGGGACCGTTTCCTGGTGTCCCCAAAAGCGGGACACCAGAGAACTAAGGCAGGACAGGAGCCAAAAATCATGACTGTCTTGAAATATCTTACAAAATCTTTTCAAAATACAAAAAGATTAACTTGTGCATGGCAGAAAAATTTGGTTCAGCCAAATCAATTTTAAAAATTTTAAGGATTCAGTGGTTTACCTCATCTGAATATTGTCCATGCTAAATTTTCTGGAAAACAACTTGGGCAAAAAACAAAAAGAGAAATAAAATTCTGTGAACTCCCAAATATAAATATTATGTATATATATTTTACAGTACAGTGATAGGTACCCACTAGTACTGAGGTCTTTTAGATTTAGAATTATTTTTCTTTGACTTAAAAGAATTCTGTTATTTGTTGTTCACCATATTTATTCATATTTACATTTATTCCTCTGCTTGTTGGTTGCAAAAAGACAATATATAACCAGTGCTCTGCAGAGGATTTTGAAAAAGCTAAACAAAAAGTGATGTATTCTTTCCTGAAATGGTTCCAGGAGAATTTATCCGAAACTTTTGAGAGTTTTATATAGGTGGTGTTTAGGTCCATAGAATCTGCAAATGTGCCTTAAAAAAACTATTAATGAAAGTAAGTCTTCTTCTGCAGAGCTATCATCAGGTGAACTTTCACACATTTCTACATCAGATGTTTCCACTCAAGAGTCTTACTCTGATTCTGGTTTTATTGTTGAAGTATTGGATATATTTATTAAAGAAGTGAGGAAATATAGGGAGATTCAAAAGAAAAAGGGTCACACCCAGGTGTGCACATAAGTGTGTATCAGCAGGCCTTGGAGTAATTTCTAAAGGGATTTGTAAAGCAGGCAATTTGCTTATAGGTAGGAGTATGATTTCTTCTAGGATTTTTTTTGGGGGGGTTTGAAACAATTTGTACATTTTGTAATGTTTTTATTTAAGACTTGGACTTCTTTGCAGACAAAGAGTCTTTTCATAGGGCTGGATAATTATGCTAAACACTGATAGTGTATACTGCTGATATCTTAGCTATATCCACTGGTAACCATGTTATTTACAGAAATGAAGAAAGCAAATAAAATTGTGATTCCAAAATGAAAGTTAGAGGAAGACTGCAAGCTCTCAGTCATAAATGGGAATTGACTACTGAAAATCTTCGGTACTAAATATCGGTCCAAAATCACTTCTATGCGGATGATATGCCAAACTGTCTGTCCTCTCCTGATCTCTCATCAACCCTCTTGACTCGTGTCTCTGACTGCCTCTCTGCTATTTCTAACTGGATGGCTGCTCACTTCTTTAAACTGAACCTGTCCAAAACAGAGCTTCTGGTCTTTCCTCAAGTGTTGCTACTCCCATGTCTGTCTCCTTCCATGTTAAAGGCACTACCATGAGCTCTACCTTGCAGGCTTACTGCCTAGGCGCTATGCATGAGGACTTCCAGCATCACCGAAATCCCCAAAGCATTGAATAATGCTTTCCTATGAGGAAATCCTAATGCGAGTGCGGCCATTGCCATAAGTGCACATTAGGTCTCGCCCGTCAGCTGGTGCTGGAAGGGGAGGAGCTTGGGTGGGACCCAGGTAAGTGACAGAACCCCTTCAGCACCATGGGGCGTGGGGGAGGTTGACAGAGGGGGAAGCTACAGTGCCATGGAAACAAGTTTGTTTTCCTGGCACTATAGTTTCTCTTTAAAGCAGATGGCCCTGGGAGCTTCCCTCTTAGAATAGATATTATTGGAGGCACGAGCCAGACACTAACTCACAACAGCCTCAGCCAGCAGAGGCCACACTCCTGCATTGTGGGCAGATTAACGGAGGTGGGCCCCAGCAGCCCAGACCTTGAGCTATATCAACTCTGAATCCGCCCACAGAGCCCACCCTAAAAAGCAGAATGCCATGACGGAGAAGACACTTCCTTCATATTACCATAAAAGGGCTAGGAATCTGGGTGTTTTGTTCATTTTTGTGTAACTGGATAACTGGTGTGCTTCTTGGTACCTAATAGCAATTAATCAACACAGTCAGAGATCATTTCTTTGATTTTCCTGAATGTTATATTAAATAACAAACCACTAGTGGAGTGAAAGAGAGTGAGTGTGTGTGTACCCATGGATTTTCTTTTTTAATCACATCCTAGCCTTCTCCAACCATAAATTGAATGCTGCATTTAACTGGAGGCAACCTCTGGCCACATATGGCAATATCAAATGCTAAAATCCCATCGTATTTCATGCAGATTGGTACTAACTAATTTATAAGGACACATTTTATTGCATATAGGACTCATTAGAAAAAGAGAATGATTTACATACAGTAGGGTATACTGCAACTACTGCACACCAAACAAATCAAAAGTGACATGAAAACATAAAATAGTTTAGTGTGAGTTCTCATAATCCAGTATTATCACTGATAATTTTGCATGAATGGGTGTGATTTGTTACTTTTTGTCAGGATAGAACATAACTCAACACATAGAATATAGTCACACCTCACAAGATAGAATAGAAAATGGATAGTGACATATTACTGGTCCTCAGAAGTGGCCAGGTTTAATGTACAAACAGAAAAATAGCAAATTCAAGGAACAGGACAGGGATTACAGATGCACACAGCCAGGATCTATAAACTAGCCAAGGTCAAGGATACAGAAAGCAGAAAAGTCAAAAGAGGCTGACACCAGTAAATTGGGATTGCTTAAATCACTACAAGGGAAACCACAAAAGATAACAATTGGAAGCTTTTATAGCCGTAAGTGTACTATGATAAGTCTAAATAATTTCAGCATTGCCAAAAGACTCATAATCAATGTCACAGAAATGGTATAGGGGTATCAGTATTGAAAATAATATCGGGCATCTGTGCGTCAAGCTAGCAACGTCTCAATTGATGATTTAATGGCACAAGTTGGATGTTGCCAAAATGAGAGAGAGTTGCATCAATCGGAGAGGTATCATAACAATTAAAAAAAATGTTTGTACTATTGTGACAAACTCCCCCTTTCAAGTGAGTTTGCCACAAGTTCTTTGAGGGGACTACTTGCCAGCCTTTTACCCCGTGACTATGGCCCCTGCAATAGAACTGGCTAATATACTTCAAACAGGCTGTGTTCGTGCAATTGGGACAATATGGTTCGTTTACCGAACAACCTCACGAACAGAGACCACCCTGGAGCTTGTTAACACCTATTAACAACGTGAAACGTTTCTTACTGCAATGTTCTAATTTTTTGTCTTGGTGGCCACAAATCCTATGAACAACCATGAGGTGTCGTCCTGTTATTGGAGGGAAAGAAGATTTGCTTCTGTGCCTGCTATTCCAGCTAATTCCCCATTTGGTTGCAGAGCTCCCAGGACTGAGTGTTGTCCAGAGCCTGGGGATGTCAGAGCTAATTCCCCATTCGGCTCCAGGAAGGAGGTGGCGGTTCCAGGACCCCACTCAAGCCATGGCGACTGAGGGTAAGAGTGCTGAGGTTTTACCCACTGTTCCAGCTAGGAAGTGGTCCTTGGAGGAGGTACCCATTCGGGGTACAAGGTGATCTGTAACAACCACCATGCTCTAGACTTGTGCACTGCTTAAAATTTTGATTATTCTGCATAATATTTGTAATTTCTTTGAAATTTTTTGGGTATCCGCAGAATTTTATTTTATGCCACTACTTGGTACTGAAAAAAATTTGGGAAAATAATTTGAGCAGCCATAATTTGATCCCCCACTTCAGGGATATAGATGGAAGATATTGACCAGCAGATGTCCTAGCAGCAGGATATATGGATATATCTTGGACTTTTTTTTTTTTTATATTCACAATTTTTTACCAGCAAAAGACAGTGTATATTTTGTTTAATTTTAATTTGTCTTAACAAAAGTGTCTGGCCTTATGACTACACAAAAGTCTCAGTGTATTTTGTTATGGACAGCGACGTGTATTATGGATTTTTATTTGCCCTTTTTTGGTGCTGAAGAAAGAAAATAAAATAAGAAAGAAGACATCTGATGGTTAGTATGACATTTTATAGGGTTAGTTTGTTGCCCTCCATCTCACTATTATTAGGGTGACGGGGGTAGCAAGGGTATTTTTTATTGGGACAGGAGAGCCTAGGGACTTGGGGACCCTTAGTCACTTTATTATTTGTGGTCCCCACCTGCCGCTCATGGGTGGGGACCTGGAGGGAACATTAGGCCCCCCCATCCCACCATTATTTATTTGTAGTCCCCATCCGCCTCTCATGGTTGGGGACCAGGGGGGACATTAGGTCCCTACATAATTAATTAGGGTCCCCACCCTCCGCTCGTGGGTGGGGACATGTGGGGGGACATTAGGTCACACATACTGAGCTCTTATAGTGGAGAAAGCCATTATAAAGGTTTTGCTGCAGTATGTCAGCTATTATGTTGGGTGGGAAAATTTTATTAAGAAGTGAGATCTGATTGGTTGGCTAGTAAGTCAACCATTCAGAACTTTCTAACAGCTAAGTCTTGAGAGAAGTGAGAGTTTACAAAAATAAATTAACTTTTAACAACTGTATATTGGTAACCTAGTCTCCCACTAGTAACAATGATAAAATGGCAATCTCCTATCGCCCACTCTTCAAAGTTATTTTAAGTACCCCAGTCAGTAACCAATCGCTAGATACAGCAGCAAGCTAACTCTAGAATCAATGACCCAGGCTATCTCCCACTCCCACACATGCACAGCAACAGTAATACATAATGTATCACTTCTTATCTGTCTACCTAAGCAGCTGCATTTAAAGAGTCCGGAGAATTCTTGCTTGGTAACCGCATATACTTTTTTTTACTGCTCTGTTTTTTGCTCTATTGGTCAGTTCAGTAGCAGATCTTGGGGGAGGCAACGGGGCAATTGGGTGCTGCATCCTTTTGACAGACCGGCCCTTTAATGTTGCAAGAAGTGCTGGGATGAAGTGACTCTTACTTCTTCCCAGCTTACAGACCGCGCGAGCTGGAAGGACACAGTATGCCATTGAAAGAGGAGGGAGAGCTCTACAGTTTCAGACTCTCACCAGGGTCAGCCAGCCCCAGGAAGTCACCTCCCTGCAATCCCCCTTAACATTATCTAAACTGCAATTTGTGTGTGTGCCAGAGTGTATGTTTCAGTGTACATCCGCGAGTATGTGTGTTTATCTGTGTGTGTCAGTGTGTATCTGTAAGTATGTTTATGTCAGTGTGTATCTGTAAGTATATTTGTGTCAGTGTGTATCTGTGTGTCAGTGTTTATCTTTGAGTATATGTGTGTCAGTGTATATATCTGTGAGTATATGTGCATCAGTGTGTATCTATGTGTGTCTATCTGTGTGTCAATGTTTATGTGTGTGTCTGTGAGTGTCAGTGTTTATCTCTGTGTATGTGTAGGTATTTGTGAGTGTCAGAGTGCACATGTGTGTGCATTAGTGATGTCTCGAACGGTTCGCCAAATGGTTCGCCACGGGCTCATCATTGAGACACATTCCAGCCAATCAGCAGCAGACCCTCCCACCTCCAGGACAGCTCACTAAGAATGCAGCTTCACAATGAATGTAAAATGGATGCTGTCCAGGAGGTGGGAGGGTCTGGGAGGGAGGGTCTGCTGCTGATTGGCTGGAATGTGTCTGCTGACTGTGAGGTACAGGGTCAAAGTTTACTCAATGATGAGTCCGCGGTGATCTGTTCGTGGCGAACCGTTCGCGAACCATTCGGGACATCACTAGTGTGCATATCTAATTATCTATGTGTATCTGTGTGTCAGTGTGTATGTGTAGATATGTGTGTGTGTCAGTGTGTATATGTGAGTGTCAGTGTGTATCTGTTAGTATATCATTGTGTATGTGTGTGTATCTGTGAGTGTCAATGTGTTTCTTTGAGAATGCCTGTGTGTCATTGTGTATGTGTGTGTATCTGTGAGTACTAGTGTGTATCTGTGAGTATGTCATCTGTATAGAGTCAGTGTGTGTGTGTGTAAGACAGTGTGTATATGTGTGTGTATCTGTATGCCAGTGTATCTATGTGTGGGCTAGTCTGTATGTGTGTATCTGTGTGTGTCAGTGTAGTTATGTGTGTTTATCTGTGTGTGTGTGTGTGTGTGTGCATGTGTAGGTACAGGGAGTGCAGAATTATTAGGAAAGTTGTATTTTTGAGGATTAATTTTATTATTGAACAACAACCATGTTCTCAATGAACCCAAAAAATTCATTAATATCAAAGCTGAATATTTTTGGAAGTAGTTTTTAGTTTGTTTTTAGTTATAGCTATGTTAGGGGGATATCTGTGTGTGCAGGTGACTATTACTGTGCATAATTATTAGGCAACTTAACAAAAAACAAATATATACCCATTTCAATTATTTATTATTACCAGTGAAACCAATATAACATCTCAACATTCACAAATATACATTTCTGACATTCAAAAACAAAACAGTGACCAATATAGCCACCTTTCTTTGCAAGGACACTCAAAAGCCTGCCATCCATGGATTCTGTCAGTGTTTTCATCTGTTCACCATCAACATTGCATGCAGCAGCAACCACAGCCTCTCAGACACTGTTCAGAGAGGTGTACTGTTTTCCCTCCTTGTAAATCTCACATTTGATGATGGACCACAGGTTCTCAATGGGGTTCAGATCAGGTGAACAAGGAGGCCATGTCATTAGATTTTCTTCTTTTATACCCTTTCTTGCCAGCCACGCTGTGGAGTACTTGGACGCGTGTGATGGAGCATTGTCCTGCATGAAAATCATGTTTCTTGAAGGATGCAGACTTCTTCCTGTACCACTGCTTGAAGAAGGTGTCTTCCAGGAACTGGCAGTAGGACTGGGAGTTGAGCTTGACTCCATCCTCAACCCGAAAAGGCCCCACAAGCTCATCTTTGATGATACCAGCCCAAACCAGTACTCCACCTCCACCTTACTGGCGTCTGAGTCGGACTGGAGCTCTCTGCCCTTTACCAATCAGCCACGGGCCCATCCATCTGGCCCATCAAGACTCACTCTCATTTCATCAGTCCATAAAACCTTAGAAAAATCAGTCTTGAGATATTTCTTGGCCCAGTCTTGACGTTTCAGCTTGTGTGTCTTGTTCAGTGGTGGTCGTCTTTCAGCCTTTCTTACCTTGGCCATGTCTCTGAGTATTGCACACCTTGTGCTTTTGGGCACTCAAGTGATGTTGCAGCTCTGAAATATGGCCAAACTGGTGGCAAGTGGCATCGTGGCAGCTGCAAGCTTGACTTTTCTCAGTTCATGGGCAGTTATTTTGCGCCTTGGTTTTTCCACACGCTTCTTGCGACCCTGTTGACTATTTTGAATGAAACGCTTGATTGTTCGATGATCACGCTTTAGAAGCTTTGCAATTTTAAGAGTGCTGCATCCCTCTGCAAGATATCTCACTATTTTTGACTTTTCTGAGCCTGTCAAGTCCTTCTTTTGACCCATTTTGCCAAAGGAAAGGAAGTTGCCTAATAATTATGCACACCTGATATGGGGTGTTGATGTCATTAGACCACACCCCTTCTCATTACAGAGATGCACATCACCTAATATGCTTAATTGGTAGTAGGCTTTCGAGCCTATACAGCTTGGAGTAAGACAACATGCATAAAGAGGATGATGTGGTCAAAATACTAATTTGCCTAATAATTCTGCACTCCCTGTATATGTTTGTATCTCTAAGTATGTGTCAGTGTGGGTACATTTGTGTATCTGTGTGTTATTGTGTTTCCCTGTCCCTGTGTGTGTCTGCATATGTGTACAGCCTTCTATCCCCTAAACTAGACCCTCCTCTGGTGCAGCCCTTTTTACCCTGCTACGGCCCACAACCAGTGCCCCTCGCGAGATTCGGTTCTGGATCCGACACCTGGGTCAGTTGTCACTTGATCTGTGAATGAAATCAACATTTAATAGCTGTCCCCTAACCATCAATCACATTTTTTGTTACCTCTTGACTGGATAAGACATCCAACCCACATGATTCCACATTTTTTATTTTCTCCATCATAGCAAATTAAGCCTACACCAAAAACAAATAAACAAACAAAACCAAAAAAAAACTAAAACAGGTTCAGGAATGATAATTTATTATTGTTTCCCAGTTGCAGAATTTTTGTTTTTCATTTACCGTGGGTGCCGCAGCCCTTTGACAGAATGGGCCCATTTAATGTTGCAGGGAGTGCTGGGAGGAAGTAACTGTTACTTACTCCCAGCTTACAGATCGCGCAGGCTGGAAGGACACAGGATGCCACTGAAAGAGGAGGGGGAGCTCTACAGCTTCAGACTCCCACCAGGAACAGCCAGCCCCAGGAAGTCACCTCCCTGCAACCAAAAGATATGTGTAAGGTAAGGTATCGCGACATGGGGATATTAGTGTTTTTTGTTTTTGTTTTTTTTTTACAGTTGCTTCTCAAAGTAGCTTCCTGTTATAAAAGGAAAGATCAGCTGCATGCAGCTCCATCAAGCTACATAAGAAAATGTGGTGGTGCCTATCACATAGCTGGAGGAGGTGCTGGGGAACATAAATTTGCTCTGTTAGGTTGAATGGTGGTATCACCTTGAATACCTGGCTATGCTTTAAATTAGATTCTTGAGAGCATCATTGCACTCTGTTTAGAGAGGAGAGGACATGACAGAGGGCCATGGATAGGTCAGGGAAGCCATCAGAAATTTTACACAGCTTAAGGACTGGGTCCTTTGTACCCACTCCAAGTTTTCCCACGGGCCCTCTTCCCATTTCACCAACTCTGCCACATCAGGGTCCACAGGCAGCCGACGGGGGAGGGTGGGAGGGAGGAGAGAGGTCCCGGGAGCTCTTACCTGCAGCTCCTCTGGGTCCTTCTCTCGCAAGCATGGAGTGTTGACGCGGTTACCATGGCAACGCTCCAAATCTTGCGAGAGTGAACTCTAGCCCTGGAGCTATGGGCTAGAGTTCACTTTACCACTGGGACCACAAGGAAATCCCCACCGGACCACCAGGGATCCAGAAATGTCCCCCCTCCTCCCAGAAAAGGTAAGAAGGGAGGGGGGACATAAATTATATTTATTTTAATCAAATTTAAAAAAAGCCTCCCTACCCTCCTTCCCCCATACAAACACTACCCCCCATACACACACTACACACACAGCCCCACAAACACACACAACATACACTGCCCCCATACACACACTACACACACTGCCCCCATACACACACTGCCCCACAAACAGTGCCCCCATATACTGCCCCCCATACACACACTACACACACTGCCCCCCATACACACACTGCCCCACAAACACTGCCCCCATACACACACTGCCCCACAAACACTGCCCCCACACACACTACACACACTGCCCCACATGCCCCCATACACACACTACACACACTGCCCCACAAACACTGCCCCCATACACACACTACACACACTGCCCCACAAACACTGCCCCCATACACACACTACACACACTGCCCCCATACACACACTGCCCCAAACACACACACACTGCCCTAAACACACACACACACACACACACACCGCAACTCTCACACACTGCCACCCTCACATACACACTGCACTGCTCACACACACACACTGCAGCTCTCTCACTCACACAAACTGCCCCACACATACACCGCCCCCTAACACACACACTGCAACCCTGACATACACTGCCGCCCTCACGCACTCACACACTCACACACACACTTCACCACTCACACACACACACACCGCACCTTTCACACACACTTCACCCCTAACACATACCAAGGCTCCTATGCCCTATATCCCAGCAGACCCCAGATAAGTTGTCAAACTGTTCTTAAATGGTTTGACTACTTACTCTGGGATGGGATCCGGGCACTACTGCAACCATAACTACTATACTGAGCTGTAGTGGTTATTGTGCCTGGATTATGTCTTTAAATAATCTACAAGTGCCCCTCCTGAGATCAGGCTCTGGATCCGCCACTGGGTACAGGCCATGGAGAGAAGGGCAAGAGGGATCCAGACTTAATCTCAGGAGGGGCACTGGAGGATTAATTGCAGCATGGTGTAAATATATATATATATATATATATATAATTTAAATTAAAACACATTCCACAGGGAAGAAAATCACACACTACACCATGAATATGTAGGGATGTATTTCTGTGAAGTGTCACAGTCAAGTTTATTCACTAAACTCTTATCTGTAGTTTAGTGTAATCTGAATGGCAAAAATGTAGTCAAACATAATCTTTATTTTGTCATTTAGATTAAAATTTTCTACAATTTCAACTTTAGTGTACAGTCTTGAGCAGAGATATATTTAGCTTTTGTGATGCCCTATGCATGACAAACGTCCTGCATCTCCCACATAAACTCACTACAGACAAGATCTAACACACACAAACATACACACAAAAGCTCACTACAGACATGCTCACTGACACACACTCACAAACAAGCTTACTACAGACACACACACTGACACACACAAGCTTACTTCAGACAAACTCATTGGCTAACACACACAAGCTAAGTACAAACAAGCTCACTTACTATAACACACACATGCAAGCTCACTACAGACAAATTATGACAAACACACACACACACACTACAGACAAGCTCACTGACACACACACACACACACATCCAGGGCTACTTCTGCCAGGCTACCAATATTATTCTACATGGGGAGGGGGCTGATAGAGCAGAAACAATGGGCAGCTGCTACAGGTGCTCCCTTCACTGGGTCTGTGCCTGCAACTGCTGGCCAGTAGATTTTCAAGGTGGAGCTCAGTTTGGCCTCCTGGCAGAGACCGCATATTTGCAGGCACAGGGGTTAAGCTACAAACTGCTGGGCCACAGGGTCTGGAGTGGCATCTGGAGAGCAACGGGAATGGATTAAACAAATTGTGGTTTAGGTCATTGGGGCCCACTCGTGCTGGTGGACTGGGCCCCTTACACATGTTCTAGTTGTAGCCCTTGATGGCAGCCTTACCCCTTACCCTCTTAGTATTGGAATAATCAAGTTTCAAGTTTTCCTTTAGGTTTAAGCCCCAGATATTTATGGAACCAGCAAAGCCCCTGCATCACATAACACAGAATATGTTCAACATTTGTGAATATATATATTCAACATATAGTATATTTGTATCTATGGCTTGACTCTTCTCTTTGCACAACCATATTTAAAAATACAAGCCTTTGCATCTGATATTTTATGTAATAACTTAAAAATAATTAAATAGTTTTAATTCTATACTATTCAAATAAAATAAAAAAATGCTATTGAATTTATGCTAATTTCCCTTTAAGATTGAGTTTAAAAACTTGAATTAGATTATTTTTAAATACTATTGAAGTTTCAGTTTCATTAATCTTACAATGATATAAGTTTTTTTAAACATATCTCCCAGCGATAAGATTGGAACATTTCATCTGTTTAAATAATGGTGAAAACCAAGGGCACCTTTACCAGCTTATTTTACTATTTTTTATTTTTTTTAATTACTTTTCCTGTCCAATCAGTGGTTTGTCATAAAATACAAAAATCATCTCAGAAATGAAAACATCTAGAATTTAACTTTAGTGTGGAATAAATTACTTTTTTGAACAACATTGCATGATCATATCATTTAAGAAAATGACAAAATATTTGTGAAATTGAATGCTATGTGATAGATGCATTGAAAGCAAATATATCCTTTAACATTTTATTATTATTATTATTATTATTATTATTACTACTGGTATTTATATAGTGCCAGAATACTCCGTAGCGCTTTACAATATTATCAAAGGGGGAGATTTAACACTAAATGAGACAATTACAAAAACTTACAGGAACAATAGGTTGAAGATGGCTCTGCTCAAATGAGCTTACAGTCTAGAGGAGGTGGGGTGTAAAACACAACTGGACAGGAGGTAGCAATAAAACAAGGTGGAGTGAAGCAGAGCTGGAGGAGAGAGTAGAGTGCTGCCCTTTAGGAGAGAGCAAGGGACAGGTGTGTGAGGTACAGGCTACTCTGGGAGGTCATAATCTTTTCTAAAGAGATGGGCTTTGAGGCACTTTTTAAATGATTGAAGACTATGGGGAGAGCTTGATGGTCAAAGGCAGGCTATTCCAAAGGAAAGGTGCCACCCGCGAGAAGTCCTGCAAATGTGAGTTGGCCATAAGGGTGCGATCAGCAGAGAGAAGGTCACGGGTAGAGCGGAGAGACCAAGAAGGAGCATACCTTCCATAAGTTGTCAACCTTTCCGTAAACTAGTGATTGGGCGTAATGTGCGTGATTAAACTCTGGTTCAGTTCCAAATGAATCAAAGACTCGTAAAATGCACTGGTAATGAACCCAAGAAGGACCAAGCGTCTTTTTAAATTGAGCGAGTACTACAATGTCAATGTATATAGTTCTACGACTTTCTCTGATATTATCAGTGAATACAGTATATCAAAATGGGTCAATCATTATTATGCTAAGCACTAAATGATGTTATAAATGATTACAAAAAGAATACAGATTTCCCACAGATGGAAATGTCTTGTACCATAATCACTTGTGGTTATTGTCTCAAATGTGCCATGAAGCCCTCCCAGTGTAAGTACTCAATGTGCCAGTTTTGCTTTATATTTCCATTGTCGTTTTCTTTGTATGTTTACTTTCTATGTTGTGTATTCTTTTTATTTTTTATTTTTGTTCTCTCAGCATTTTTTCATACAGTTCATGGCTGGGCTTATGTGTACACTGGTTTGTGTTGATGTACTGCTTATTATATGACTTTTGACTTATCTTATTTTACAGTTATGATGCTTTGGGTAACTATGTTTCCAAAATTAGTTTTAAACTTTTTATCTTTATTTTGTCTAAGTTTCTGTTAAATAAAGAATTCCTCATGCCCAGTTACAGTCTGCATTTCAATCAGCTTTGGCAATGCATTATATTTTTTATACAGTGAGGGAAAAAAGTATTTGATCCCCTACTGATTATGAACATTTGCCCACTGACAAAGAAATTATCAGTCTATAATTTTAATGGTAGGTGTATTTTAACAGTGAGAGACAGAATAACAAAAAAATAAAAAAATCCAGAAAAAAGCATGTCAAAAAAGTTATAAATTGATTTGCATAGCAATGAGTGAAATAAGTATTTGACCCCTTCTACTTAGTACTTGGTGGCAAAACCCTTGTTGGCAATAACAGAGGTCAAACGTTTCTTGTAGTTGGCCACCAGGTTTGCACATATCTCAGGAGGGATTTTGTTCACTCCTCTTTGCAAATCATCTCCAAGTCAATAAGGTTTAGAGGCTGACGCTTGGCAACTTGAACCTTCAGCTCCCTCCACAGATTTTCTATGGGATTAAAGTCTGGAGACTGGATAGGGCCACTCATAGTCCGCATTCCTCCTCCAAACAAAGCAAGTTGAGTTGATGCCAAGGAGCTCGATTTTGGTCTCATCTGACCACAACTCTTTCACCCAGTTCACCTCTAAATCATTCAGATGTTCATTGGCAAACTTCAGACGGGCCTCTCCATGTGCTTTCTTCAGCAGGGGGACCTTGCGGGCACTGCAGGATTTTTTATCCTTCACAGCGTAGTGTGTTACCAATTGTTTTATTGGTGACTGTGGTCCCAGCTGCCTTGAGATCATTAACAAGATCATCCCATGTAGCTCTGGACTAATTCCTCACTGTTCTCATGATCATTAAAGCTCCACGAGGTAAGATCTTTCATGGAGCATCAGACCGAGGGAGACTGACAGTTATTTTTTGTTTCTTCCATTTGCAAATAATCGCACCAACTGTTGTCACCTTCTCACCAAGCTGCTTGGTGATGGTCTTGTAGCCCATTCCAGGCTTGTGTAGTTCTACAATCTTGTCCCTGACATCCTTGGACAGCTCTTTGGTCTTGACCATGATGGAGAGTTTGGAATCTGATTGATTGATTGCTTCTGTGGACAGGTGTCTTTTATACAGATAACGAGCTGAGATTAGGAGCACTCCCTTTAAGAGAGTGCTCCTAATCTCAGTGCGTTACCTGTATAAAAGACACCTGGAAGCCAGAAATCTTGCTGATTGATAGGGGACCAAATACGTATTTCACTCATTGACATGCAAATCAATTTATAACTTTTTTGACATGCGTTTTTCTGGATTTTTTTGTTTTGTTATTCTGTCTCTCACTGTTAAAATACACCGATCATTAAAATTATAGATTGATCATTTCTTTGTCAGTGGGCAAACGTTCAAAATCAGCAGGGGATCAAATACTTTTTTCCCTCACTTTATATAATTTGAAATATTTTTATTAAAATATATTGGTAATGTTTGCCAAAATTAAAGTAAATCAATAAGTTAATTGGTGTTCACAGAAACATAAATTACATAATTCTATTTGATGTCAATTTCAGAGCGTTAGATCCAGTCCATGCAAAATGTACTTGGTCCAGTAGCCTAAGATCTCTGGATATATATGTATTTTCACCTACTTGGCGTCAGACCAAGTAGGTCTATGGAAATCTATATTTGGACTGAAACTTTATTTGCACGATGTGCTATACAACAATACGACACTTTGTCGTCATTATCATTGATGGAGTTAAAAAAAATATATATTTTGTAGTTCTTTGGTTTCATGGGGTTCTGCATAAAGAGCAACTATGAACATTTCTAACGCTGGTGTAATCAGCAGAAAACATGCAGTTGGTTTCCATGGTGATAGCTAAAGTCTTTCAGGTTTTCCCTAGAAAGATTGTTGTATATCACCACTTATATGTAATGAGCCAGAAATGGAACTCAGTACCTGTATTTTTAAAGCTATATAATCAGTCTATGGAGTGATTTGAACATGTGTTTGAAAGGTTAGCTGTTAATTACCTTGGTGTGCGTATATATATATATATATATATATATATATATATATATATATATATATATATATATATATATATATATATATATATATATATATATATATATATATATATATATATATATATATATATATATATATATATATATATATATATATATAATTGAAACACATTTTCCACAGGAAAATATGTCACACATTGCACCATGATTGTGTAGGGATGTATTTCTGTGAAGTGTCCCAGTGGAGTTTATTTACTAAACTTTTATTTGTAGTGCAGTATAATCTGAATGGCAAAAATTGCAAAAATATTCCTAAATTAAGAACAAAGATTTTAATTATTATAAGGAAATACATTTTTAGAGGTACATGGAGGCCCAATGGCCAGACAGTAACAGTCATTTTTGCAATGCTAATTCAGACTTGATAAAATAGATTATATGTTATTAAGAAAATAGTAAATGAGAGAACTTTTATAATGATTTATTGTAGTATTTTTGCTTTTGCTATCTTGTATTAATGAAAAATAAGGAGCAAAAGTAATTTTAAAGGAAAACTATACTAACACTATAGTTCTAATATACCTATGTTGGACCCTTACCCAGTGCCCAGGCGGGTTTGAAAGATGATATTTACTTACTTTTCAGTCATTGCTGTGCTGGTCTCTGTCCTGCTGCTCCGCCTCTTTGGCTGAAAACATCAAGTTTAATGATTTTAGCCAATACAGTATTTCCTAATAGGGAAACATTGGGAGGCTAGTGCGCATGCACGTCAAAACGCTGCACTGAACCAATCCAATGTTGCTCTGTTAGCAGCATTTTGTTAGAACTAAGTTGACTCAGTTCTCAATGTGGAAGCGCCTTTAGTGGCTGTATGGAAAACAGCCACAAGAGGTGTGTTAACATTGCAATGGAAACATTGCAGCTTCTTTACAACTACAATGTTTTGCACAACAGGGTTAAAACTGTAGGGCCACTGCATCTAGACCACTTCATTGAGATGCAGTGGTCTGGTTGCTTTTCTTGGTGTTTGGTTAAAAAAAGAAGGAAATGGAAGGAAAAAGTCAGTAGGCAATTGAAAACCTGCACACCCCTTCCTCTCTGAGAAGAACAGAGCTTTCCCATATATTTTGTCTGTCACATGGATGACTGTCCTTCAGTGTTGAATAAATGGTGCTCTATCAGCTTCTTACAAATGCATCTGTGGAAGTAACAGGTATAGCACCACAAGATAGCCAGGCAGGGCCAAACCATTACAATGAAATGCATTTGAAAAACCATTACAATGAAATGCATTTAGAAAACTTTTGCAAATTTAGAAAACAAAATTGAAAGGAGTGGTAATTGACCATTTGGATCTTAGCTAACAGATGATACTTTGAATATTAACGGTACAAATATGGTAACCCATCTTAAGAAAGGTTATTTGCTGCATAAGTTGCAAGGACATTTGCGAGCGTGTGGATTCAGATTTGCTCTATTTGAACAGTGGTTATTTGATGTTATCCTCAGAGCTACTAGCACGTGAAGAATATCATTATTAGGAGTTAAAGCACATTCATACAGGTAAATTTTGATAAGCTAACCTCTGCTGTGTTTGGGTTATACTGGTGCTACTGCTACTGTGAGCAGTAGACAATTACAACATTACAAATTATTATTATTATGTTATTATTATTTATATAGCGTCAACAAATTCCTCAGCTCATTACAGTAGGTGGACGAACAAACATGTAGTTGTAAACAGACAAGTTGGACACACAGGAACACAGGGGTTCTTCCTCAACCATCATTCCTCCACTGCAAATCATGGACAGTGCATACAAAGTGAAGTCCACATTCAAGTAAAAATAACTGGCCAGGAAAAATTATGTAAGTGAACTATGCTTCCAGTTCAGCTACATTGGCCTTAAATTTTAAATACACTATAGATTTACTTTGGATTCTTACTTTAGTTAGTAAGCCTGCATGCTATTAAGTTTGTCCTGCCAATATATCAGGCTGTTGTATTGGAGTGCTATTTCCCCCCTAATCCTAGGAAAGGAAACATCATCAGTTTAAGGCAATCATTCATTCATTCAGACTGATCATGTCAGCCTCTTGATCATTGTTATTACATAGGTGTGGAGTGTGACATCTGGAACTAATTCCTTGTTTTCCAGGAAGGCATCCATTTTGTTTGAGGTTGGTGATCAAGGGTATGACTTGTCCCAAACTGGCATTACTGTGCCTCAAAGTTTCTGTCACATTCCTAAATGGAATAAGAACTGACACCCGCTGCCCCATTGTGCAATGCTTATAGCCTAGTGGGCAGTCAATGCCAGTAGAGTGGTGGGAAGATAGACTGTGGATTACTCTATGCTGTTCCATAATCTTTCCACCATGTCTAAAGTGTGAGGGAAGCCATCTTTTCTCAAGACTGCTGCCCTACATATCCAGTCCCAATCTAACCTGCTGCTAAGGTTGGACCTCCTCCACTACCACCACTGGGCACTGTGGGCTGCCAGCAGCATGCCATCACGAGGAGTAAGGAATGCTTGCCTCCTTAAATAGTAGCATGCAGGAATTGCATAGCGAATAGACTATGTTCATAACTGAAATGAATCAAGAGGGGATGATATATTGCTGCTGCTTAAAAGGCTTCCCTTCCATCATGGAAAAGTAACCCCCTAGCAATCAGTTGGCAATCAGTCTGGTGATTTTGTTAAACTGATGTATTGACATGTCTCTGAAATGAAATCCAACAGTTTTCAAAATTGGGCTGGCAGATTCATATCTAGGATGGTGAGGCCTGGGACTCCACCTGTTCCTGTCACCTATTGGTACTTTGTTCAATATCCCCCTTTCACCACCTAAGGGTTGTAGTAGTGTACGGGTTATCAACGGTGGTAGTTGGTTGTGCAGAATTAGATATAGTATCGGGGATCTTCTGCTTCCCGTAGTATTTTCTCTTTCTGCTTTTCCCTTAGTAATACAGACTTGTACTGTCTTGGCAGGTTGTTACTTCATACAGGCACAAGTGAGATGACACTGCACTCTTCTACCTTCATATTTCTTTAGCATACAATATATATTTTACAATTTGCCCTTCTGGGAGACTGTCAAAGAAGTGCCAAACTTTGCTTCATTGCAAAATATTACTATTATTATTACCGTATTTTTCGCTCCATAAGACGCACTTTTTTTACCCTCAAAAGTGAGGGGAAATATCTGTGCGCCTTATGGAGCGAATGTGAAGCTTTACTTACCTGTATTGTAGCGTGGGCCGGCAGCACAGCCCGCTCCGCGGTACAGGAACTTCAATTTCAGGTTCCGGTTTCCGGCAGGACTGAAAGGAAGTGACACAACAGTGTCAAAGGCAGCTGAGAGATCAAGAATCATTAGTACAGAGTAGTGGCCTTTGGATTTAGCCATGATTAGATTATTTGTAACTTTAATCAGAGTGGAGGCAGCATAAACCATATTGAAGACCTTTGAGGAGAGAATTGTTATTGAGGAAGTAAGTTAAACAGGTGAAGACAAGTGATTTTAGGAGCTTTGTGGATAAATGGAGTAGGGATATGGATGATAGTTGATAGGGGAAAACAGGCATCTTTTTAGGATGGGTACTACAGTAGCATGTTTAAGGAAAGCATGGACAATGCCAGAAGAAAGAGAGCAGTTGAATATATGTGTTAACGGAGGCACAAGACAAGAAGAGAACGATCTGATTAGGTGAGATGAAGCAGGTTTAAGTGGCCAAGTGGTGGGGTGAGATTAAAGAAGAAAAACAGTCAACTCTTCTCATTAGCCAGAGAAAGGGTCTGAAGGGTTGGAAAGGCATGGTGCACTTCTGGTTGAGAGAGAGAGGAGCAAAGGGAAGAAAATTATTTCCTTAACTGTTCAATCTTGTCAGTAAAGTAGCATGCAAAGCTATCGGTTTTAAGGTTAGTATCGGGGTGGTCACCTGTGTCTCAAAGTCAAGTTCCTCCTGGGACAGACTTAAATATCTGTAGTCATAGGTTAAATAATTATATCATCACTATCAAGATCAGACATTGTGGATACGACTTGGGTACCGTGCTCTGCTTCTTTATTAAAGGTTGACTCTGATGACACAGGAAAGTCTCTTCTGAACTCTCCTGTAGCTGCTTTCTGGGGAGGTAACATGGGCAATGGTAGCACATCCAGTGGTTTCACCAACCCCTTTCTTTGACCGCCATAAAACACAAAAAATTTGATGCTTGAACTAGCTGTGATAGAAGGAACTGCTGCAGTAATTTTGGAAGTGGCAGCAGAAATTATTCTGGATCTGGTAGTCAAATTATTGAGCCTAGCTGACCCTGCTGCTGAAACTATAGATTCTTCTTCTACTTTAGACGTTGAGTCACCAATTGCAGCATAAAAAGATTGAGATAAAACCATTCACTCCTGAGTGCTGAATCGGATGAATCAATGTTGCTAATCAAATACTTTTTAGGCTGAATACTACTCATAGTGGTGATGGCAGCAGTGGTGAAGGAGATGTCAGCAGTACTCATGCATAAGGAAGGGGTGTTCAGACTTGAAGAGGTCATTACATCTGATGGGGATCTAGGGAATACAACGCCTTCCCCTACTCTTCCTTAATTGCTCTTTGGGATAAGGATGCAATATCGATGATGGTGGTTTTGTTACATATTGTAAAAATATATTTGGGATATGAATAATTGTGTAAACTAACGGTACTTTATTGAGCAAAAAATAGATGTTTGTGTGTAAAAATGAATTGCTACTTGGGGATTTACTACTGTAATGTTGTTGTGTTTGACTTTAAATAACACTACACTGCACACAGTGTGCTGTACAGTGCTCACAGACATAATTAATTTTCTTGCTACAAACATAACAAAAAAGTCCAGTCAAACTGTAAATTGATGATTTCAATTTGGTGTTAAGTGGCAGTGGCTTGCAGTAGTCACAACACTAACCCCAATTACCAGTCTCACACTAGGATAAATTAAACAAGCTAGGCTATTACTCACTCAGAGTTACTTAAGTGCAGCTGCAGAAGAAGATAGGCAAGAACAATTTAAAAAAAAAAAAAAAAAACTTTTTACTGAACAACACACTCTCCATAAAAGGAATTTTCTTTCTACAAACATTTAAAGATTTCAAGTTGGTGTTGTATGGCAGTAAAACAGTTGACACAGTACAAACCGTAACCACCAACCGCATATTAGTATGGATGACCAAGTATATCTAGCTAGTTAGATACAGCAATTACTTAAACATAGTCTTAAACTAAGATCAATGACCCAGGCAATCTCCCACCAACACACAGGCATATCAATTGTAAAGCACACAATCACAGATGGTGATGGTTTGTTTCCCTCAAAAGCTGCAATCATAATGTTTGGAAGAATCCTGATTGTTTTGTTGTTTTTTCTCCCTTATTGGTCACTGTCAACTGATTTGAGAATAAAATTAATCATTTCATCTTTATTTACAGCTTTTGATTGGACAAGTGATGCAACCAACATGGTTTGGCAACCCTCCCCCCCCCAAAAAAAAACCAACATAATAATAGATCCTTCTTCAGTATGTCCCCCTTTTTTCTCTCACCAGGGATGGAACTCACCAATTCGTAAACAGCATGAGTTGTTTGTTTCATGATCGGGCCGAATTTGGAAGATTTGCCTTTTTAAACAAAACAAATCTCCAAATCAAGAAAAAAAAGCAACTCCTGGTATTAGTAGCACTTAGCATATCCCTTTATATTGCTCCTACTTAGATTTTTTTTATGTAAGCTATGCAACAGCAATAATTTAGTGCAAATCAGATTTCTTCAATTGGGTTGATAATTCAGCTAAAAATGTATATCTGTATAGTTTTTAGTCAAACTTCAGATTATAGGTACATAAAGGATGTTTGATTAGGGTTGAGTGCTTAGTTACTGGCAGGTTCAAAATATCATAATTTGTCACATTTCTTCACTTTATTGTCTATAGGTACAAGACAAAGAATATGCAATCTTTCTTCTAAATGTAAAATTTATAAACAACTTACACATTGATATTAGTAATAATCGACACCTGAGATGTATTATGAACAAGTTCATATTGCTTAGTAGCTCATTTAAAAGTATTTCAGCACTACATACTTTGTGTTTGTCTAGCAAAGGAATGTAGTCGTTAACATTATAGTTCTTGCATGATTGAAATTCTAAATAAAGGTAGGGAAGGCAAACATTGCTTCACTAATCTGTGAATTGAAATCAATAGCTTGTAAAATATTATTTGCTTTTAAAACATTAATAACAGTCTCTTAGATGTACATGTATTATTCCTGGATCAGTTTATTGCCAAAATATTAGGTCTGTTGAGTTTATTCAACAAAGTACTCTTTTTATTAGACTAGGTTAAAAGAAAGTATAAGAGAGTCAATGTGTTTTGTTAGTCTTTTAAAATATGTTTGTAACAAGACATTCAGTCCCTTGGAGGGAGTGCATATCTGTAAACAGTAAACAGTATGTGCATAATAACCCCAGACCAGATAGTGAACAGTCTGTTTTTCAATGTTATTACCGTTAAGGACCAGGGCTGTTTTTACATTTTTGTGGTGTTTGTGTTTAGCTATAATTTTCCTCATACTCATTTACTATATCCACACATATTATATACAGTTTTTCTCACCAGTAAATGGTCTATCTAAAGATACCATTATTTTTATCATATCATATAATTTACTCTAAAAAAAATTCTAAAATATGTTGAAATTTTTTTAAAATACACACTTTTTCTAACTTTGACCCAAAATCTGTTACACATCTACAACCGCCAAAAAACATCCATGCTAAATAGTTTCTAAATTTTATCCCGAGTTTAGAAATACCCAATATTGACATGTTCTCAGCTTTTTTTGTGTGCAAGTTATAGGGCTATAAGTACAAGTAGGACATTGCTGTTTCAAAATATATATTTTTAAAATGTATCAATAGTGACATTGTAACACTCTTATCTGTCATAAATCTCTGAATCACACCTCACATGTACATATTTGTTTTAAAGTAAACAACTCAGGGTGTTCAATATGGGGTATATCCAGACTTTTTTAGTAGCCACTTAGTCACAAACACTGGCCAAAGTTAGCATTGATATTTGTTTGTGTGTTAAAAATGCAAAAAACAATTATGAATGCTAAATTTGGCCAGTATTTGTGACCAAGTGGCTACTAAAAATGACCGAATATACCCCATTTGCAATACCTTGGGTTTTCTTCTTTTGCAAATGGTATGCCATCATTGTGGTAATTCTCATTCCTGGGCTACGATACGCTCTCAAAGGTAACATAACCAATCTGGCAAATTTCAATGTGAAAAAATGTAAAATCAAGCCTCATATTTGACCGTGTAACTTTCAAAAAACACTATTAAACTTGTGCATGGGGGTAATGTTATACTCGGGAGACTTCGCTGAACACAAATATTAGTGTTTCAAAAAAGTAAAACATATCACAACAATGTTATTGTCAGAGAAAGTGCCATTTGTGTGTGAAAAATGCAAAAAACTTCACTTTCACTGACAATAGCATTGCTGTGATACATTTTACTAGGTTTTAAACACTAATATTTGTTTTCAGCAAAGTCTCCTGAGTAAAACAGAACTTAAATACCTATACATATTTGAAGTCTACATGTATATTTATGAAATTGTTTATGTAATTTTGTATATGGATATATATATATATAGTATTATTTTGATTTATTTATATATACATAGATAGATATAATTTCATTCTAACTGTATTTTGATATAAATATATATATACATATATATTAATATTAAAATACAGTTAGAATAAAATTACGTATACATATGTTTTTTTTCAAAACAAATTAAAATTACTTTTACATTGTTTTCAATTTATTTTTATTTACTTAATTTTTATATTTTATAATATATAGAAATATTTATATTATATACATGTGTAATTTATTTATAAGTTTCTTTTTATATTAATATATGTATATATTAATATAAAAATATAGTTAGTATGACATTATATGGGGAACGGCGGTGATCGGGTAAGTAATATATTTGCTGCGGACTTACCTTCTTAAGGACCGTTTTTGTCGGCCGTACCTAGACTAGACTTTGTAAAAGATTTTTCATTGCAACCCAAAAATGTATTGACATTGTCTATATTGTATTGCATATTTATTCTAACTTAAGTTCTACAAATATTAAAAATAACAGATGTCAGAGGTTTTTGCAAACTTCAATATTACATTAGCTAAAGACGTATTGGCAAGTGTGGATAATCAGCCGTAGTCAGTCAGCACCTAAGAGTAAATATCCATGCTATCTGTTGTCTGAGACATCTATAAGCATCAATTATTCATTTTTTTTGTTACATAAATTCCTCACATTTGTTTAGGAAGTGTTACCAGACCTACATACTCACAAATTAGAAGAGCTAATTTACATTTGAATAGTAAGAAATGCTAGAAGGCGCTTCCACAAATTGAGCTCTAGCCCTGTTTATAGGAATGGTGCCTGCTATAGTTAATCTAAGTCTTAACTTACCACTCCTTTGTTTACACTAATTAGTGCTAGTTTTGCAGTGTACACTTGGCCTTAGGGGCAGCACTTCAATGGTAATTATGCTGAAATATGGGGTAGGGTTAGAGACCATTTTTATAATCCCAATCAATTGAAAACTCCCATGAGTCTAACATTTTCCAAAGTGATCCACATTTAAAAAAAAAAAAAGACAATAAAGTATTCATATAGTAATGTGAACTGCCATATTATATGTACCAAAGTCACACCGAGAAAACCAAGAAAAACATTATGATATTTTTGTGAAATAAAATAGCCAGTTTATTACTTCCATTATATTTTTTAAGACAAAATGTGCAAACATTTACAGAAATAATTCCTAGAACTAGAAAATACATTTAAGATACAAACTTGTGTTAATTAGTAAAATAGATACTTTTTAAACAATTATATACACATCTTTATTATACAGTATTTTCCAAATTCACTAATTTCACTGCAAAGTGTAAAAGGACATCATTCCATTGAAAATCATGGCTTATTTAGCAATTAGCAAATATGCAAATAAGAAGGTTTTGTGCAACGGTGCATTTAACAACATAATGTAAAACTAAATTAGTTTCAAAATCAAGGAGACAGTAAGTGAAAATGCAAGTGTTACAATAATCTGATTAGCCTAATGTACTTGCTAATATATTATTACATGTAAATGAAACACAAACTGTACATCAAAGTGAAAATGTATCCACTTCTTAGAAGACATTTTTTTAACTGTATATGATGCTATCCTTACAGTCAGAAGTTACCAACATTAATTATTTTAATTACTTAAATACATATTAATTTCCTCCTAACACCATTCTTTTGTGATGAGCACTGTTATGTCTTAGAGTTGTAGAGCTGTAATAGCATGTTTTCTAAATTTATAATATCATACTGGAAGACCTAATTTGGCTCTGCAGTTATAAAATAATTTACAGGCAATGGTGCAAGTGAAAACAAATCGCTGCATATTTGTTTCATAGAAACATAGAAACATACAATGTGACGGCAGATAAGAACCATTCGGCCCTTCTAGTCTGCCCAGTTTTCTAATTACTCTCCTTAGTCCCTGGCCTTATTTTATAGTTAGGATAGCCTTATGCCTATCCCACACATGTTTAAACTCCTTAACTGTGTTAACCTCTACCACTTCAGCTGAAAGGCTATTACATGCATCCCTTACCCTCTCAGTAAATTAATACTTCCTGATAATACTTCCTCTAATTTAAGACTATGTCCTCTTGTTGGGGTAGTTTTTCTTTTTAAAAATAGTTTCCTCTTTTACTGTGTTGATTCACTTTATATACTTCATATCCCACCTGTCTCGTCTTTCCTCCAAACTCTACATGTTAAGATTCTTTAACCTTTCCTTGTAAGTTTTATCCTGTAATCCAAGAACAAGTTTAGTAGCCAGTTTTGAACTCTCTCTAAAGTATCAATATCTTTCAGGAGATATAGTCTCCAGTACTGCGTACAATACTCCAAGTGTAATCTTACCAGTGTTCTGTACAATGGCATGAGCACTTCCCTCTTTCTACTGCTAATACCTCTCCCTATACAACCAAGCATTCAGCTAGCATTCCCTGCTGCTCTATTACATTGACTGCCTACCTTTAAGTCTTATGAAATAATTACCCATAAATCCCTTTCCTCAGATGTTGAGGTTAAGACTGTATCAAATATTCTATACTTTGCCCTTGGGTTTTTACGTCCAAGATGCATTATCTTGCACTTATCCACATTAAATGTCAGCTGCCACAACTCTGACCATTTTTCTAGTATTACTAAATCATTTGCCATTTGGCTTATCCCTCCCGGAACATTAACCCTGTTACATATTTTGTATCATCAGCAAAAAGACATACCTTGCCATCAAGAACTTCTGCAATATCACTAATAAAAATATTAAAGAGTATGGGCCCTAGTACAGATCCCTGAGGTACCCCACTGGTGACAAGACCATGCTTCAAATATACTCCATTAACTGCAACCTTCTGTTGTCTGTCACTCAGCCACTGCCTAACCCATTCAACAATATTGGAATCCAAATTTAAAGATTACAGTTTATTGATAAGCCTTCTATGTGCAACAGTGTTAAAAGTCTTAATGAAATCTAGGTAAGCAATGACTACTGCACTACCCTGATCTATTATTTTAGTTACCCAATCAAAAAAATCAATAATATTAGTTTGGCATGACCTCCCTGAAGTAAACCCATGTTTTATCTGATCTTGAAATCCAAGTGATTTAGATGTTCAACAATCCTAACTTTTTCATGGTTTCCATTACTTTCCCCACTACTGAAGTAAGGCTTACTGGCCTATAGTTGCCGGACTCCTCCCTACTATCTTTCTTGTAATGGGCACAACATTCGCTAATTTCCAATCTTCTGGGACTACTCCCATTAACAATAGTTGGTAAAATAAATCCATTAATGGTTTTGCTAGTACACCACTAAGCTTGTTTAATACCTTTGGGTTTATTCGATCAGGCCCCATCGACTTATTTGTACTTCTGACAGTTGAAATAGAACCTCATCCTCTGTAAACTCTCAAGTCACTCAAGCTAATAATGACAGGAATATAAAAAATAATAATAATAATAATAAAGCATCCTACTTTTATACAAAATATATGCAGATGTACAGTGACCAGCCACTTTGTATGGCTATAAGACTCCTGTTTACCAAGTCATACTTTATGATAAATAATAATGGAACTTTGCTGGGAGTGAACCATGAAAGTGCAATGTGTACATGAATGTAAAAATTACTTGTAACTCTTTTGGGCATGTAATGAATCCAGGAATTCATACGGTTGTCTATTTACAAGTGGAATTTAAAATGATTACAAATAAATATAAAACCAAACAAGGGGCGCATGAAATTAGAGAGCATGGCACTAGTTTCCGTAAGTCACAATCTGCCTTACTAATCTTTATATTACTACAATAATATTATCCCTAGATTTATCAACTTTTATCTTAATTAACTAGACTTTATAAAAGTATATTATTATTATTTTTAAGACTATTCAGTGTTGGAGCCTAGCCCCTTATGACAACTCATAATACCTGCTAATACTTCGCCATGTAAAGGTCTTGTAATGCCTGTAAAAAATAACCAGGTAAACATCTTGCTGTGTTCCTGCTTGAATTCCACACTCCACACTCCACACAGGCATCAATCAACTTGCAATGCCAAATTACAAAATACTGCAATTAAGCATTTGTAACGCTTTCGTGATGCCACAGAGTTCATCATCTATCCTGTTAAAAAGGTGTGCAAAGTATTTTTCCTGGTGTTTAACATGATAGAAAAACAGCTATATTGTGATATATAAACTTGCATTAATTCTGTATTGCTGTTCTAAGCAATGGCATATTCCTTTGACCGAAGGGAGAAGCTCTGGCTTCAATGATTGACCCTCAAAGATACCAAAATAGGGTGAATGAGGTAATTTTCATTTTGTTCTACTTTTTATACTGTGAAGAGTTTGTTAAATGGACACACTACCAATAGAGCTCTTTTTTTTGTATGCTAAAATCTTTTCAGACATGTTTTGCACTGTGTGCTGCACCATAAGTCTGCATCTTTAGCCACTCCCCCTCACTCCAGAAAAAGGCTTCCTTATCAGATATATGCAAACAGCTCAGCCAATGACAGTACTGCATTAGAAGGGCAGGGCACCCAAGGGTACATAAAATAAGGATATCACTACCTGTTTATAGTTATTCTGACTGACTGCAGCCCGGTTGAGAAAGGCAATTTGCTCAGTGCTGTTGGTGCTGAGATTGTGTACAGACATTTGACAAGGAAGTATTCCTAGCATGAGGAGGCGTGGCTTTTTGTGCAAAAGCTATAAAGATTTCAGCTTGCAAAAACATACAGCATGTCAATGAGGCCAAGAGCTATCAAAAGTTGCAAGTATCAATTTAGGGAGTTATGTTCCAAACTATTAAAAGATCAAAAATATATTTTTTTTTAAAATGCCATTTTCTTAAAGGGACACTATAGGTATCAAATTAACTTTAGCTTGATGAAGCAGTTTTAGTTTATAGATCATGCCCCTGCAGTCTCACACAATTATTTTGCTATTTAATGAGTTAAAACACTTTTGTTCCTCTCCATGCAGTCCTAGCCACACCTCTCCTGGCTATCAATCACATTTTAACTTACTTTTAGAGGTTTTTATCTCATGCTCTGTAACTTGAACTTTAACCTCTTAAGGATGGAGGCAATTGTACAGTTTCTGATCAAAACGAAACCTGGAATTTGACAATATGTCTGTTCAACTATAGTTTGCCTGTTCGTATTAAGTGCACCCATATTTATTATATATAATTTTGTTCAGGAGGAACTGGGCTTTTATTTCACAGTGAATGTTTATATATGAAGCCTAATTCTTTATGAATAAAATCTAAAACTTATGAGAAATTAAGAAATGTTATTTTCTAAAGTATGCATGGCATTTTAACTGTGAATATCATAATACTGTTAGCTTTTTCTGAAATAAAATACACATATTTATGTACAGTGATGCATCATGAGTACAATAGTATGCCCCATGTACATGTTTTATGGTGTTTTGGAAACTTACAGGGTCAAATATAGGGCTTTCCCCTTTCAGTTTTTACACATTGACATTTGCCAGGTTGGTTATGTTGCCTTTCAGTCCGTATGGCAGCCCAGGGATAAAAATTACCCCCATCATGGCATACCGTTTGCAAAACTAGACAACCCAGGGTATTCAAAATGGGTTATGTAAAGTCTTTTTATTAGCCACTTGGTCACAAACCCAGGCCAAAGTTAGTGTTCATATTTGATTTTTGCATTTTTCACAAAAAAGTGCCTTTTCAAAGATATTATGAGCATTTTACATTTTACTGCTCTGAAAGATAGTTGTGGTCAGGGACAATAAGCCTTTCGGATAGGCCTGTTAATAAAGTTTAAATTGATTTAAAAAGGGGAGTGGTGGGTGGGCTGACTGAGCTTTGTCAGCCCAGTAAGAGGGGTGACCTGAGTTTTTAAAGGCCAGGTAACCCCTCCCACAACTTAAGGCTCCACCTTCCAATATATCAAAATACAACTATATATATATATATATATATATATATATATCTGTAATTCTGTGATCTTTTTACATGATTAAGTAATGAAATTAGTTATAATTTGAGGGACCTGCCTGACAACCCCTGTAGAAAATCCAGAGAATTTAATTTGCAAGTCTTATATTTGACCCTGTAACTTTCCAAAACACCATAAAACCTGCACTTGGGGGTTACTTTTGTACTCGTGAGACATTACTGAAAACAAATATGAGAATGATGGAGATGTGCCACCTGATGGCATTTAGAACTGCCTCCTTAATAGCATGGCCTTAAGGAACATGTGATTAAGAGGTTAATCATACAGATCCTGCTGGATTTAGAAGGCTATTAACAGAGCAGGATAGAAACAATTTTAAGTTATACAGACTGTATCCATTTTGAAGCTGCATTCTTAGTGAGCTGTCCAGGAGGTGGGAGGGTCTGGGAGGGAGGGTCTGCTGCTGATTGGCTGGAATGTGTCTGCTGACTGTGAGGTACAGGGTCAAAGTTTACTCTATGATGAGTCCGCGGCAAACCGTTCGGGACATCACTATTAAACATAGATCTCTCTTTTCAGGAAGTGTTTAGGAAGGCTGTGTAAGTCACATGCAGGTAGGCTTGACTAGTGCTGCTCAAACAAAATCATTTAACTCCTAAATGTCAGATGATTGAGCAGTGAGACTGCAGGGGCATGATATGTACACCAAAACTGCTTCATTAAGTTGTTTTGGTGACTATAGAGTCCCTTTAAGTACCAATGTTGATGTAAAAAGTAATTATCATCCGCTTGTAAATATTCAATAATACAAAAATAAATGCTTCATCAAGCTAAAGTTATTTTGGTGCCTATAATGTCCTTTACATTTTGATCTTTTAACTATTTAGCAGCTAACTCCTAAATTTGCTATCCTTAATTATGGGAATCCCAAATAAGGATACCAAATTAGGAAAATTAGGGAGCTATCCAAAACACAACTTAAAGATAAACATTAAGAAAATAACTTTTCTTAATGTTGAGCTTTCAGTTGTTTAGTAGATAGCTCCCTAATTTGCTTTCCTCTACATGGGATTGCAATAACTAAGGATACCAAATTAGGGAGCTAGCTGGTAAACAACTGAAAGAGCAACATTAAAAAAGGCATATTTTAATTTTGATCTTTCAGCACATACGGATTCCAAATTTGGATGCTGTTGAGCAGATAGCTCCCTTAATTTAGAATCCTTAAATTTGGCAACCCCACATAAGAGGGTTCGAGCTATCTGCTAAACTAAAAACAAGCTTATTTTTTTTAACATTTTTCTCTTTTATGTGTTTACTAATTAGCTTCCTTATTTTATTATTCTTAATTATGGTAATGCCTTACAAAGGATATCAAATTAGAGAGCTAGCTACTAAACAATTAAAATATCAAAATTAAGAAAAGGACTCTTTAAATTTTGATTCTTTAGTTGTTTAGTAGATTACTCTCTAACTTGCTATCCTTAAATAAACACTATTGTCAGTTAGACCACTTCATCTCAATGAAGTGGAATGGGTGCAGTGTCCCTGCTCCCTTAATGCTGAAAGTCCTTTTCTTAATTTAGCTTTTTCTGTTTAGTTTATTGCTCTCTAATTTAGCAACTTCAAAAATGGCAATCTCATATTAAGATATTTCTTTTACATGTCTTTTAGAAACATAGATAGATATTCAGTGAATTGTCAATTCCACTTTTATTGACAGACTTGCAACAAATTAATCACTATGTGACAGACTCCACCACCCCCCCATGCCCAATAGAGGCTTTTAACTCTCCCCTTAGCCACATTTCTTACTTTTAACTTGGTTGCCACTGCTACGTTCCCTCCACCTCAAAGGAATATGGACAACCATCCTGTCACTCTCCATTTCATGTGAAAACAAACAACCCCTTGTACAAATTTAATACAGACCACTCGTCTATTGCATTCATTTCACATAAAAAAATGCTTTCCAAACAGATATATTTAATTAGAGAAGACACACGCCAGAAATGAACAAAATAAACCAGTGGCCAACAGTTCTGGATGCCAGAGCTCGACTGGCTCACTGGCATACCGGGAAATGTTCTGGTGGGCAATCACAGGGTGACCAACAGAAGGAGAAGTGCTTCCCCTTTGCTGGCCACCGCATGTAGCGTAGCCGAGCTGCAGACCACGGTAAACAAGCTTCTGTTCCCCTAAAAACGGGAAGTACTCACAGTAAGCGCCAAATTGCTTTCAGTAAGAAGAATTAGAGGAACAGAAGACCTCCACCGTGGTCTGAGGCTCGGCCGCAGAAGGTACAGGAGGGGCGGGATGTAAATGAGACACATGGAGGAGGAGACAAATGGAAATGCTTGGGAGGTGGGTGAAATAAGACACATGGAGGGGCTGGGAAGAGAAGTGTGAAGATGCTCAGGAGGGGGGGAAATGAGACACATGGATGGGGTGGGTGGGAATGAAACACATGGAGAGGCTGAGGAATGGTGGAATAAAACTCATGGATTTGCTGGTGGCAAATGAGACACATAGAAGTGCTGCAGGGAGAAATACACACAAAAGGGACTGGAGGAAAGAGACATACAGTGGAGCCAGAGAATAAAAAGAAGAGACACGTCTAGGGGTTGGAATAAAGTAAAAGATACACAAAGGGGGATTGTAAGAGATACACTAGACTGGATAAGACAATCAAAAGAGTGGATGAGAAACACAAAAGGGGGTAACAATTCAAAAGGGAGGTTAAGAGATACACAGGTTAAGATGTATTTTTAAGAATAACTTCAATATATAGGAAATTGTGCATTTTTCCTTTATCCTTAATGAATATATATACTTAATTCGACTATGACAATACAGCAGCTACAACGCAGAGTGTGATATCCTCTCCAAACACACAATCCCATATAAAAACACAAAAAAACAGTGAAGAACTTATTATTATATTTCAAAATTGCAAATTTCTACAGGCAGAAAAACCCATGAAAAACACAATATCATTTAACTTTTAAGTGTTCCAACTTGGCTACTTTCTGTCTTTACACCTTTAACACAGATAAAATATATTGTGTAAAAACCACCAAAAGGTTATATGTTTTGTATTGAAATAATGGAACACTCACATATTCCAGAGCTATATAGACCTGAGTCTGGTGAGGAAAGCTTGTGGGTCCGTTATGGGTGACCTCTCCCCTCTTTTGTGAGGTAGATTCCCAATGTTTAGAGTTTGTTTCAGAAAAATAGAAAATATAATTTAACTCAGTTTGGTATAATAAGAAAAAGTGGCTGGTGCTTATATACTCACAAGTGTAGACCCTGTGACCTGGCTCAGTAAACAAGCTTTGTGTAGTTGGGGATTACACTCCCTTCTGTAGTATAGCAGAAATCCAGATAGGTATTAAAAAGATTACATAGTTACATAGCTGAAAAGAGACTTGCGTCCATCAAGTTCAGCCTTCCTCACGTTTATTTTTTGCTGTTGATCCAAAGCAAGGCAAAACCCCCCAGTTTGAAGCACAATTTTGCAACAAGCTAGGAAAAAAATTCCTTCTTGACCCCAGAATGGCAGTCAGATTTATCCTTGGATCAAGCAGTTATTACCCTACATTGAAAGATTATATACTTGAATATTCTGTTTTTGCAAGTATGCATCTAGTAACTGTTTGAACATCTGTATGGACTCTGATAAAACCACTTCTTCAGGCAGAGAATTCCACATCCTTATTGCTCTTACAGTAAAAAAACCTTTGTTTTCCTTAGACAAAATCTTCTTTCTTTCAGTCTAAACGCATGACCTCGTGTCCTATGTAAAGTTCTGTTTTTGAATAGATTTCCACACAATGGTTTGTATTGGCCCCGAATATATTTGTATAATGTTATCATATCCCGTCTCAGGTGACGTTTTTCTAAACTAAAGAGGTTTAAATTTGTTAACCTTTCTTCATAGCTGATATGTTCCATTCCTTTTATTAATTTTGTAGCCCGCCTCTGCACTTTTTCTAGTGCCATAATATCCTTCTTTAGAACAGGTGCCCAAAATTGCACAGCATATTCAATATGTGGTCTTACCAGTGATTTATAAAGAGGCAAAATGATATTCTCGTCCCGAGAATGAATGCCCTTTTTCATGCATGACAATACCTTACTGGCCTTGGCCACTGTTGATTGACATTGCATATTGTTGCATAGTTTGTTGTCTATAATTTGCTTCCATTAAGGGTATACGTTGCTTGTGTATTCTTTACGCCGAAGTGCATAACTTTGCATTTTTCAACATTAAAATTCATCTGCCATTTGAGTGCCCAGTCCCCCAGTCTATCTAAATCCCTATGGAGCAAAGTAATATCTTGCTCACATTGTTTTATTTTACAGAGTTTTGTGTCATCTGCAAACAGTGAAACATGACTTTCATGCTTTTTTCAAGATCATTTAAACATGTTTAATAGAAGGGGTCCCAGAACAGACCCCCGAGGTACACCACTTGCCACCTCTGTCCAGCTTGAAAATTTACCATTAATGACAACTCTTTGTACTCTGTCTTTAAGCCAATGTTCTACCCAAGAACAAGCATTTTCATCTAGACCGATTTCCTTGAGTTTGAACACTAATCTATTGTGTGGAACTGTATCAAATGCCTTGGCAAAATCCAAACAGATCACATCCAATGCAACACCCTGATCTATACTTCTACCTACTTCTTCGTAGAATGCAATCAAGTTAGTTTGACATGACCTGTGCGTCATAAAACCATGCTGATTTTTGCTGATAACCATGTTATTCTCAAGGAATCCGTGAATATTATCCCTTAATAACCTTTCAAATATTTTCCCAGCCACAGGAGTTAAGCTCACAGGTCTATAATTTCCAGGCAAGGATTTTGAACCCTTTTTGAATATAGGAACCACATCTGCCTTCCTCCAATCCTCCGGAACACTTCCTGAAAGAAAAGAATCTTGAAAGATTAAAAACAGAGGTTCACTTATTTCTACACTTAGTTCCTTAAGTACTCATGGATGGATACCATCAGGCCCTGGAGCTTTGTTTATATTAACTTTCTTTAGTTGCTGCAGCACCTTGTCTTGAGTTAACCAATTACAATTATTCTGCAAGTTTTTAGTAGCAATCATTTGCACATCTATTGCCATGGGTTCTTACTTAATATATACGGAGGAGAAATAGTTATTTAAAATTCATGCCTTTTCCTGGTCTTCATTAACTAACACACCCGTTTCAGTTTTTAGTGTACCTACACTTTCATTTTTGGGTTTTTTAGAATTTATGTACTTAAAAAATGCTTTGGTTTTGGTTTTGCTCTCTTTAGCTATCATTTTTTTCATTTTGACAATTAAAAAATGTATTAAGAATAGTATAAAAAGCAATAAAAACATAGAAACCAAAAGTAATCTATAGAGGAGTCAAGAATACGAAAAGTCAATTTGTAAGAAGTTATTTAAAAGAAGAAGAAAAAGTTCCATTACGTTTGGACAATAGTATTGTTTTTTATGGTTTTGGCCAATGTGCTGCCTGTGAATAAACAACTGCAGATGTATAGTTAGAAATTTTAACTCCAACAACAACACTTAAAAGGTGAAAGATTTTATAACATGCTATACAAATTTTTTTATTTATTTATTAGAATGTCCATGTGGCCTTAAAAACGTTGACAGAACCACAAGAGCATTAAACAAACGCATAGAGGAACTTTTAAGAAATAATTTAAAAAGCTATGAAAACTTCAATGTTTCAGCATATTTCAATACACACCATGACCTCAACCCTAAGGGCATGAAATTCATGGGTATAAAGAAACTCCGAAAAAATTGCAGAGGGGGAGATTTCAATAAAATCATAGGAAAGGTAGAAATGGAATGGATTTATAATTTAAATACTATTATTCCATATGGTCTAAATAGTGACTTTGAAATCTGCAATTTTTCAAAGTGAATTATCCCTATCGTTAAGTATTGATATAAACAGTGTCATTTTATTATAAATATTAATATTTTATTATTATTGTACCATATTTTTATTATAACCTTATTCTATATATTCATTGTAACCAAATCTTCCATTTTTTTTTATTATTTAAGGTGTAAATACTCCAAATGAAATATGCATAAAGATACCTTTTGATTCAATTAGGAGTAAAATGAGTATATAAGTTAAAGGACCACTATAGCGCCAGGAAAACATACTCGTTTTCCTGGCACTATAGTGCCCTGAGGGTGCCCCCACCCTCAGGGTCCCCCTCCCGCCCGGCTCTGGAAGGGGGAAAGGGGTTAAAACCTACCTTTTTCCAGCGCTGGGCGAAGAGCTCTCCTCCTCCGATCTTCCTCTTCTCCTCCCCGTCCGCTGAATGCTCACGCGCGGCAAGAGCTGCTCGCGCATTCAGCCGGTCACATATTTAAGCATTATCAATGCTTTCCTATGGATGCTTGCGTGCTCTCACTGTGATTTTCACAGTGAGAAGCACGCAAGCGCCTCTAGCGGCTGTCAATGAGACAGCCACTAGAGGAAATAGGGGAAGGCTTAACCCATTCATAAACATAGCAGTTTCTCTGAAACTGCTATGTTTATGAAAAAATGGGTTAACCCTAGCTGGACCTGGCACCCAGACCACTTCATTAAGCGGTCTGGGTGCCTGGGTGCCTAGAGTGGTCCTTTAAAGGAAAGATCTGCTTTTTTAGATTAAGGATGTAAATCGTTATTGTAAATTGCTTATGTATTTTTCACTTATTTAAAATTAGTTTAAACTAAATAAGTATAAGTTGAATGAATGGTTTATGTTTTTAATTATCCTATATAAATACATTCACTCCGATCATAATGAATTACGAGGAGAAAAAGACTTGTGACGTCAAATAGAGGAAGTACAAGAACTGTGGAACGCAAGATGGACCGCAAGTCCACATGCCCCACAAAAAATGGAAGTGACATCACACGGAAATACTAAACAAAAAAAAAAGATGGCTGGATTGAGGCTTGGAACGCAATGCAGATCGAACACTTAACTAGCAACAGCTGAGAAAGAAAGAAGAGAGGGATATTTAAACAACAATCAGACGAATCTATCAGATGAGACTGAGGAAGCCAAGAGAACGGTGAAACTGGTTTCTTACATTAAGACATGAAGTATACATTGGTATTTTATTGTTTTTTATACTATTCTTAAAAAAGTAATCTTTTTAATACCTATCTGGATTCTTTTTATACCAAACTGAATTATATTATATTGTCTATTTTCTAGTTTTCTTAGACAGACTCTACACACTGGGAATCTACCCCACGGAAGAGGGGAGCGGTCGCCCATAATGGACCCACATGCTTTCCACACCAGAGCCAGGTCTATATAGCTCTGGAATAGAGTGTTTCATTATTTCAATATAAAACATATAACCTTTTGCTGGTTTTACACTATAAAATATATTGTATCTGTGTTAAAGGTGTAAAGAAAGAAAGTAGCCAAGTTGGAACACTTAAAACTTAAGTGATATTGTGTTTTTCATGGGTTTTTCTGTCTGTATAAATTTGCAATTTGCCAAAGTGAAGAGAACATTCATAGGACTTTAAAATAAAGATATCGTAATTTTTATCAAACTTATTCTATGTCAAGGTAGTTAGACTAAAACTTTGATTATGCGCAAATGCACAACTGACTTTGATTATGCGCAAATGCACAACTGACCAAGATTAAGCCAAATGCTGCTAGTTTGATATGTTACTTGTCAGGTTCCCTGCCCCTGCACCGCTCGCAGTGACCTTGCTTACCTCATCACAGCGAGCAGCGTCATTTGGTCCCTGTCTCCAGACTGGCAGTGTGTCTGACGCTGCACGCTCTAGAGCAGCTTCCTTATATATGTGCTGCATCCGGTCATGTGACCCGGCACACAGTGATGACCTCAGAGACCACAAGGAAGGGAAGAAACTCCTCCCATGTGTTGTGGTTAACACTAATTGGAGGTTAGCCAATCAGACAAACCCTGTGTGTATATAAGCTAACCCCTCCCTTGCTTCATTGCCCTGTTGTGGTCTTTGATTTACCATTGAGCGTTGGACTTGTTATTTGGATTTCCTGTTTACTGATATTTGGCTTTGTCTCTCGTTATTCCATCTCTCCTTAGTCCCTTGATCTCGGCTTGTGTTTTGACTATCCCTTTTTGCATAATCCGACCATTCTAAGTATCGGTATTGCAATTCTCTCTACTCAGTCCTGACTGCGTGTTAGGGTTCCCTAGTGAACGTTACAGTTACTAAATTATCCTAATTAAAATCCAGGTGCATGGCCATTAATATAAAAACCTGTATTCAATTGTATCCTTTACCTCTTTTTCTCCCTAGTTAGATTTCCTACTTTCACTTTCTATACTACACTCAAGAGAACTTGGAGAAGCCTCCTCACTTTTATCTTTGGTATGCCATTAGTCAGAAGCAATTACTGAATTGTATAGTTTATGCTTTATTTTCTTTGAACAGAAGTGTCACTTTTATCATGCTGGTACTTACCTTATTAAGCTTTTAACCTCTATCTCTTCATTTTCCTTTTTCCCTCTTCTTTCGTTGGATATTGTTTTCAATAAACTTATCTCCAAACTCACTTTCTTGCTTTTCTGTGCATCCCCCTTACAACTATCTGTAGTGTTTTCTAACTCTCGCTCTGCAGAGAGGTTTTCACTTATAAAGTACTGATAATACCTCAGTGAACTATTACCTAGGAATGTTTTTACAAAAGAAGAAATAATAATATCCCGCACTTATCCCACAGAATGAAATTGTAAAAGTTTCAATACAAAGAAGAAAAAATGGTGCCCCAACAATTATATCATTTGAAAATTGTCCAAGTTCTATTTTGTATTCATTTACTCATGTACTACAACAATTGGGTATTGATGTTGGTAAGTGAATAAGAAAATGGTAATAGGAAAAAAAATACTACCATCAGTAATACTAAAGTCCTTTGAAGCCATTATTTTCATCATACATTATGAGACCACTGGGATTGCTATGGCTGCATCATCATAAGCCTGTATTGTTTGAAAATCTACAACATTATTCCAGAAACTATTTTTTCTTTATATTTTTTAAGCCAAAGAACTCTGGAGTTTTAACTCTACAGAATCATTCTGTTTGTGAAATTGGTTATCAACACAAATCATATTTAGTATTTAGAATATAACTTGAATTATGCAATATATGTTACAATGGTCGAGGGCTTCATTTATCTATCTAAAAACATATATAGTTATCTAAGTGCATGAAAAAAGTGCTTTTTCAAAAAATAATGTGCAAATTCACAAAAAGTGCTATATATGAGATACTTCAAATTGAAGAACTATAGACACTTCAAATTGAACTTTGAAAATTTAATTTAGATAGATTAAAAGGTCTATTTGTATTTGCACACTGGTGGTTTTGGCACTTTAACTGTGAATTTGCACTTAATTTATGAAAAGCACTCTTTTTGAGTTTGCATAACATTTTTGGAAAAGCACTTTTTCCTAGCATTTAGGATAACTATATATGTTTCTAGAAAGCTAAATTAAGTGCTCCACCATTATAACCAATGGCGGAACTACCGCAGTCGCAGGGGTCACAACTGTGACCGGGCCTGTCATTCCAGGGGACTAGGCTGCCCTGTGGACTCCTGACCACGCACCACGCAGTAGATCCACCGGGGTTGCACATTAAGGGGCTATGCTGTTAGGGCCACCCGATTGCAATGAATATCCAGGGGGTCCGGTCAGCGCTGTGGAGCTTTAACAGCGCGACCGGGCTCCATGTCATGAGGCCAGAGCGCATGGAGGAAGTGACTGCCCCTGTCACTTCCTCCCAGGCCAGAGCCGCACGGGAGGAAGAGAGGAGTGAGTCATAGTGGGAACTCTGACTCCTATCAGGCTGAGCTACCACTGGACCCCAGGGAAGTCACCCTCCTGCATCTAAAAGGTAGGAAACAGGGTGGGGACTTAAACATTTTGCATGTGTGTGTGTGTGTTAGTGTATGTGTGTCTGTATGTAGGTCTCTGAATCCGCATGTGTGTATCTGTGTGCATGTGTCTGTTTATGCGTGTGTGTCTGTATGTATGTATGTGTGTGTGTCTGTGTGTGTGTCTCTGTATGTATGTGTGTCTGTGTGTGTATGTGTGTGTGTTTGTCTGTGTGTGTATGTATGTGTATGTCTACATGTCTGTGTGTATGTGTTTGTGTCTGTATGTATGGGTCTTTGTGTGTTTGTATGTGTGTGTATGTGCGTCTGAATGTATGTGTGTGTTTGTGTGATTGTATGTGTGTTTGTATATATGTATGTATGTGTGTGTCTACATGACAGTGTGTGTGTCTATGTGTGTGTCTGCATGTGTGGGGGGAGCGGCGACATGTGGGAGGTCGGGCATGTATTGGGTGGGGGGTAGACATATTCTCACCGGGGTCCTGTGGTTTCTAGTTACGCCTCTGATTATAACATATATTGCATATTTTTTGTTAGTGAAGGATAAACTTTAGATGTTTTAGCAGCTAACTTTAATCACTTTTTACATAAATATACTAAAATATTTCCTCTTAGAAGCACCCTTTTCACGTATAACTCCCACCTATTGCATATTTAGAATTAAAAGCTTGCAAAGATTTTATTTATTACAGTCACCTCATCATGCTATCCAGCTTAGGTCAACTTCCTTTAGAGATAAACAACAGAAAATGTGTTGTAATGTGTATTTATTAAATATTTATTTAGTAAGTGCTGGATTCTATTAACTGTGTTTATTATGCTTAAACATACAGTATATCTACAATAAAATATAAGCATCAACTTTTCACAACTCACACGTTTTCACACTGAAAATTACTGCATTTATTCTTTCATTACGTGTATCTAATTTAGTAATGGTGTATTTAACAACATATAGTAATATCATTGAGTCATGAGGTAACATGCTGTTTTATATTTACAATTTTAGTCTAAACAAACAATACATATTATGTTGTAACATACAGTATTGTGATGTTAATGAGGATTTCCAAAGTCCATTGCAGAGAATAAATTGCAGCTCCGACTGCTTATATTTGCAAATTCAGTGACACCTTTGTTGTATAACAGGGAGTTGATTCTGGAGGTAGAAAATAAGATTTGAATGTCATTATTCTCTTTCTTTAATATTTTATCATTTAGATATATTGTAATCTTCCAGCTATTGTTGTTAGTATATGTAAGTGTTCTAAGGAAGTAATATCTAAAACCAAACTGTGACATTTTGTAAAGCATAGCTAAGATTAAAAAAAATCTTAAAACTAACTTTTCCCCTATATTTAGTAATTGTGTTTTAATTTTATTAATGACACGGAGGCTCCTATTATGCTATCTCTTTCTTACTTTATTCCTCAGCAGCAAAGAGAAAATATAACTGAAAGAGAAAATATGTGTAATATGAATAATATATAACAGCTACATCCAGGTCTGCCTAGTAACAGGGCAGCCAATCAGCTTATAGGAACTGTTCATAAATGTCTTGCTGTGTACTTCCACTTCGTCTTTCTTTGCTGCTGACCTCAGACCAGCTAAGTATAATTTTTACCTCCTTATATTTGCTCTGTATTATTTTTGCCAGGGTTGATTTACCCTGTTTACATTGATTGATTATTGTATTCAGTCTATGCTTATGGTTTTATGGTTTTGGTTTTCAGTTTTATTGTATATGTTCCCCTGTGCTCTGTGCCCGGTTTCCCTAGCTGTGCTGTACATTTTGAGAGCACAGGCCGGGATCCGCGGCTTCTAGGTGAAGATTCCTCCTGGAGCTTCATTGCTCCCTGGTCTTCCCTTCCTTCCCTCGTGGCCATGTGTGCTGCCGCGTTATCTGAGACCCGATCAGTCTCTCCTCGCACCCACTGGTGCGAGGGAGTTCCCGGCTGCGCGGGGGAGGAGCTCTGTTTAGCCCGCGGCGTGCTCTGCACGCGGCGGCCATTTTCGCACTGCCTGCACTCACGTGGCTGGGACTGCTCGACGGGTCGGCTCCCTTTACCTCTCCCCTTTTCAGTTTATTCATTTTCAGGTACTGTCAGTGGGTTAATCAACCCCTCTTGTTCTAGTGTTTATTAAACCCCTGTTCTCCTCGTAATATTTCTGTTAGGATCCTTTGCATTTGCCCTGCAACTTTCCCTGTGGGGATACTTTAAAGATATTTTATAGCTTATACTGGGGTTTCTCCTCCCTGCTCCTATTATGCAGGCTAGAGGTGAGGGCTCTGACAGCCCCAGTTACCCCATTATGGATCCCATGCAAACCCCTATCACTGGGGAGACTGGCCTCACTCCCTCTCAGGAGTTCCAGGCCCTCATTGATTCCACCATGCAGAGGGCACTGGCCTCGGCCATGGAGATGGTGTATTCGTCCCTGTCTCATACCATACAGCAGGCGTTGACTCAACCCCTGGCCCCTGCTATGATGCCCAACCCCCAGCCTGCGCTACAGCCTCAGGCGAGCCGCATGGTGCATGCTAAGACAAAACACGTCTCTCCCAATATGCGCAGGTGTTACCTGCCCTGACTGACGTATGTGCACTCCTCTGTCCAAGGAGGGGCGCAGCAAATTACGGGCGGAATGCCCAAGGCCCTCAATGCCTGATGTGGCGTGCAAGACATCAGAGGTCGACCCCCAAATTACATAGTTCCTGGCAAAAATGGGCTGGAAACCCAGAAAGGGGCTGGAGTTCTCACTCCACAATTGCCAGGACAAAATTTTGGACACCCTGGGTCTCGCTGCCAAGCTTTATGAGCTCTTGAGACGGCTAAGGTAGGGGACACCCTTAATTTTGATGAAGCGATCAGATGGGTCCAAAGATTAATTTGCCTTCTCGGCAATGCTAACACAGCCATGTCGGCTGAATGCCACAAGGCGATCTTGTTCAAGATTGAGCCGAAATTGGTAAACCTAGCGGTGAAGGAACCGGGTGCTGCCGTTAAAGGCATGCTCTTCGGTGAGTCCTTTGTTAAGGACCTAGGCTCCTTTGTGCGCACCTTCACCGTCCTAGATAAGGCCCAGTCCAACTTGAAGTGAGTTTTTGGCCCAAAGGTTTTCCAAGGGGCCGGGAGGTATAGGAGACGTCCGCCCGGCCGTGGAGCTCGAGGTCCCTCACGGACTCACAGAGGTTCCTTTGCTGCCCCTCGGGCCTACCAGGCATACAAGCTCACTCCCTTCTTCTTACAAGACCCAGGGGTTCTAAGCAATTTGTTCCTCGTCACCAAGAAGGGAGGAGGAGTTCGACCGGTCATAAATCTCAAACGCCTCAACTAATTTCTCCATTACCATCACTTCAAGATAGAAGGCATTCATTGCCTCAGGGACGTGACGACAAGGGGACTAGATGGTCAAGCTGGACCTCAAAGATGCCTATTTGACCATACCAATGGCAGAGGAGCACTGGGACTTATTGCACATTACGTGGCAAGGACGTCGGTGGAGGTTTACCTGTCTGCCCTTCGGTCTATCTTCAGCTCCCTGGTGTTTCACAAAGGTAATGAAGCTGGTAGTGGCATTCCTCAGGGCTCGAGGGGTCCGTATGATTATTTACCTGGACGACATCCTGATTATGTCTTCGTCCCCCGACCAGCTCCTATGACACCTGGCCTGGACGGTGAATCTCCTGGAAGGTTTAGGTTTTCTCAAAAATTGGGAAAAATACATGGTGACCCCGGTACAAAAGATAGAATTCCTGGGTTTCGAAGTCGACTCGATCGCCCAATTCTTGTTCCTTCCAGAGGCCAAATTAAAGGCTATGAAGAAAGAAATAGGACGTACACTACGGGCCACCTCTCTCTCCGTAAGACAACTGGCGAGAGTGATTGGTCTTTTGGCCTCATTAATTCAGGCAATTTTTCCAGGACCCCTACACTATCGGCCCTACGACGTTTGAAAGGATCCCATCTTCGGTCGGGCAGTTCGTACGAAAGCGAGTTAAGCCTGGACAGGGATTCCAGGGAGGAACTACTGTGGTGGTTAGACCATATGGAGGCATGGAACGGCCGAACAATCTTCGGATCCGCTCAGGACGTGGTGATAGAATCGGATGCCAGCCTACATGGTTGGGGCACTCGCTGTGGAAATGTCTCCACAGGTGGCTGATGGTCCGAAGTCGAGTCAAGGCTACACATAACCTGTCTAGAACTACTGGTGGGATCATTCGCCATTCACAGCTTGTCTCCAACTCTGGGAAATTGCTGCTTTCTTCTGCGCATGGACAATGTGTCCGCGGTCAGGTATATAAATCATCTGGGTGGCACGAAATCAAAACAGCTAGCAAACCTGGCAAAGGACTTCTGGCAGTTTTGCCTCCACAGCGCAGTGTCGGTTACTGCCGAACACATCCCGGGACTGGACAACAAATGGGTGGATTAGAATTTGCGCTACTTGAAAGATTCAGGGGATTGGCATCTGCTCCCTTTGACCTTTCGACAGATAGATCGGGTATGGGGTCCGATGGAACTGGATTTGTTCGCATCCAGACTAAACTCCCAACTACCCCAATACTTCAGTGGGAGACCGGACCCATCGGCCATGGCGATGGAATGCTTTCCTGCAAACGTGGCCTCGGGGTCGTCACTTTGCGTTTCCCCCATTACCTGATCTCTCGGACACTGGCGTATCTGTCCAGACAAGATTGCACATTGGTGATAGTAGTTCCCATATGGCAGACTCAACCTTGGTTCCCTCGTCTCCTGGAGATGACAATGGATTTCCCACGGATGATTGCAATGCGGCCGGATGTGCTTCTGGATCCGGATGGGAACTCGCGCAAATTAGTGGATCAGGACCTGCTCCAGCTCACGGCTTGGTTGATTTCAGGGGACCCTGGTCTGTCGTGGATGTTCCGCAAGCCACTACAAGACTCCTGGAGAGTGCCTGGGCACCGGGAACCAGAACAGCCTACAAATCCGCATGGCGCGTGTGGTCTGGCTGGTGCATGGGAAAATTGTTGGATCCACTTTCTTCCTCTCTGAAGGAGGTGCTCAGTTTTCTGACCACGCTTTTTGAATCTGATTTGGCCTACCGCACTATTAATGTTTATAGATCGGCCATTTCGGCCAGACATCTAGGGATTGATGGATCGCCGGTTGGACAACATCCCTTTGTGTGCCGATTGTTGAAGGGTATACATTTCTATAGACCCCCGAGATCCAGATACTCCTTGTTTTGGGATGTTAACATAGTTCTTTGCTTCCTGGAGTCGTGGCCCCTAATGAGGAGCTCTCGCTGAAGCAATTGTCCTGGAAATTGGTTATGCTCCTGTGTCTCCTTTCATGCAAGAGAGTTTCGGATGTCAGAGCTTTGGACTGGAACGCGATATCCTTCACCACCGAGGGAGTGTTGTTTAACATCTCGAGAAGGACTAAGACGGCTTCTAAGTCGGTGGCCTACCCGAGGTGTTCAGTCCGCCCTGCTCTGTGCCCGGTGGCTTGCCTCTGGGTTTACTTGGATCGCACTCAACAGTTGAGGTCATTGGACTTGTCCCAACTGTTTATTTCCTTTAGGACGCCGTTCCTACCGGTCTCCTCGACTACGTTGGCTCGTTGGGTTAAGAATATCCTTTGCGTTGCAGGGATTGATTCATCAATGTTTTCAGCTCATTCGGTCAGAGGAGCCATGGCATCCAAAGCTTCTAAGATGGGTTGTCATCTGGATGATATTTTGAAAGCGGCGGATTGGTCTAGTGAATCTACATTCCGTGACTTCTATTTCCACCCGATTGACCATGTTTCTTCGTTAGTTGTGGCTCAGATTTGAACTAGCATAATAGGAGCCTCCATGTCTTTAATAAAATTCCAAGATTTTACTATGTACATGACGTTAAGTCATGATTTTATTAATGACACCGAGGCGAGTATTATTCCCACTCGCCCACCCGGTGGGTATGTGTTGGGTCTACAATTTTGGTTCAATCGAGAAGACCTTCTACCTCATGGTAAGTGTCCATTTTTTCACTTGATGTTCTGGGATATGGTATGGTCTTTATACTGGTATATATGTTATACTCGATATTTTATTGTTATATTTGACAAATTGTTATGATATCTTACATACAGATCCGGAGTTTGGATTTTACCAACTATTTCTCTGTTTTTTACAGCCTGATTTCGTTGTGATGACGTTTACCATGTTGACAAGTGTTCATTCCTGATGTGGATATTTCTTCAGTTGTTGGGTCTTCGGTTCAGAAGGCAAAGAAGAGGAAGTGGAAGTACACAGCAAGACATTTATGGACAGTTCCTATAAGCTGATTGGCTGCCCTGTTACTAGGCAGACCTGGTTGTATCTGTTATATATTATTCATATTACACATATTTTCTCTTTCAGTTATATTTTCTCTTTGCTGCTGAGGAATAAAGTAAGAAAGAGATAGCATAATAGGAGCCTCCATGTCATTAATAAAAACATGACTTTACGTCATGTAAATAGTAAAATCTTGGAATTTCATCACAGTACACTGTTTAATACACAAACCCCTTAGTGTAGGTATGTAGTGTTAGGGTTTATTCCTCAAAAACAGTGTGCCCCCTTGTTTATCACATATCTCCTTGAATATCATTTATCTGACTCTCTTCCTTCCTTTTCTCAGTCTCAAGTTTATGTTTCTTCAAAATATCATTAAACGTGAGCACCATGTCTTTTTCCTGCTATTTCTTAACTCAAGCATGCCAAGTGTGTAAAACTATCTAACTTTCAATAAATTTGGTGATTTCAGATGGTTGGGAGTCAAATTAGAGTTCAAATAGACTAACTGGTCAGGGTGCAGGCTTATTCTGTCATCAAGATAAATAATTGTTTAAAATACCTTAGAAGATTACCGATTTGCCATTTGTCAAGAGAAAATGTTTATATGAGATTTTTTTTAAATTATAGGTAAAGAAACTAGTGATACATTAACATAATATATTAATTAATACCTTTTACACGAGAGGTGGCTAAAAGTGAGCCCTTAAGTTATTATGGAACTACAAATCTCTTTGCCGTAATGTTGGCAACATCTCATGGGAGTTGCGATACTTGCGATCTATGTGTTGTCTACTCTTGCTTTAGATTCGCAAACACATGTCCAACCAATTATATCTATTCAGATTACAAACTTAAAGAATAAAGTTATATTTTCTCGCTGTTGTGTTTTCTATAGTATGTACAACTTCTGTGTTGCATTATTATCAATATAAACATTTGCCCGGCTTATTAGCTTGCTCAACAGTTTTAGTGCATTTAAACATTTTAATTATGTATGTGTTCCAATAGAACACATGTAGTTAACACATTTCATGGGTGAAACAGTGGCAGAACTACCAGGATCACTGGGGTCGCAGCTCTGACCGAGCCCGCAACTCCAGGGGACTCGGCCGCCCTGCGGACCCCTGCAACTGGGGTGCCAGCTGGTCATGTAATGTAGCCCCGGTCCACGCTGTACAACTGCCGGGGCTGTATTGAAGGAGCCCATCGGGTGGCTCATGCCCCAGTCACTTTCTCCCAGCAATTACCATGCTGCAAGGAAGGGAGTCAGAGTGGGAACTATTACTCACATCAGCCTGAGCCACTAGACCACAGGCAAAAAAAGTCACCCTCCTCCACCTAAAAGGTAGGAAACAGGAGGGTGACTAAAACATTTTGCATGTGTGTGTGTGTTTGTGTGTCTGTATGTATGTCTCTGTATGTATGTCTGTGTGTTTGCATGTATGTGTTTGTATGTATGTCTATGTGTGTGTTTGTCTATATGTGTGTGTGTGTGTGTGTGTATTTGTATGTATGTGTGTATGTTTGTATATATGTATGTATGTATGTGTGTGTGTGTGTGTGTGTGTGTATGTGTGTGTATGTGTGTGTATGTGTGTGTATCTATATGTGAGAAGTATGGGGGTGGGGGAATCCAGGCAATTTTCGCACAGAACTAGCCATATACACAAGGTTTGTACACAAGGAAGTCGAGGCATAACTGTCGGCCCAACAACACAGGGCTGCAGAAATTGCAGCCACAAGACAGGGCAACATGATACTCGGATTCCGCCAACAAGTCCAACACCTCCAACACCCGTGGAACAACGTGAGAATACAAGGACTACCTGAATCGGAAGGAGAATCTGTGGTGGAAATGCTTGAAGCCCTATTCAAACAACTACTGAGCTCAGATGCCCCTGATACTATACCACTGGACAGAGACAATAGAGTGCTTAGGCCTCTGCAAGCTGATGATCAACCTTGAGATGTTACCTGCTGTATTCATGCTTTCACTATCAAAGAACGCATCATGTCACTAGCAAGATATACACCGCTCATACAATTTAGAGGATTGCAAGCTTATTTCCATCAAGACTTGTGACACTTAACCCTGGATGCCTGATTATGAGCGCCTTTCAGGAGAAGGGGATCACTTAGTGCTGGGGGATCACATTTAGCTTACAAGCCAGACTTGGAAACACATGGCAAGTTCTAAGTTGGCCTGAGGATGTTCCAAGATGCTTGCGCTGTGGCCATCAATGTATGTCACCCCTTCTCATCTTTTTTTATTATTTTTTTTATATTCTTAATTTTGGTATTGGCACAATGGTAAAATTTATCAATGCAAACAAACACTGTAAAAGTAATTATAGGAAATGTTTAGGTTTCACAGCAACCGAACCAGCAAAAGGAAAATTAGGAATTACTTCAGTTGTAACTGTGTGAAGCATTACTTTTAAATTCTGCATATATCAAACAATAACAATTATAAATGTGCAGTTACCGTCTGCCAATGTTTTGCAATAAGAAAAAGAAGATATACAACAAGATAAAATGAGAACAAAAGCACAGGACTCTGGCTGGTTATAAACCCAGAGTAACATCTAAGCTGTTAAGGCTTAAGTGCATAAGTCAAAAGTGTTTGAAAAAGCCAGTGTATGGTGAAACACATTAAGTGTATTTAAATATTGTTTTATTTAGTTATTTTACCCTATTTTTTTTTTTTTATCATTTATTGTTTTTTCTCAATAAAAGTGCTTTTTTATTGGACGTGTCTGTTGGATTCCTGTACTCAATATCCTTGGTGGGGATAATACCATCTAAGCCTGTTGGACAGAGAAATCCCTATTTGCTCTATCAAATGTGAGTAGTTTTTATCTATTTCATTTTATTTATTACTTTTTACAGTCTATACCAGGGATAGGCAACCTTCGGCACTCCAGATGTTGTGGACTATGTCCCCCACAATGCTCTTACACCCATAATGCTGGTAAAGCATCATGGGAGGTGTAGTCCAAAACATCTGCGTGCTGAAGGTTGCTTATGCCTGCTCTATACTATTGTGGTTTTATTTTGTCTTTTATTTATATAATTGGAGAGAGACCACCAGCACCTATATACTAGAGTAGGGATCATACCACTTTACGCAATACCTGTGGAGCCACCCTATAGGCTCAGGAACACGTACGTGCACATCTTTTATAGCTATATATTTTAATTTAAATTTGGTATATTGGGGGGGCTGAGCTAGCCACAGACCGGAATGGCCGCAGAATAACTGAGCTCTCCACAGCCCTGTAAGCAATCCGCAGCCATCAGGCAGATTAAACAATCATGGGACACCCAAAACGCACATCCACAGCTCAGAACAGCTCCCGTAAGACTCCGGCCGGAAAAATCTGAGCTTTTACAAAATATTTTGGTGAAACTACAGAACAGCATTCCTTGCTGACAGGCCTCAATATGGCGCTGGACTCGCCACAAATAGCCTCCACTCCATCCAGCCCGGTGGAGTCAGACCCCGAACTTCGGATGAATAAAGAACTAAGAGAGATACTGCACAACATGCCTTCAAAATAAGACCTGGCCTCCATGCTGGGAAAACTTGAGGTATCGTTCCAAACGATACCTCAAGTTGACTGACATACACCGCATGGGGGGTAGAGTACAATCATTAGAAGATGACAGGGATGTAGTATCTGCACAGATGCACTCCATAAAAGACACAATGGCAGCTCATAATGCCCACATCACAGCAATACAACGCTCCCTAGATGATATCGATAACAGGGGGAGTAGGAACAATTTGAGAATCAGGGGGCTCCCTGAACAAGACAGAGATTTATATGAGACCCTGACAGAACTTTTTAATCTAATACTGAACAAACCACCTAAATCTACTATAATACTTGACAGAGGACACAGGGCTCTTAAACCCAGAGGAATTGCAGCAGACGAACCCAGAGATGTTATCTGTTGGCTCCATTACTATTAATGCAAAGAGGGCATATTTACATCTCTCAGGCATACAGCACAGCCGTTCCTCTTTCATGAAAAACCAGTCAGTATCTTCCCTGATCTCTCCTGGCTGACTCTACAAGCCAAAAGATCCCTAAGACCACTCCCAGACCAACTCAGGACCAGGGGAATCAAATACCGCTGGGGATTTCCATTTGCCCTTAGCGTTACCCACAAGGGATCCACACACACCATGTCATGGACGTGCCAATGTTCCAACAAGCCCTGGAGTTGCCTGCCACACACACAATGGACTTGTATGGACCACCGTCGGGCCCCACAGCAGCTCAACTAAAACAGAGACAACAAGCAATGTAGGCAGTGAAAAAAAGACGCACGGATCATGGAGATCCTGCACTGGGCACAAGCACAAAAGCGGACTCACCACTACTCCACTAAATGGACTTTCCCACCAGAAGAACTTATCCATATCCCATGTAACTTCCACATCTGAATTGGGACTGACATAAAAAGCAGAAATTGCTCTACTACATGCTGGACCACGATAAACCAAAAAAAAAAAAAATATGTATAAGCCTCCAACGGAAACACCCCAGAATTGGGACCTCCAGCGGACCAGAGCATAGGATTATGTATATATGTATATATTGATTGGTTATTAGACAAACACTATTCTATGGGGACCAAACAATAGCCTATAAAGGTTATAGCATAAAATATCTACCATTCCCAGAATAAGTTATACTTGGAATGCACGCATTGTTCCAGTTTCTTTGGAGGGGTAACAGGCCGAAACAGGCCACAAAAAGCACAAAATCTATGTAACGAAAATTGATTGTGCTCCTTAATAGGGAATTTACAGTCCCAACTACCTCTAACTGCCCAAACACAATTAGATATGATAAGACACTACAAAGGATTTACGCAGGGCCTAGGAAATAGGCCTAGAGGAATAACCCCTACAGTATACTATCCGCTTATAGACCACCCCCACTATAAACGGTAAAGTGGATTAACTCCACCAAACTCATACAAAGACAACGCTTCCATAGGTTATACCAACCTATCCCGCGTGGCACAACAGATTCTCGGACGCACTGAAGTGCCACTCCTGAGATAGCCACTGACGGGCACCTTTACGAACTTTCCGTAAAGTGATATAACAGTAAAGAACGTAATGGTACTAACACTAAGAATTCTGTAAATAGTTCCTTTTTGTTAGTTAATTGTTTATTGGTTTATCCAGGGAAAATTGTGCAAACTCTGAAGGAATATGCAACATCTTCGAACACAAGAGGGAGAGCGGGGGGGGGGACAATGAGACCGGCAAGAGTGGGGGTGCAGCCAATATACGTATAATAACCATTAATGTACCGGGTCTTAACACTCCAGAGAAACGCTCTCTGGCACTACTAGAGTTGTCCAGGCTTAGAGCGGATGTGGCGTTCCTCCAGGAGACCCACTTCAGGAGAGATGCAGCGCCCAGCCTTCGCAACCGCAAATACCCCTTGGGATACTTCGGGAACTACTCGGAGGCAAAGACAAGACATACTGATAGCGGCGCATGTCCCGTTCATATTGATAGACCACAAAACCAATGATATTGGTAGACTAGTGATGGTAAAGGGAAAAATAGGATGTAATATATTTAATATATTTACATTTGTCAACATGTACCTCCCAAACAGGCACCAAATGTAAGCTCTTCAAAAATTGTCTAAGGTAAATAAAAAATTTCACAGAGGGAATTTTGGTTATGAGTGGGGAATGTAACCTTATGAAACCTTGCGCATATGGACCGATTACATGGTCTGACCATGCCCCCTTAACACTGACCATCCAGATACCCACACTACCAATAAAAACCATCCAGTGGAAGCTAAATGATCTACTACTGAATGACACGCTAGCGATAAACCAAATACAGACCGAGATCAAACAGTATTTCCAAGATAACGCCATACCTGACACTGCTCTGCCAGTAATCTGGGAAGCCCACAAATGCGTAATCAGAGGCCACTTAATAGCCATAGCATCCCGATACAAAAAGAACCGCGAAACACAAGTTAAAATACTAACAGAGGAGATCAGACACTTAGAGAACACGCACAAACAGCTCACCTCACTAAACACTTACACGGAGTTAGTGGCAAAGAGGTCAGAACTACAACAAATCTTGAATGCTCAGGTGAAATGCAAGCTCCTTCGGACTAAGCAATTCTATTATGCACTTGGTAATAAATGTGGGCGCCTACTGGCTTAAGCCCTTAAATAAACCCATAAACAACGTATATCGCTAAAATTAAACACCACAGTAAGGGACTAACCCATACCCTCCTGGATATAATGGAAGCCTTTGATAAAATCTACTCAGACCTATATAATCTAAGAGACTCACCACCTACAAAATCGGAAATTGATAGCTTCCTAACCTCCAGAATACAAAAAACAATCCCTCAATCCGTCAAAGACACCCTAGACGCACCTCTCATGGTAGAGGAATTCCATAAGACAGAACGCGCACTCCCCCTAAACAAGAGCCCAGGACCAGATGGCTACACGATCAAATATTACAAAACATTCACAGACATCCTGACAACCCAACACTCCATTCCGAACTCAGCACTAGAAGCACATATCACTATACTCCCTAAACCAGGAAAGGACCCCACAGCATGCGGTAGCTACCGGCCAATATCCCTCATTAATGTGGACATAAAAATGTTCACAAAAATCTTGGCTACAAGGCTGAGACCCCTCCACAAGGATTAATCCACCCAGACCAATTGGGATTTGTCCCAGACAGAGAAGCAAAACATAATACCACCAAACACCTGAACAAAATCCACCTCTCCAAGACCCACCAACCCCAGAGCCTTCTCCTATTGGTTGACGCCAAAAAAGCATTCAACCAAGTGGACTGGGCATTTCTAAAGCAAACCATGAGAGCACTAGGTTTTGGACCGAACTGGTCCAGTTGGCTAGATGCCATTTATGCCATTCCAACAGCGAGACTAAAAATAAACGGTCAACTATCGAATCAAATACACATAAATAACGGTACCAGACAGGGATGTCCATTATCTTCACTACTCTTCATCCTCATCATGGAACCCTTCCTGCAGTGGATCAGGGAGAACAGAGACATAAAAGGAGTCAATGCTAACAATCAGGAATACAAAATAGCAGTGTACGCTGATGACTTCCTCATCACGTTAACCAATCCAGACACATCCCTGACTCCCTAGATGACAGAAATAGAACAATACCAGAGAGTGTCTAACTTTAAAGTAAACTTCTCCAAAAGCGAAATACTACCACTCAAAATTAACACACACACACAAGAAACCCTAAAACAACGCTACCCTTTCACATGGGTGGCATCCCACATCACATACTTAGGAACGAGATTAACCACTGACACCAACCAACTGGTAACCCTGAACTACACTCCACTCATACAATCAATCTCGGAAGACCTGACACGTTGGCACAAACCACAATTTAGCTGGCTAGGAAGAATTAATATCATAAAAATGAATGTCCTCCCTAGATTCTAATACCTCTTCCAAACCCTCCCCATCCACATACCAATATCATTTTTTAACGAACTAAACCAAACCCTCACAAACTTCATATGGGCCAATAAACAACCGAGGATATCATACGACATTTTAACACGAACAAAGATAAGCCATGCCGAATTTCCTCCCGTATTATAAAGCAGCCATATTGGCCAGAGTTTATGAATGGTCAAACCCGAATCCACACCTACAATGGGTCATGATAGAAAATAATTTATTTTGAACCCAGATCCATAACATCCCTTGGCATCAATTGGGATTGACCTTTCTGAGAGCAAATCACAACAACCACCCTACCATAACACTTACACTGAGACAAATCAGAGAAACGATTGGCATCTCAACATACCCATCTCCCCTATACTCACTAACAGACAATCCCCTATTCCCCCAGGCCTACAAAGCAATGCATTTGAATTTATCCAAACACCCCACACACCCATGGGTTTGAAACTGGCAAACATTGTGGAGGGGGCGAGGGTCAAACCTTTAGACGGACTGGTGACGTCCCAACCCCCCACGGCACTCCAAACTTATCAACACCGCCAACTTACCCACTTTATACAAACCACGGACAAACTCCTTAAGGGGAGCAGCACATTGACCACATTTGAAATATATTGTGAAACACATATGCTAAAAAACAAACAGGTATTTATGATGTATAAACTCCTATAAGAAAATGCCAAAAACACTTTACCCAATTTTACACATCAATGGCAACAGAACCTGCAGATAACGATTACAGAGGCAGACAGGAATCTCATTTTCCGAATGGCCCATAAATCATCAATAAACAGGAGCAAACAAGAGAGTCACTATAAAAAGACTCGCAAGATGGCACCTCTCGGCTACCAAATTACAACATATATACTCAAATGCAAGAGACAGGTGTTGGAGATGCCAACAACCAAGCGGCACTACAGCACATATATGGTGGCATTGCAAGGTAATCCAAGAATTTTGGAGGAGAATAGTAAAAATGATTAAAACAGTAACAGGGATAGACATACCGGTCACTCCAGATTCACTAATATTTATGATAGGACTAGCCCGGGTACCCAAACATACTACTAATGGCAGCCAACCTACTGATCCCAGCCACTAGGGAATGGATACAAAAAATAGAATTGATAAGATTAATGGAGGAAATCCATGCCTCTCTTTCCCATAAATACGACCTTTACCACATAATATGGGAACCATGGCTCACATTTCTAACTAAAAAACAGAAACACCCCGAGACCACCATTAAAGGCCACAAACAGACAATCATACCCCAACAAATAGAGGGCAACAATACTCCGAAAATCCTTTAAGCACCCCAATTGGATTGAACACAAGTGCAGCCAGAAGAAGAAAGAGGTGAAGGGAATAAGAAAAAGAGGAGGAAAATAGGGATAAACTAGGTCAAATATAGACACAGAAAGAGGAATTAAGATGAATAAGGGGGAGGGGCAGGCACAGACCAGAACACTGAGCGAGTCCAGAGGTTTCTACCCAACCCCAACATTGCAAATAGAGACAAAATAGCGGACAACCGAGTAATATAATTTCCCCTGAGTTATTTTATTTTATTACTATTTTATTATTTTATTGTATTTTATTCTATTGTATTCTATTTTGTTACAATACAATATTAATTGTTAACTGTTGTGGTTACAAGATCTTATCGATAACGGATGCTATGTTATGTAATCAGCTGTAACAACAAAATAACGTTATTATTGTGTACTGCTCATACATTGTACATGACTTATGTTGTGAAATGTAACCAACCTTGCACGTAAACGATACTAGACTGATATGAAAATTAATAAAAACAAATACATTTAAAAAAAATCTGGTATATTGCCCTATATATCTCTGATTTTACCTACATATCTGCAAGAGAAGCTGCATCCACAAGAACCTCCTACAGAGACTGTACTTCACCATATCCTCAGTCAGGGATTATTCTGCCCAAGCGTCTTAGTTGGAGCTGCACCTAAGCTACTATAAACTATGAGTAAATATTATTTTATTTACCCTACCTTACTGTATTACTCAGTTTCCTATATGCATTCCAAGAACATTCCAGGCGCTGTACCTCCCTCTTTGTTTTTACCTGCTTCTCTATGGGACAAGAGAGACCCCGGATTTGGTGACCTAGGTGCCCTTTGGACTGTACCAGTACTGGACTAGCACTGAATATCCTTTTGTTTTTATTTATTTAAGAAATCTGGATAACATTTTTACATTTCTGTAGCCTACCATTCTCCATTTGTGTTGAAGTCCTTACCTAGGTGTCAACAAGTGAAAATTATTGTTTCAACACATAATGTGAATTTATGTTTGAGAAAGGGATACCTAAGTCCTTTGTTAAACTCGTAGATTTCAGAAATCTGTAAGTTGGGCAGGACAATACTGTTAAAATCAAAGGGGTCAGGAAACCGTGTTAAAGAAAAAAAGATTGAAATTTGTCACAAAATACAGTACGTGGTCTCCCACTATTATATGATTATACAGAGACATTGGTCTGTTTTAATTAAGTGTCATCCAGGTCTATACGAATTTTATCTTCCTCTGTTGATAGCGTATAAATAATGTCCATTAATTAAGAATAAACTTGCAAGAGCAGATCTTTCTCCTTTGAAGAAGAAGAAAAAAAAACATTCCTATCATTTTTTAGGTCCTAAAGAATAAGACAAATAAGACAACCATCATTGCTACTCTTGCATCTTCTGTAATTCAACATAATGGATAATATATGTCATCATCCCTACAATGGTAAAATATGCAAAATGCTTAAGTGCCTGTGCAAATTAATATATGGAGAAACACAAAAGAAAGATTCTCAAATCATAAGGTCTACAATATGCACAGGCATTCTTGTTCTCTCTGTCTCAGCTTTCCTAAAATGAAACATAACATTGCACAAGTTAGGTTTCAAATTATGTAATATGTACAGGATACTGTACGGGGTGATGACAGAGTGAAGAGGTTGAAAACTAGGGAGGCCATCTGGATCAGAGAATAGGATTCCTTGACACCAAAATACCTTAATTTGAAACATGACATTTTGACATTAATATGAAATCCACACTCATCTTGTTTTTATCTAATTAATTCCTGATTTAATGGTTTCTAATCAAAATACTTGTTGTTTTCATGTCTATTGCATCAAAATGGTGGTACTGGTTTACAAAACTATTCTCACTTGGTGCTTATGGGAGTAAAAGGAGATAATTACAAGATGCACTTTATATATATATATATATATATATATACATATATATACATATAGATATATATATACATATATATACATATAGATACATATATATATATATATATATAGAGAGAGAGAGAGAGAGAGAGAGAGAGAGAGAGATTTAACTATTTTTAGATCTTGCTATTATAGATCTTTTTGGTAGTCACAATTAATTGAAATATTTTAAGTACTGTATTATGCACTTTAGGTATACTGCAAATATGCTCTTTTTATTTATTTTTATGTGTATTGTGTATATCTATAGAAGTTTGCACTTGGTGGATTTGATAGGTATGTTGCTATGGAGATGTGTTGAGATTAATTAGTATTCCCCCTCTTTTTGTGGGATGTTTCTTTTTTTTTTATTATTTGGTTTTACTTCTTTTCCTGTCAATATGTCATGTAATATTGTGTAACCTTGGCAACCAGGTATGGGGCTGTAATTAGGGATTATTTTAGCCTCAGTGAGGGGAGGCGAATATTTGCTTTACCTGCTTTACTGAAAACCTCCAGCAGCAAAGAAATAGTTAACATAACTTTTCAGAACAACCAATCAGAACAAAAAATAATTAAAATAGCAGTATAAAATTCTCAGACAGACCCTTTCACTTCCTCTTTCTTTGATGAGGTCGCGCAGGAGAGTATGAAATTCAACCGATTCAACTGTATTAGGCACCATCAGATGAGAAACCGCCAGAACCAGACAAAACCCAGATTACACTCCAAAGAAAAAGAAACATTGTGAAAGTAAACTGCCAAAGCAGAATGTCATACAATACCCATCAGTACTTCAACAGAGCAAGACATGACAAAGAAACACACACAGGCAACCAACGCCAAAATACAGATTGTAGATACAAATATCCATTTCACTATCTATCCTAGCTGTTCATATGAGGATTAATTTGAACCAAGAATAAATTTGGAATTGTATCTCCGGTTCTCGGAAATAAATGTATCTAAAATCCTAGTTACGGGAAAAGTACTGATTTCGAAATGTTCTTATTAATTGTCCAAGATTTTGGTATTTGTAAATATCTGTTTTTTATCAAATATACGTGCGTTATATAATATAGGATATAATAAGAAACAGCTGCTTAGAACTTGTGAAAAACAATCCTTGTCATGGTCATAATTGTCACCCCCATATGCTCATTTTTCCCCCTCCCATCCTACTATAAAAATGGGGTATAAATATAACTTGCGTAATAAAGGAATTTGAATTGGTTATTGAACACATCTCTGTTTTCTTAACTGATTTCCAGGATCTTGTTTCCTAAGAGGGAGGGGCTCAGCCAGTATTCATCAAGTCTTTGTGTATAGCTGATTTTATCCCCAACACAGATAATTTTTTTTATTAATCAAACATGACACTATACATACAATAGTACAACAATACCCCCAATTTAACATAAAATAAAACCAAACCCAGGCAGGGAAACGTCAAGTAACTGAGCAGGGATATTTGCCTCCTGTCTTTAATAAAATTTAGATTATTCCCTCACTGAGGCTAGAATTATCCCTAATTGTATGGCAAGACAGGAGGCTTCATATTTGCTATTTTAATGCCCAGACATAAAAGCAGAAGAAACATGGGATCGTGGCGGAAAAGAAAAAATACCGAAAGTTGACTCCCTAGACCAATCTGCAGCGCTGAGAATGTCTGTAAGAGATCCACCAGCTTCCAGAGCCGCTGAAGCTGCAGCACCCTGAACTGAATGTGCCACAAAGGAACTCTTCATGCCAGCAGATGAAAGAAGCCATTGAGCCAGAAATCGTGGGTGCAGAAACAGCCCTAAACGCTTGTACATAGGAAATCAATAGCTGCCCACGGTCAGAGGGGCAAAAGGACAAAGTCACGGAGAAATAAGTCTGCAGACAATGAGCCACACAGAGATGTGGTCTATATGGAAAATAAGTATATGATACAGAAGATGAATTACATTTCGTTCAGAACCATGACAGTTTCAGAGGCCGCTCGCAAGCTACAGGTGGTACCCAGGATGGTGCCGTGGGAGTGCACAGTGCAAGGGCCGGCCCGGAGGGGTCCCTAGGAGGGGTCCCAAGTGGAACCCCCAGAAATGAGGTCAACCCAGACAGTTCCAGATCCCAACAAAAGGCAATAAGACCATACACTACACAGGCAGCCCAGCACACAGCATAGATATTAGCATTTACTATTAAGATCAAAAACAATAATAAAGCATAATAAAGAAATAAATAACCAAGAGCAGAGTGCTCACCTGGAGGCAACAGCAAAGAAAGAGGAAGTGGGAGCATCTGCCTCAGAGTTTTATACTGCTATTTTTTTTTTTTTTTTTTGATTGGTTGTTCTGAAAAGTTATGTTAACTATTTCTTTGTTGCTGGAGGTTTTCAGTAAAGAAGGTAAAGCAAATATGAAGCCTCCTGTCTTCCCATAAAATTGTATTAATATTCTTCCTCTGTTTGTGCCTTTGTGGAATATCATTGTAGATCAACATTTGTGACTACTATGAGATCATATGTCTCTTTTTTAACAAATTTAATTTATTTTGGTAGGCCTGTGTGTTGCACGTCACTTCCAGTGTCATCCGATTCAAGGGGGAGCGTACACACATGGATTGTGTTTGTTCTACTCTGTAAGTTATAATCACTTTATTATTTTCTTATTACTTTAACAAATTGAATGATAATTAAGAGGGTATATGGGTACTGTATGGTGGGATTATTTGTGGCTGGAGAAAGAATCTTGTTGCCACTCCACTCCAATAAAATCTGCATATTGGACATCTGTGAGTGTCTGGACATCTTTGTTATACATTGTGGGTTAAGAAGCTCTGACATTCTGTCTCCCAAGTAATCAATATTTTAAGCACATATCCTCATTCCCCTCAACTATAAATCAGGCTCCTCAATTCCCTGCATTGTAAATCCCCAGTCCTCCCCACTTCATCTGTCTTAGCTCACCATTCACAGCGTTGTAATGGGCTAGAATATGATTTTCCTCCTTCAGCTCTTCTTTCTCCAAATGTGTGAACTTGGAACATGTGCAGGGACAGGTTGAGGTTGTGGGCTGCACCTCTAGCAGGTGTAGATCATTGTAAGGGCTCATTATGATAAGGTGCTTAGTGAATGAATCAGAGCACTGGTTGGATAATCTGATATAATCTAATGTCCACATACTCAATCACAAGAAAGGGACACTTTGCTGATGGGTGGCAGTGAGTCATCTTTGTGCAGTTGCTAAAGGCAAATGTCTGGTTACCTTACCGTTGTGTTGGAATTGAATTGAATCGTTTGAATTGATATCCTGTCAGTGAGACATATTTTGTTTTAAAGTGTCCTTTTTATAGTAAAGCCTAACCAGGTTTGATGTTTTCTTTGGATCATTCATAGTGATACAAGTGAGATAATCCCAAGAATTAACATTTCTGATTCTGCTTATTGAGGCATACACTGTCACTGGATGATGACAATCTCTTCAACTTTAGTTGGTAGTGCTGACTGTAAAATGGCAAGTTTTGCAAAACATAAAGGACTGGTATAAACTTTATGTACAAATAAAATATAAAAACTAGTATTTGTTTCATCTTAAATACCTAAGAATCCCCAGTAAATTTCTAAGAATGCACAAATGTATCTAGTAGACTTTTCTAAACTGCCAAAAGTAAAGATAAAATCCAAAAACATACATCTAAAGTTGCTGCCCTTATAAGAGAATATGTTCTCATTTCTCAGCTTGAATCTAGACACAGTTGTCGCTAGACAGCTACATGCCAATAAACATACCACCAGTGTATTTAATGTAAAGACTATAATATAAATATTAAACATGTATTGATATATATATATTTTCATACCTACCTCTGTCAGCTATGTCTTTAATGTAGGCATTCATAAATTCTTTTTCAAACCATTCACGATCCTGATAACTTTCTTCTATGTCCTCAATATCAGGAATATCTGAACCAGCATCAATTGGGTTATCAAGAATTTTAACATACCTGAGGGAAAAGATAGATTATTTTAAACTTTCATTAGAATCATAGGAGATATCATACGACTATTAATTTATTAACTGCAGTACTCTGTGTAAATATATTTTTTAAAAATTGCATCTTGAAAAGAAAAACACAGGAAATTAACCAGATTTCTTAGAGATTTAGACAGAGCTTCAAGCAAATAAACTTTGCCATTGTTTTGTATATCCGCAGAGCCTCTTACCTATGTTTCTGAGAGATAGGACAATTGCACCGAAACACATGCATTTGCTACAGTTCCACTCCTGAGTATAACTATGACAGTGCAATTAAGTTATTTATCCTCTGGAAATAAAGGTTGTGAGTAAATTACTGCTACATATGAACCTTCAATAGTTATGTGTGCTGTGCATTGTAATTTAAGTTATTTTTCTAGTGATATAAATAATAAAGAAAAAAAATAGGAATCAGTCAGACTAAATGCCTAAAATATGTACTGAGTGCTCGAAAGTAACTAAACTCTTAAAATTGTAAATCTTGACTGGATATTAACTGTATGTGGACCGAATGTGAATGCTAAAATACCATCCTATTTCCTCAGAATTCAGTCCACCAAATTCTGAATTAGCTTAATTAAAAGGGCACAAAAATTAACCTAATGCTGTATTGCACAATATATACATATACATTGTGGGGATATTTATGGGATGATAATATTAAGCAGTCGAGAATTGCCCACTATTTCAATTCTCTTAGATCTTAGAGATCGTTTATCATGTAAGTGAAAAGTATTCCATACAATTAATAATCACAATGTTTTATAAAAATAGATTTATTTATTATGACCAATAATTAACAATAATATTAGGCAGCATGCATGATGATAATCAGTGAATATTTAGTACAACATAACTATGCAATACAATGGAATGATTATACATGTTCCAAAGGGCTAACAGCATTTTCTGTCACTTAAGATTTATGAGGGTATCCTTACAGACACAGAAAGTAAAGCTTTTCACAGCAAAGAGCCATAAAACCTTGGCTAACAGTTAAGTCAACTGAATAACCCTTTCAATGCTGGCTAGATCCTCCTAGTCATATAGTATCCTATTCTCCTGTGATTTTAAATTAAAATAACATTTAAACCAGCTCATTAGTCATTTCCTGAAACCATCCAATAAGAATAATCTACCAGATTTTATTTACAAAAGCCGCATTTTAATTTGTCTAAAAAGATATCTTATCTTATTTTAGAGCAAATCAATACACCTGGATAAAAACAACGGTATGCTAACATATGATAATATCACATTAATATATAATTATTCTTAATTCCACCTGCAGAATGGAATGTTTATAACTATATTCTTTAGTTAACTAAGATTTCTAAATATGAAATCTGACCATGATTTATCCAGTCATATATCATGCTATTAGTACATTTTAATTCATTTAAATTAATTAAATAAATCCAGCATAATTACCAGTTATGTAGATATTCTCATCAGATGAGTAGGTAGTCCCAGAAACTTGATTGGTTGTATGGAGGTGCGTGAGTGATAGAAAAAGTATTAAAGAGTTTAAGAGTTTATGTCCAAGAGAGTTTAAGGGTAGAGTGTTAGTCCCAGATATTGTCCTGGATTTCTCTGCATGTCCGACTTGGATGCCCAAACTTCCAACTCCTCCCTCTGTCTCTCTCCAACTCCAACTACCCTCTCTCTTCCCTTTGTCTTTACTTTTAAAGGGCCAGACTCTCTGTACGTGATTAGTTGATAACCCAATAGGAAGCCGTAGGTGTGTCCAATCTATGGATCGCAATTTAGGTATTTCATCCATAGATGGCAGTCTCATCTAACGAAACCTTCCTATCCAGGAAAGAGTTAACTTTTCCTGATGACGATTTTGGCGTCATTTGGCTTATCTAAAATGACTACCATAACTTAGATTTGCTGTCAGTTCAAAGCGTTTGTCCCAGTCTTTGTGGCAACTACTTTGATCGTAACTTGTAAAATTGACAGTTCTAAACTCAATTTCACCTCTTACTACAATGGAACCTTGTAAAATTTAGAAAGTAAAGTTAATTACTTAGTCTTCTCTGTCACTAGTGTCTGTGTTTAGATAATGCATTCCTTAGCTCAAGCAAGTGGCTAGTTACAAAAAGTAAGGAGAAATCTATGTGTCTGTTATCCTGAAGATAGCAAAATGGAGTCTGAGTGACTCTGGCAATATACACTTTTAAATTCTTTTTAGCACAAAATGTCTGTTGATATAAATATTCTGACAACATATTATCTATATATTTTCCAGTACATTGATAGGATAATTTTACATAACCTTATAGTATGTCCAAATAGGTTTTCATAAATTATTTGCATGGATGATATTGACATCCAGACAAATTAACGCATCAATGAAATTTAATGGACCAAATTAAATAATGCTTCAGCCAAAGTGATTTGCCAAGATATTTTTTTCTGCCATGCACAAGTTTAACCTTATGCAACTGAATAGTTAAAGTAATAATTCAGATTGATCAGAGACTTAGAATCAACTTTGTAAAGCCAGTCCTGAATAACTTTGTCTTTATACTCCTATCATATACCAAGTATATCTTTATAGTGCTCTAATTGGGATAATTTTTCATTGTAAGTTCAGATCAAAGCACACAACCAGCAGATATACACTTTTCCTATCTGAGTTTCTCTACTCTCTTACCTCCTTATTTACCTCATGTATAGCCTATATATCCACGGTAGTGTGTTTAAGGTGTAATATAATAATAATACTCATCACAACAATGATAATAGTGATAAAATAGATGTGTAGCTTTTCTAAATGAATGTGATTATACCATCTAAGATGAATGGTCCACTTGACTTCCAACAATGCGTATATATGGGTGTAGAGTTGTGCATTCATATAATGACACTGTGGATATGTGTCTTTTTAATTGCATGCAAATAAAATAAATGAATACTGGATTCTGGTTTCTTATGACATTATTTTGTAACTATTTTTTTCTCTATCTAAACAAGGATCAACAAAGAATTTGTGAGTTAGTTTTTACAAAATACATAAATATTGACAAATATAAAGTGCACATTACTGCAGAACACAAAAATAAATTTGGTTGTAATTTTTGCAAATTACTTCAAATCACTAGTTTATGTAATAATCAACAAGGAACAATAAAATAAACTTGTAGGGTAGCTTAGTACAAAGAGAGAATTCCCAAACTCCAAGTGGACATGATACACACCAATCCAGATTCTGCAACATATCTTGCAATGCAGAAATAAAAAATGTTTAACTTATTTATGGAAAATCTTTGTGATATGTGTATATGTGTGTGTGTGTGTGTGTGTGTGTGTATATATATATATATATATATATATATATATATAAATAAACACAAAAACATTTGATAAAATACTGTTATTTTCTTTTCCTGGTTAAAAAAAAAAGAAAAAAAGGAAAAGATCCCTCCCTTTCTGTCAGGACAGGAGTAGTTAATTGATTAATTAATTGACATACTCTATAAAAGAGTGCCTTCAACAATGTTTCTACTACTAATGGAGAGATTCCTGACTCGGTCAGATTTTTCTTTTCAAAAGCCAGGTTTTCAGAAAGAGAGTCTGCGTGGACTGCTGGACCTTGTGTGAGGAGACCTTTGCGTGGGTACATGGGAGGACAAAAGGTGGTACTTCCACCTGAGGTACCACAGTCTCCTGGCCCATATTGATACAACTGTGATCACCAAAATCTTCTCCTGCTATATTATCTTCAAAACACAAGAGATCAGAGGGACTGAGGGAAAAACATAGCCAGGTTGAACTTTCTCTCCTGAGAAAACACATCTTGTGGCTCTGCTTGATGATATTGCCATCTTGAGAATAACCTGGTTACTTGTGTGTTGCCATGAAGTCCATTTGTGGCATACCCTATTTCAAAGTTATCTCCTGAAAACTTCCCTATTCACTCTCCATTCTCCCAGATTGATGTGGGATGGATTCAGATAATCTGCTAGGTGATTCTGCTTTCAACCCCTGCAGATTATTCTTAATCCAAATTATTATTGGCTGGAGTTCGAACAATGGTTTCCTGCTTCTTGTTATTCCCTGATGGTTGAGATACGATGCCACTGACATTTTGTCTGTCCTTATCAGTACCCACTTGTTCTGCAAGTGGTCTGTAAATGATTCCACTGCCTTGCAGACTGCTCCCAATTACAAGATGTCTGATTGAAGAAACTGATACTGCACATTCCATACTTTTTGTTGAGGTGGACTCCCCAGCCTTGTAACTGGCATCTGTAATTATAGTTGTTTACTGTGGTTCTTCCAGAGGAAACCCCCTGCTTAGGTTTCTTATTTGAAACCACCAAGTCGAACAGAGCTTGAGTTCCCGTGGAATTACTATAATTCAACAGAAAATGTTTTAAGAAGTTTCCTTGCACAGACCTTTCATGCCAATGAGCCCATATTACCAAAGCAATATTTGATGCCTTAAGAAAGGTTTGATCTTCTGAATTGCCATGTCTTTGGTATTTCACTAAATTCCAATCTGTATCCTTCTCTTATTATGCTTTTATTATGCTCAGGACCCAATAGTCTGAGATATTAGCAGCCCAGTATGGATAAAACAACCTTCTACCTATTCCGTTGGGCCTGGCGAACATCATAAAGATGCTATCTCAGTTGGCTATATCTTCTTCCAGATTATCCACTCAAACCTTAAACTCTCTAAAGCTGGATGGAGACCTGAACCAATTGACAATGCCAAGTAAGTATTTACTAGATCTACATTTAGTCTCTTTTCCATAAGCTCCCTCAGTGAAGCCATGCTATCAATCATGTTCTTCTTTTGGCTTGCCTGATAACGGCCGCATCAATCTTAGGGATTGAATTCCAAGACTTACATTCCTTGGAATTTAAGTGGTACATCCTTGGAATCTTTTTCTTTAGAGATAATTGTATTTCAGGCTTATTCCACTTTTTTTGAATGAAGTTCCTTAAAACTAAATGCAAAGGAAAAGATGGTGTTGATGATCTGAGGTCTTCAAAAAAGATATCTGAAGCAGAGGCTTCTGATCTTTTCTCTGAAATTCTTAGATTATCTCTAGAGTACTTAAAAATATAACCATGTGCTGCTAAAAGACACACCCAAGTGTACTGTCACTTAGTACACTTAATATAAAATACTAACAAAGAGTTTCACCGGAACTCTCATGTGCTGATGGTGTAACAAACCGCCTGTACCCAGAGTGGTACGTTTGTCTGAAGATTCCTGAATTCCCGCAAGGCTCATGTGAATAGCACTCTCTCTATCGCTTACCCAAACATCAGTCGAGAGTTGATGAAAGGTACAAAAGGACTGGTTTATTATGGCCAAGTTGCATGTTTATATACACAGACCCCGAGCATGGGGTCTCCAGCAAAAACATAGGTAAGCCCGCCCAGTGTCTGGGAGATAAGTGAGTTTGCTTTTGCTTCAACTAATTATCTCCCAGACACTCAAGGTACAGTACATAACACATAAAACACCCCAAAATACATACAATATTGATAGGAACCCCCACAAGTCCCTTATCTCCGGATAGCATGGATCTGAGTGCCAAAGTTTTCCAAATAGCACTCAGATCCATGCAGTATAACCAAATTGCCACTGGGGTAAAGTTTTGACCGATCTCACATGTGGCTGCTGCCCAAAATAGTTCCTTAAGAAAAGATGTAACGACTGGTCACCTTTCAGGAGTTTGTATGCAAGTACAAATGACGGTTCCCCCTGGCTCGTAGGGAGTGAATGTTCCTCATTCGTGAGTGTCATTTCCCCTAAACAGTGCTCTCCTGGCTTGTCTGGGAGAGGAGCAGGCAATGGTATGCTTCTCCTGGGGTTCATGAGTTTAGGTGTCCCACTTAGAGTTCCATGCAATCAACAACCAAGTACCACTGCCTGCGTTCGGAAGACAAAATGGCCACCATTCACTAGAGCATGTGTACAAATGTCAGCCACCCAGAGAGAGCTTTCTAGTTAGTTGTTTCTTCTAATTTAATGAGCCAGGGGGTGGTCGGTGTTCAGTAGTTTGAAAGTACTGAACCAGTGGAAAACATATTGGATTTGGTAAAACTGGAAAGTTACACAGGGAACATAATCACAAATGGTATCCAGGGATTGCAAACCAATATAGGTTTAAAAAGCTTTTCTTCACACAAACAATTAACATGTTTACACACAAATTCATAGCTTACTTCTTCAATGAAATGTATGGTTTGTCTATGTAAGTATTGGAGAACTTACCGATATTTACCAGAAAATTATAGTAGTGATTAGTCTTTCATGATTTACCATGTTCATTGGATTTCAAGAATCATTTTAGTCCCATCTGCAGTTCTTCCAAATTTAGGTTGACCGAGTGATCAGTCAAATTTTAAGCCAAAATGTATTTGTATTATGAATCAACTGAAATGCACAATGGCCACGCATGTTAATTTGTGCCATAAAAAGACATGATTGGTGGTAACCTGACTTGGTTCCTGAGTTGTAGTTTCTGTACTAAAATTTTGCTGAGGCCAACCAACATATGGCCAACATTTTGGCAACCTAAATAATTTACTATTTTTGAGAAAAATGGTTAGCTTGAGCAATTTTTCTTTTGTTGTCCCCATGTCTAATGTCACACGATTTAAAGTCTCAGTGTGGTTTATTAAATTCTTCTCTTACCATTTAAGGCAACACTAATGTTAGGAATACAAAATGTATTCCTAATGTTAGAGTGTTATCACAACTATTTTTATTATTGGGTCCCTCTTAAATAAGAAGATTTACTTATCTTTATTCTATCACCACATTCACTCTGCTTCTACTAGCTGAGCTCATTAATATTAATGCTCTCCATAGGGAAGCATTTGGGTGCAAGCTTGTATGTATGACAATCTGCATCTCCTCATAGAGATGCATTGACTGTATAATTTCATATGGCGAGTACTCGGCACCTCCATGTAGAGTGGGGAGACACAATCAGCAAGTCTTACTTAGTGGCTGTCCCAGCGATAGGTACTAGAGATGGTGTTAGGAAGCAGTGTAAACTCTGCCTTTTTGCAGAAAAGGCAGTGTTTTGACTGTTGAGCCTACAAGGACAAGTTCTTTGTCTCAGAACCACTACATTAAGCTATAGTGGTTCTGGCGCCTTGTGTGTCCTTTTAAACACTGTAGACATATCACTCATTTGTATTACTTCCAAAGACACAAAACAATAGTAATAAAATTACATTTTGAAGTTGAATTGTTTTTAGCTGATACATATTTACAATTATGGTGAATTAGGCATTTACATTTATATTATCTTTTGGTATATGTATATGCTGGTAAGGTTATACAACTTTTAAATAAAAAAAAAAAAACTGTTTTGTAAGATTGGGTTCTGTGATTTTATTTTTTAATTTTATTAGTAACATGACATGTTTAAAACATTACAGTAACAAATAATGAAGTATAATAACTCAATGACCTCACAAACAACCCCTGTATTTATTAATGCAATAAATACAACATAGAATTCATGCATCAGTGAAAATTTTACATATATCCATATGCATAGTGTTCACATACAAATTGGATTTTGGCTGTTTGCTAAACATATCTACTTGTCCTCATTACATTATCCACAAGGGCGAATATATCAAGGCTAGAGTTTTGGCTTCCCTTGTGTCACCATATGATTTGTGTGCATGGGACAACATTTAGCTAGAAGATATTAGCAAGAAGCTCACTGATGCTCATATAGTTGTAAGATATATTATATTTCCTCTTTGTGCTCATTTTTCTTCTTTAGATATCAATTTAAGCATCCAGGTCTAGGGTGGAGAACAGCTGGCAGTACTGGCAAATTTATATGCATCGTGTGAGTTATGATACACAACCATGTCAATGAATGAATAGTGCAGATTATTAAGGATAGCATATATAGATATTGATATAGATGTATATGACAAATTTCTGACACATGTCTGATCCCTTACCCTTCAAAATGGAGGATAAAGGAGTGGTGCTATAGCGCATGTATCTGGCAGCATGCAATAAAAAACAGGGCATTAGTTCTCTTGAAATGCCTTCCCATCAGTGAAACAAATAAATCTGATCACATCCTGTTTACCCTCAGAATGGCTCCATGCAATAAGATATAAGTTATTGAGCATACATCTGGCATGTGAGCTATAAATTATAGATACTGCTGATCTCAATAGGCACAGTTCATTACTGCCAACCAACTCAATTGATGACACATTTCAGTCCCTATGGAATACAAGAAATGTCGTCAGTGAACTACAATATAACATGTGCAAATGCAGCTAGGCATTATCTAATTATTTTAATTGCATTTATGTCCCTGTCTGTCTGTCTGTTTGCCTGCTTGCCTGTCTGTCTATTTGTTGAATCAAATGGCTGCGGTTAAATGTGGATAAAATATATGTTACATCCTTATATTGGGGAGATATTACCAATTATTTATCTTTTTTTAAATTTTTTGATTATTCTATCCTGCAGTGACCTGATATGTTTATTAACATATCATCATAAGTCTATGTTTATATAACTCATCTCAAGTTTTCAATGTTGTTGAAAATTGGTCACTGATTTAATTTATTTCCCTAGCAATCTTACCATTCTGGGATAAGGTGTCATTCAAAACTGTGAGTGATCTAGTATATTTTGTGATGCATGACACACATATAGCAAACATTTTGAAGGTTCCAACACTAATGTCTATTTGTGCAATACTCTGGCTGGCCCAAACACTTAGTCACTAATGGAGCAAAGAAAGAAAAGAAAACACATATTTCCCATACTAATACTATCTTAGATGCAAGATAGTTGGATTATAGAGGTATAAGGCCCCTGTGACTCAGCTGCCTAGTAACAGCATCACATTTATAACCCATTAGCGCAGGAGTTAAACTACTAGCACAATTAGTTTGAATACTCTTTATAGTTTTCAACTTACTTCAGCAAAGGATTTTCCATTATGGCAGATGGTATTTCCACCAGTCTATCTCCACTAACGACCAGCAATCTCAAATTAGAAATATTAGTCAGCTCAAGAGGAAGGTAAGTGATCTCATTTTTTTGAAGGAGAAAATTCTGTAGCTGATCTAACCTAGAAAGATGACAAAAAATAACTGATAAAACATTAATAACATATCACAAAATAATATATATGTTCTTATACAAAACAGATGTTTCATAATCAAGTATAGTAAAATATAATTGACCGAATACAATTCCACAAAAAAAAAGTATTTTGCTCTAACCAGCTTTCTTCTATTATTACACATATTTGTCAAAATGAATGATTTCTCATCTTGCAAAATTTGAGGCAAACATTATTCAAGTAAACACACAATTCAAGTTTTAAATGTTAATTTTATTTAATAATAATAGAAAAGTTAGCCACAACTGTCTGGCCCTGTATAAAAATCTAATTTTATGGCAAGACAGGAGGATTCATATTTGCTTATCTTTCTTTACTGTAACTCCCAGCAGCAAAGAAATAGTTAACAATAGTATAAACAAATCAACCAATCAGAGTGTATAACAGTATTATATCATGTCATCAAGCTCCTCCCAATTCCTCTTTCTTTGCTTCTTGCCTCCCAGGTGAGTCTACTCCAATTATATTGCTATACCATTTAGCCTTCAATAAATATTTTACTTGAATTTCTTACTTGAATGTTATAAATAGTTTACACCATACATTCACCTATAACTTTAATACCAATCTGTGTACCAGCCATTCATGTTTTACATACTATTTCCACCTTTCTAAACACTAGCCAACATTTTTTACCTCACTTTATTTAATTACTGCTACTTTAAATCACCGGGATCTCACCCCCCGCAATTCTCTGATTTACCCCTACTACAGACCGCGATTTTCGCCGTTACACTTCCTGTCAGGAGCCGCGGACTCCATTTCCCAGGAGTCTGCGGCTCATTTTCGCGCCCTTTGTGGTTCCCGCCCGTTCGTGGCTCCCCGCCCATTCGTCCCTTGCACTTAACAAGTGCATTTTTTCCCGCCCTTCTTCTGGCGGCGGCCATTTTACCCGCGGCAAGTTTCACACAGCTCAGCAGTCCGGCTGTCATTAGACTCTGGTAAGTACCACCTTCTTTATTTTAAACAAGCACCTTAAGTGCTCAGCTACACTTTCAATTATTGATTTTATTTATTTTGCATTTCTTCAAAACAGGCTATATCTACAACCTGCAAACTTCCTATCAATAAATTGGCCTTGTGGGTGACCCCCACCAATCTTTGCCTCTGTCATCTTATTGCATGTGTTTTTTTTGTTGTGGGTGACCCCCACCTTTCTTCCCTCTTACCAAGGTGTCTAAACACCATTGTGTCAGTTAAGGGTGACCCCCTTATCTAAATAACAAATTATTTCACAGGTGATCCAACACCGTATCTATTCTGTGGTGACCCCACTGTTTTATTGTGATAGTGGTACAACCCACTTGTGTTTTATCTTTAGTGGACAACCCCACTAATTATTGAGTGCCGCCCTTATACAATAGTTTGGGTGACCCCCATCTACAAATTAGACATTAATTATATATATATATAAAAAAATATTTTTGGGTGACCCCCATTTATAAACTGATATATAACTTTGGGTGAACCCCATTCATTTTTGCCTTTAACTATTTGTATATATAAAAAAATATATATATAACCCAAACTAAGACATACCATGTCTGATAATAGTGAGACCGCAATCTCCCAAGAGCTCAAAGCTTGGTTGGTTTCGACCATTGCTGATACCATTCCCAAGGCGTTAGCAGCCTTTCATGAGAAGACCTCTGTCGAGGCCACCCCTACTGTGCGTCTACCTTCTGATTCCGAGGACTCTCAACCCTCGGATCAGGAAGTCACACGCAAGCGCCCCTGGAAAGGGGATAGTAGGTCTGCGGGCAAAGATAAGGCTCCCGCCAAGTCCCAGAAATTGGTTAACACTCGCTACGCTCATGCCAAACCCTAGAGGGTTCTACGTCCCATGAGGGAGACGGTGTGGAAGATTATTACCTTGAATATTCTGATGAGGACCCCTCAGCGAATGCGCCAGGGGATGCCCCATCGGAATTTGTCAAGGAGACCTTTCTCACGCATCCAGACATAGACCCAAAAACTTCTCTCCAGAAGGGACCCGATTCAGACATCCTGCTGGATGCTTTGGGTGTCCCTTTGTTTGATCCCAGGATCATCCGACATCCACGGTCAGCAGAATGGGCCCCACCAGACCATATCTCAAATTTTTGTAAGATGTGGTTACGCAAACCACTTGAAAAGGAAATCAGGGCGAAGCTCAGAGCGGAGTGCCCTCGACCAACCATTCCAAACAAGGTGGCTCTCACGCCAGAGTTTGACACTCTATTTGTAACCTTTCTTACTAAGACAGGGAAAGACCCTCGCAAGGGCATTGAGCAGGGTCATAAAACGGCCCAGGATAAACTCCTAGACATCGCTGGCCCGATAATTCAGATTTTTATATTGGCAGACAAAGCCTTAACTAGTGGGGAATTCGACCCAAGCACAGTTAGAGAGTGGGCCCAGAGAGCCTTATGTTTCCTAGGCAACGCAAATGTGGCTATGTCCACTGAGAGACGCAGGGTGGCACTATACAAGCTAGATGCAAAACTAGCAGATCTGAGCTCCCGGGAACTGGGACCAGAGGCAAATGGATTACTGTTTGGAGATTCATTCATGAAGGATCTCTCCAAACATGTAGCGGTGTTTACCACCCTAAATAAGGCCCAATCTTCCCTGCGTAGGGTTTTTCGTTCTCAAGCAGGTCGTTTTTCTGGGAGAGCTGGACGTTATCGAGGCCGAACGAACAGCAGAATTGCCTTCACAGGCTACAGGCCTCGCCCTTCCGAGAACTACTGGCAATCGGGACAACCCCGACCCTACCACAGGCAACTATTTACTAATAGAGGGTCTATCCGGGGACGTGGATCTGCCTCACTACGCGGTAGAACTGCTCCAGGTAATCAATCTATCAATCTCCCTTCTTTCAATGTACCAATAGCAGGTCGATTAACCCATTTTTTCCAACAGTGGGAATTGCTTTCTCAGGATCTATGGATCCTACACACAGTTCAAGGGTTCAAGATAGATTTCCTTTCCACCCCTTTCCAAGACACACCACCAACACCACTACAGATGTCTGTATCAGACAACCTGACACTACAAAACGAACTACACAAGCTAGTAAAAAAAGGGGCTATAGACAAATCCCCGTTCCCACATACTTTTCTCAGCAACATTTTTCTGGTCCACAAAAAAAATGGAGACCTACGTCCAATTATCAATTTAAAAAACCTGAATCACTTTGTCAAGTACTGCCACTTCAAGATGGAAGGCATCCATCTGCTCAGGGACCTCCTTTGTGTGGGAGATTGGTTCTCCAGATTCGATCTCAAAGACGCATACCTCACGGTTCCGATTGCTCGCAACCACCGAGCTTTCCTTCAATTCTTCTGGCAAGAAGAAATCTGGCAGTTCACATGCCTCCCATTCGCACTATGCTCCGCACCTTGGTGTTTCATGAAACTGATGAAACCAGTGATGGCCCTACTTCGATCTCAGGGGATTCGGTCCATCATATACTTGGACGACATCCTGATAATGGCGCAAGACCCAGATCTCTTACGCCAGCAAACAGAGATGACGTCGGCCCTACTACAAAACCTTGGTTTTATAATAAATTTCCAGAAATAAGCCCTGGAACCTTCCCAAAAGGTACAGTTTCTCGGGTTTCTGATAGATTCTGTACAGGCTGTTTTACAACTACCCTCTGCAAAGATCAGAATCATCAAAAAAGACCTTCGCAAATTGTTATCAGCTCGTCAGATTCGCTTACGCGATCTGGCCCATATCATAGGCCTACTGACCGCCTCTATCCAAGCCATTTACCCAGGACCTTTACACTACCGGGCCATGCAATGGCTCAAGACGTTTTACCTACACCGTTCCACCTCTTACGATCAGTTCATCCAACTAACAGACAAAGTTCGTATAGAACTTCACTGGTGGCTCCACAACTTGGAGGCCTGGAATGGCAAAGCCATCTTCGGATCTCAACCAGACTTCATTCTGGAATCCGATGCCAGTCTCCTAGGATGGGGCGACACGTGCGCAGAAGGATCCACCGGGGGTCTATGGTCCCCCTCCGAACAAGCACTGCACATTAATTGTCTAGAGTTGATCGCAGGATCTTTTGCGATTCGCAGTTTTGCAAAAGACTGTTTCAACTGTTCACTGGTACTACGCATGGACAACGTCTCTGCAGTACACTATGTGAATCGATTAGAGGGTTCACGATCCAAGCTCCTATCCGACCTTACCAAGGATCTGTACCAATTCTGCCTAGAGCGGAATTTGTCCATCAAAGCGGAATATCTTCCGGGCACAGACAACCTAGTGGCAGATTGGTTCTCTCGCCACTGGAGGGATGTAGGTGACTGGCAATTAGACCCCCACTTATTCCATCAAATTTGCTGCCTTCGCGGGCCCCTTACACTGGACCTGTTTGCATCCCATCTGAATCGCCAGACGGAGGCCTTTATCAGCTGGCTCCCAGACCCCCTGTCATGGGTGGTCGACGCCTTTCTACATCCTTGGCCGGAGACGGGAGCCTATGCGTTCCCGCCTTTCTCCATGATCCAACGCACCCTTTACCGGGTCAAAGCCCTAGCAGTGACAATAGTCATTGTTACTCCTCTCTGGAGAGCCCAGACTTGGTTCCCAACCCTGTTGGAACTATCTGCAAATCACCCAGTTCTACTACCTCGAGTCCCCGACATCCTGAGGGATCCAGCAGGGCACTGTCATCGGCTCGCCCTTCAGGATCGGCTCCAACTTGTAGCTTGGACCGTTTCAGGGGATCCTGGAATGTCTCGGGACTTTCGGAAACATCTCAGGCTCTCCTATGGAATTCCTGGGCCCCTGGCACTAGACGAGTTTACCTCGCTGCATGGAGGACATGGGTCAGCTGGTGTTTGGGAAGGGATACCAATCCCTTTTCAACACCACTAACGGCCATCCTAAATTTTCTCTCTACCGTATTTGATCAAGGCAAGTCCTATCGTTATATTAACGTTTATAGATCAGCTATTTCCGCGGCCCACAGCCCCATTGACAATGCATCAATAGGGAGACATCCTTCAGTCTGCAGGCTGCTACGTGGGATCAGATTAGCCAGGCCCCCTCTCCCTAAATATTCCTGCTTCTGGGATGTTACTCAGGTTTTCTTCCTTCTAGAATCCTGTCCCTCTAACGGGGATTTGACGCTACGCCAACTTTCAGCCAAATTGGCTTTACTCCTTTGTCTGGTATCCTTCTCGGATATTCGGGCATTTGATTTCCATGCAGTCAACTTCTCGCCTGAAGGCGTTAGGTTCCACATCACCAGACGAACAAAGTCTAATTCCTCCTCGGTATTCTACCCTTACTTTCCAAATAGGCAATCACTCTGTGTGGCGCTCTGCGTCAGGCATTATATAGATGCCACTACAACTCTGCGCCCCCCTATGGGATCCCTGCTCGTTTCCTATGTCAAACCACACAAACCGGTGTCCGCCCCCACCGTCGCACAGTGGATCAGATGGATACTAGCGCAAGCAGGTATTGACTCCACCTTTGGTGCACATTCCGTCAGAGGAGCAGCAGCTTCCTCCGCTTTCCGTGCGGGTAGCTCCCTCTCCGACATTCTGTCCTCGGCAGATTGGTCCAGAGAGTCTACATTCCGCACATTCTACTTCAAACCTATGTCACATGCTGCATCTTCCATCATATAGAGCGTTAAAACAGCAAATATGAAGCCTCCTGTCTTGCCATAAAATTAGGGATTATTCTAGCTTTAATGACTGAATAATCTAAATTTTATTAACGACAGGAGGCAAATATTTTCCCGCCCTTTATTCTCGTGACCATTCACACCCACCCTAGGTAAGTTGCTACAGGGCATTTCGGTTTCAGACACGTTCACACACCATCTACCACAAGTTCTTCTCACCACACTCACTCCAAGAGTTGACAATATTAACATCATCTTACATAAGATGTAACGCATAGTTCTCAGTATGCAGAACATATCTTACTTTTCAACTAGTATGAGACCCCATACTTTCATGATCTCTCTCCTTTTCCCTTTAGTGTGAAGCAACCTAACGCTTGAAACACAGAGATTCGTCGGTCCTACCGAAGTTTCAACGGTTGACTACTTCAGGACATCAACTAGTTCTCAGTTCTTAGTTATGTTTTATTATCAATATACAATTGTCGTCGGCTCCAGCAAGAAAGAGGAATTGGGAGGAGCTTGGTGACATCATATAATACTGTTATACACTCTGATTGGTTGATTTGTTTATACTATTGTTAACTATTTCTTTGCTGCTGGGAGAAACAGTAAAGAAAGATAAGCAAATATTCGCCTCCTGTCGTTAATAAAATTTTGATTATTCAGTCACTAAAGCTTGAATAATCCCTAATTGTCACAGTGTACTTAATAACTGCTTGTGCCATCTTTAGTAGTAACAACTGCAACCAAACAATTCCGATAACTGTAAATCAGTTTTTCATATTACTGTGGATGAATTATGGTCCAGTCTTCTTTGCAGAATTGAGGAAATTAATTGGATGGATTGCAAGTATGAACTGCTTGTTTAAGCTCTCACCACAGCATCTCGAAGAGAGATTTGTGACTTTAATTAGGCTACTTCACACACAACCTTAGTTTTGTTCTTTATGAACCATTCCCAGTTGGACTTACTCTTTTTTTAATCAGTGTCATGCTGCATAACCCAATTGTGTTTCAGCTTTAGATCATGCACTGATGACCCTACATTCTCCATCCGAATTTTTAAGTAGAGAATATAATTCATGGGTCCTTCATTGATGGTGCATGTTAAAAGATTTGAGGCCGCAAAGCATCCCCGTAATGTTTGACTTTTAGTATGATGTTCTTGTTGTTAAATGCCAAGTGTACTTTATACCACACATAACAGGACATGTATGTTGCGATATGTTTCACTTTCTAAATAGAAAGTGGAAATAAGAAAGGAATAAATACTTTTTCATATCACTTTATTTTCTTTTTAAAACCATTATGTGCATTTGTTGGTAATTTATTGTTCCTTACTCAAACAGCCTATAGGTTCAAATTATCTTTAATGTTGTTAAGTCCATATAAGTCTCCACTATTAAAAGTGATAGAATTCTATTGGTGTCCTGATGGCATCTGCACAACGAGTGCATCAAATAAAGAGAAACTAAAACCGCTTTAACAATTTTCATCTCACAGTACTTTTAATAAGCAACAGACTTTTGGTAATGAAGACCTAAATACTCAATGCAAAATACATTTCAGAATATGAAAAGGCTTATAGATATCTACAATTTATTTGTCAAAATTATAGTAATTATAGAGTGTAATTGTTGAAAATTACCAGCAGTAGACTATTTTTAGTTAGCTTTTTCATAAAATATTTTTTTGTGTGTGTTCTAAAAATTGTAATAACCATTTCAAAATATATTAAAAGAATATTCCCTTTAACCATTAGATAAACGATGATAATTCAGGATTATCATGGTAAAATCCTCAAATAAGATGCCAGAATTACTGTTAATAATGATTAGTCTTCTTTTTTTTTATAGGCTTTTCAATGCCACCGATTAAAGCTCAGACTTCTAGTTAAAAAGTTCATTTTTTTTTTTTTATTTGAAGCTGTTCCTTTAATTTATGATTTTATCTTTTTAAAGGCATGTTCAAGAGTGGCAAACTCACATCAATAAACTTACTAGTAGATTTTACAATAGCAATAATCATAAAAAAAAAAAATCATAACTTTTTATATAGAAATGTTCTCCTCATTTAATTAATTAATTTAAAACTTGTGTTGGAAAGGTATTTTAATTAGATCAAGCAATGTAAACACTATCATTTAAATTACAGACAATCATTTATAATTCTTTCATCTGGGCCCAATGTTTCACATATATTGATTATGTGAAGATTTATCAAGGCAGAACAGGTGCTCTTTGGGGTAAAATTCTAAAGAATGTCCAATAACCATGAAAGCCCATAGAATAAATCACATTTTACTAATTTAATCCTGAATAACACAGTTTACCTTGATACATCTCAATTTTTTATTCCTATTTGCCTAGAACCCTATATTTTTTATTCCTTATAGGTGAGAAAAGTCTGATATGATCACAAAGTGGCTTTGTGTTGGCACAAGTAAACTAACATATGTTTCCAATTAGGCTCCTATATAAGAACCTATTGAAAATTTTGAACTATACCAGAGAAATAAACAGGTATTTCTTTAATTTTAGTAGAACTACAACTCCATCATCAGTGAGGATTTCATGGTGGAGGCTGGCCAAAGATAAGTGAACTTGTGATTTAATAACTAGCACCGCCTGGATGACTATAGTAGGATCTATATTTTCTCTTACAGCTTAAAGAGGTCAAGTGATGGTAAGTGTGACTTGATACAAATGCAACTAAGATTGACAAATATATAATTCATAAAATTCAATATTCATTAGACATATGCATAGTGAAAAAGTTTGGATCAGCGAAATCAAACACATTTTTTTTTATTTCAGGAGATGATACCATATAATGATACCATATGGCGTTTTGATTCAGACATATTTTATCCTTGCAAATGATTTAGGAAAATTGATTCATACAAACCAAAAGAATGATAAAATAGGCCGTAAGTTTGGGAGCTGCTAAACCCTAATGTAATCTAGTCTGGTCTCCCAACATACAATATAAAAAAAAAAGAAGGAATTAGGGGCACACCCGGAACATGCATTTTTCAGCAATGGTACTACTATGGAGATCAGAATTTAGACACCGACTCCTTTAGGGTTGAGCACCCTGCCCCACCTTTTTGCTTCAGATGCACCTTTGGAGGTGACCATAAGAAAGTATACTTTTGAGGAGGTTATGGACAGCTGTCAATCTACTCATAATTTTTATTTGCTACAGAGTAGATATATGATATATATTGTTAGCATATACATCAAAGCTCTATTACTTTAATTATTTTTTTTTTTTTAAATTGTTATGTATCACAATCATTTTGCATTATATATATTCACAATGCTCTTAAAACAGATTAGTTAAATATACTTTAGCTCATTTAGTACTAGTATTATTTAATATGTCTTAAAATTAGTGTAGGATCCACCGATATTGAGTACTGTGGCGTAGTGGTGGGTTTAACACGATATGGACATATGATGGAACTGAATTCCCATATTTGTTTGCTGAGACAGGTGATTTTAAATAGCTTTGTAAAATTTAAAACTGTTTTTGTGTGTGCACTGTTCCTTAATCTGTATTTTGTATAAATGTTGGTCTCTGCAGTGGCACCATTGGTGAGAAATGCATGTTGTTGGTGTGCCCCCAATTCCATTTTTTTAACATTATTAGTATGACAAACATGTCTTCTAGTTGTTGTGTATATTAATTAATATATATTAAATAATCATTGTTTTAACCCCTTAAGGACTGAGCCAAATGTACCGTAATTCACCTCTTTCTCATTAAGGGCACCCACACTTATTACATATCATTTTATTCAGGGGAACCAGGGCCTTCATTTAACATCACATATTTAGGTATGAAACATAATTTAATATGAATAAAATATAAAAAAATGAGAGAAAATAAGAATTTTCTTTTCTTTTAGTTCTACGTGAGATTTTAACTGTGAATGTAATAATAGTGTTTGCTTTTACTGCAATAAAATAAACATATTTGTATTCAGTGATGTCTCACGTGTAAAACAGTACCCCCTATGTACAGGTTTCATGTTGTTTTGGGAAGTTACAGGGTCAAATATAGCATGTTAAATTTTTCAGTTTTTTCACATTGAAATTCGCCAGATTGGATGCGTTGCCTTTGAGACCGTATGGTAGCCCAGGAATGAGAATTACCCCCATGATGGCATACCATTTGCAATAGTAGACAACCCAAGGTATTGCAAATGGGGTATGTCCAGTTGTTTTTAGTATCCACCGGCCAAAGTTAGTGTTAATATTTGTTTGTGTGTGAAAAACGCAAAAAACTAATTTGAACGCCAATTTTGGCCAGTGTTTGTGACTAAGTGGCTACTAAAAAAGACTGGACATACCACATTTGCAATACCTTGGGTTGTCTACTATTGCAAATGGTATGCGATCACGGGGGTAATTTTCATTCCTGCCATTTTTTTTGTGTGAAAAATGCAAAACATGTCACTGTGACTGACGATATCATCGTTGTAATACATTTCACTGTTTTGAAACACTAATATTTGTGTTCAGCAAAGTTTTCTGAGTAAAACAGTACCCCCATGTACAAGTTTTATGGTAACTTGGAAAGTTACAGTGTTAAATATAGTGCTAGCAAATTAAATTTACTGGACTTTCGGCCTGGGTTGTCAGGCAGGTCCCCCAAATTGTAATTAATAAAATGACCTAATTATGTTAAATTATTACATAAATATATAGGTAGAATTATTATATATAAGTGTGTACATGACCTGAAGTTGTGGGAGGGGCTATAGACCTATAAAAGGGGCTCCCACCTTTCCCTACTTACCTTTGTTGGTCAGACGAATAGACTGTTTGAGGTCAGCATTTGGATGAGATCCACTTCCAGGTCATACAAGACGCCATTTTGGTTTCACCTTTGCTCCATGAGGTCTCCTACTCCAAGCTGTGTCCAGGAATCCTGCAGCAGGGCTTTCCGTTATTCCAGTGGCTTTCTCTCAGGTCAGCATCGCATTTGGTGTCTCAGGGACTCTCAAACCGTAAGTTGACCCACCTGTCATGCCAGGATTAGTTCCCACGGCGTTCAGCACAGCACGGGTCTTAACTTTATGGTTTCCTTTCGTTTTGCACGGTTATTTTGTTACCTTATACTCACCTAGCTGTTCATGTAAAATCTGTTGTTTAAAATCTGTTTTGGTTAAAATCTGTTGGGTTAAAATCTGTTCGGTTAAAACTACAAACGAAATACAATTTTTCGCCTACACACTGACCCCTACCGGTCTTTTGGTGTACTACAGGCTTCTTAGACATTATCGCATTTCATGTACAAACCAATGAACCACTGCATTTTCACCTACACACTGACCCCTACCGGTCTTTTGGTGTACTACTGGCTTCTTAGACATTATCGCATTTCATGTACAAACCAACGATCCACTGCATTTTCACCTACACACTTACCCCTATCGGTCATTCGGTGTAATACAGGCTTCTTAGACATTATCGCATTTCATGTACAAACCAACGAACCACTGCATTTTCACCTAGACACTGACCCCTACCGGTCATTCAGTGTACTACAGGCATCTCAGACATTATTGCATTTCATGTACAAACCAACGAACCACTGCATTTGCGCCTACACTCTGACCCCTACCGGTCATTCGGTGTACTACAGGCTTCTCAGACATTATTGCATTTCATGTACAAACAAACAAACCACTGCATTTTTCACCTACACACTGACCCCTATCAGTCATTCGGTGTACTACAGACTTCTTAGACGTTTTTTGCATTTCATGTACAAACCAATAAACCACTGCCTTTTCACCTACACACTGACCCCTACCGGTCATTCAGTGTACTACAGGCTTCTCAGACATTATTGCATTTCATGTACAAACCAACGAACCACGGCATTTTCGCCTACATGCTGACCCCTACCGGTCAATCAGTATACTACAGGCTTCTCAGACTTTATTTCACTTCATAAGCAAACAAAGTAACTACAGCATTTTCGCTTTTATACTGACTACTATCTGTCAAACGGTATACTAAAGGCTTTTCAGACATATGGTTTGTCCCCTCATAACATTCCCACTATAATTATAATTACACAATAACTCTTCCTTACAACTCATGTTTGCTATGATATAATCATTCCTGCATACCTGCCTACATAGGCATTTAGTTACATTTACTGACAATACGCATACATTTACCCAAGAATGCACATACTATTTAAAGCACTATGCAGGATTCCAGAGTCTAATACAGAATATTTGCATATTTGCACACTTAAAATATAAGTCCTTCCAATTACGTATTTTCACATATTAGGTTATTCAGCTGCAAGTCATGGTTCACTACACTCATGTTTCGGGGTATAGTTGTATTCCATATCACACATGATATAACACTGCCGACAAGTTAATTTCCTTCAAACAGGCATACAATAAACATTGGGATGGAGCACTTTGCTCTATTAAACTTACATAACACACATATGGGTATACGCTTTTAAATGTCTATATTCAATTTTCATACATTGTTTTACCCATCTGGGATACAGGTATTAATAACCCTTACGACCAGTAAGGGTATCTAATCATACTACCAGGTACATACATCTGCTCATGTGGTATATACATACATTTTCTGTTTCCCCCTGGGTATATCCTTAGTGTATTGGCAATTAGGGACTATAGGTTTCCAATAGGTATTCTCCTTTCTTGGCATCTACGCCGGTTGAATAGTGGTTCCGCGAGGCCAACACCCCGCCTCAACGCTCAGAGGCAAACACCCATCGGGCCACTCGTGAGCTAGCCGACTCACATGGTATATAGAGAGGGCCTCACCTGTCACTCCCTTCCCCTTTTTTCTGGTTACAGTCACCGAGAGGCCAACATCCTGCCACTACGTTTGGTGGCCACAAAAATCCCCTTGCGCCATTGCATAGATAGAGCCTCTCAAGCCACTTGGCAACCAGCAGGGCCTCACCTGTCACCAAACAAAGGATTAATTGTTTCGCCATGCAGCTTTAGCTAGCAAGCCAGTACTAGCACACTGTGGGTTCATATAATAATGGCTATCCTCATGTTTTTTAGTATGTATCAAGCAGGTGGTAAGGATTTCTCTCTACCTAACACTCCAGCTAGAGTCAACACACTTTCACTTGGAGAAGATGTTGCTAGTCCCACACGACAATTTTGTCCCAACACAGCGGACGATCACGTTTCAGGCTCCAGGCTCTAGCACCTCTGGTAGTACGTAGAGAACTACCAGAAACAAATTTGGTTGTCTCATTCTCTTTGGCAAATCCCAGATTGGCAACAATTTCCATGTTGGCACATGTAGTTTCAGTGCATGCAGACTATTGCAGATATGTTCTCAATATGTCAGGGCACATGCAAAAGCCATGTGTCCCAATAAATGTACCCTGAACCTTACTTCACGTCTGTAAACATTATGCATTTCCAGTACTTTCTAACTCATCACCCTTTCACATTTAGTTGATTTCCTAATCTCAAAGGCCTTCCATACAGGTATTGCCATATACTTTTGGGGGAATCTAGAATACCCTAACTTCCAGTCATCACAGCAGCATCCAATAGCTGGCATTACACTCATGGCCCAAGAAATGGCAGAAAGATTTCTACCTGGGCCTCTCCGATCTACACCATTTACAGCGTGGCGCAATCCCATTGGGATTGTCACAGGGAACCTTCCCTCACACTGTAACTGATCATAGACTTATCTGCACCTCACGCCTCGGCTACCCCAAGTCTCAACTCCCTCATACCCTCCGAGGAGTTTTCATTACAGTATGCCACCATTGTTCATACCATTACATCTATCACTCAAGCAGGGGGGTAAGCCTGGTTAAGTAAAACTGATATCACAAATGCATTTCAGACTGCCACCATCCACCCTACACTGGCACTTACAGGGCATTTATGGGCAGCAGTTATATATTTCTCCTCCCGCTTAACTTTCGAGTCAAGAACAGCCCACAATCTTCAATATATTCGTTGAACTCTTTACTGGTTGTGGTTAAACATATCCAGATGCCCCACAGTCATACACTCCTGAGATGATTTCTTGTTGGTCAAAGGGAACGCCTTTCCCTCTAGAAGCTTCAAGGAAGCCATTAGTGTGTCTGAACACTTGGGTGTCCCAGTATTCCCTAAGGTCACAGAAGACCCAGACACTATCGTTACATTCCTGGGCATACAACTTGACTCGGCATCCATGCCAACAAGTTACCACGTGAGAAATAGGAACAGTCGCAACAACACCAATTACCACCTCCTGCTTGGTACTTGCAAATGCATGGAACTACAATCCATACCAGGTTCCTTAACCTCTTAAGGACACATGACATGTGTGACATGTCATGATTCCCTTTTATTCCAGAAATTTGGTCCTTAAGGGGTTAAACTTTGCCATGGGCATCATACCGCAGGCCGCGCTTTCATCTAAGACCACTTGCTTTTTCCACACTCCCTCATGATGATCAGGGGCTGTCCCTAGACAACCAAGCCACGGCAGACCTATGCATCTGGTGGACTTTCTTAACCACACGTAATGGTAAACTATTGTGGCAGCTGCCGTGACAGCCGCCATGGCAGGGGGGTAATTTATGGTCAAGGTCATGGAGTACATGAACCTCGCCAACATAGCCGGGCTCTGACTAAACTGGCCATGTCCACCAGCACTCAACACGCTTGCTACAGGGTTTTCCACTTATACAATACGTTTCATGTTGGACAATTACTTAGATAGCTGGTTTGAGGTTTCACCACTTATGGCCTTCACCTCTTTTTGCCACCTTAAGTTAAAAATTCTTGCACAACACGGTTAAACTTACCTCACAAGCATTCAACACTATATGTATTACTCCTTCTCAAACAACAAGGGTTCCTATCCTCCTACCCCATCCATACCTTACTTAGAGACATAGCCAAGCGGACATTCCCGCTAAAACTAAATACTGGCCATAAACATACAATGTTCAAACCATGTCAGAACCACTCGACCATGTACCTTCCGAGCCACACACCAATGCAGTTATCAAAACTGCTACCTATCTAGCCTTTAACAGTTTTCTCAGGCCAAAAAAAAATAACTCACTATCAGCGGCCAACATCACAAACAAGAGTACCTGTTGACCTCTTATCTTCTAAAACACACAGACCACTATGTCCGGTCCCTTCCTAAAACTAAGACGAGTCAGATGGGCAAGCCAGTGCATATAACCTACTACTTTATAAGCAATGCTGGGTGCCCGGTTAAGGTACTGGTTACGTTCTTGGGCATGCCACCATATGCACCACTGAACCATTACTGTCGCTGTACGATACTGTCCTTACCACAGGTAAGTTCATGCACTATGTCCACCTACTCATTCACTGGGCTCGAACTAAACCCTAGCGACTACTCAGGGCATTCCTTTAGGATAGGAGCAGCCTCCATGGTCTATAGCCAAGACATCACGTACACGTTAAGACACGGGGCCGCTGGGAATCATAGGCTTATGCGACATACATACCACAGCCGATTCAGGAATTAGGAAGCTTTCATTAAAATGTCTACCTGACCGTTCCTGTGGAACTCGCTTCCCTCCTCCATTATTTGCTCACCCAGTCTCCTTCAAAAAATTGTTAAAAACCCACTTCTTCATAAAAGCGTATCAATTAAACTGTTAATAGCTCCTGACTGATTCCTCTTCTGCAACTGTCACTAGTCTAATACTATCCTTACCTTTTTGTGTCATTTTACCCCACTCCCTCTAGCATGTAAGCTCATTGAGCAGGGCCCTCAACCCCTCTGTTCCTGTGTGTCCAACTTGTCTGGTTACAACTACATGTCTGTTCGTCCACCCATTATAAAGCGCTGCGGAATTTGACGGCACTCCATAAATATCATAATAATGGTTAACAAATGCACTATGATCCTGTATAATGTTTTGCATTAATATGTCTCTTTTTGCCCACTTTTTACTGGCCTACAGCATACGTCGGTTTCGGCACACCTCAACCGATTATTCCTAAAGCTTCATCTCTACAACCCATCTTATTCTATATCATATGAGAATTTCCCCGAACACAAACTGGAAGGCATGGCCTGAAGCTGTGGGAGGGGCTATAGACCTATAAAAGGGACTCCCCCCTTTCCCTACTTACCTTTGTTGGTCAGACGAATAGCCCCACCCTCCACTCTCATTGTTCATATTTCCTCTATGTAAGCCCACTTTTTACCGGCCTACAGCATACGTCGGTTTCGGCACACCTCAACCGATTATTTCTAAAGCTAAATCTCTAGAACCCATCTTATTCTATATCATATGAGAATGCCCCGAACACAAATATTTATATATATATATATATATATATATATATATATATATATACACATACATATATATATATATATATTGATATCAAAATATAGTTAGAACGTAATTACACATATATATATTTTATTTATTTTTTAACGCATTTACTTATTAATTTATTTTATATTATATATAAATATATATAATTATAATTATATATATATATATATATATATATATATTTAATCAATATCATTCTACGTGTATTTTGATATTAATATATAGATAGTTATATATATTAATATTAAAATACACTTAGACAGTATATGTGTATATATGTGTATGTGTATATAAATACTTAGATCATATATATAATATATATATATATATATATATATATATATATATATATATATATATATTTGTGTAAGGGGCAAAATAGCCGTATATGGAGTAAGGATCCAGCATAAGCTTAGGATAGTGTAAAGGGAGCAAGTCGGTTGTGGTGTGCCGATACCGACGATACGGTAGGCCTGTAAATAAAGAGGGCCCACCAAGGAGTAAGAAAGTAAAGTAAATGGAAAGAAAAGAGAAAGTGTTGAAATGAGGAGTGGGTGGGAGGGTCATTCTGATGCTGACCTCAAGCGATATGAGTCAGGTAAGGGGTGTCCCTTATATAGGGGAGTGAATTAATTTAAGCCCCTCCCACAAATACAGGCAAAACTGCCTTAATACTTGTGTAAGGGGCAAAATAGCCGTATATGGAGTAAGGATCCAGCATAAGCTTAGGATAGTGTAAAGGGAGCAAGTCGGTTGTGGTGTGCCGATACCGACGATACGGTAGGCCTGTAAATAAAGAGGGCAAAAATGAATAATCAAAGATTTAATACAGTCAACAAATATATACAAATTAACCAGACATTTCCTTAAATGCATTACAGTATTTAATTCCTGAAAGGATTTTGAAGGTAGGAATCTAGGACCGAAAGTGGGCACCATTTGTTGTGGGTAGGATAGTATGTTATCTCTACTGTTGGTGCATGTTGACTCATTTCAGAATGTGGTAGAGCCAATAGGTAATGATATATGTGTTTACGTACGTGGGATCATTGAAGACAATGATCTGTCTGAGTGGTGGTGATGGTAGTGGATTCTCTGGCCTGAGAAAGGCATAAAAGGCAATGTGCATGGCTGGTAATGGCCGACTTGGTAGTATATTTGAATGGTTGTAGATCTAATAGGTCCGATAAGGATGAAAAGTTGGATGGCTATTGGTAATCTCTGAGAGGAACGTGGGGGAATGGATTCCTGAAAACCTCTGAGTATATTCTTTTCTGGTATGATAGCATGAAGTTTATGGTAGTTTTGGCCATAGGTTATCATGTGTTGTTGAATGCCTGTAAAATATATAATTAATGGTGTATGAGATAGTTTAAGTTTAAGGTGGCAAAAATAAGCAAAACTTAGGAGAAATTTTATGACACAGGTTGAGCTATGTCGTGTTCCAATGAGATTCTTTAAGCCAGGTGAAAAGCTGTGTTATGCGTTCTACAAGTATGGGACGAAAGTGCTAGGTGGGATAGTGCATGCTGCATGAGTATGTCTAATCCATGATTTTGTCTCTGGAACGAAAGAGTGGCCGTGACTGTATGGGCGGTTGTAGGAAGCGTATGATGAACATGCCTGGAATATAAATGAGACAATTGTCGGCAGGGATGTATACCCCCGTCTGCTACATGAAAGTGAAATGTGATAAGTGGCCAACCAAGTGAGTTCCCCAGAAACATCATAAACTTATGGATGAGTAGTGGCGTTTGTTGATGATATGATGTGCTTAGTTGTCTGAGTAACAACGGATTAATGACCCTGACCATGATTTACCCCATGCCACAGCAGCTGCTACAATGGGGTAGATCTCCCAAAGGGGCTGAAGTGGTGGAAAAATTTCCAAACCTGCATGCCATGGCCAACAGCTCCAAAGCAATTGTTCCCGGTAGTAGAAGCTGCGTCTGACCATCTGGTTGGAGAAGTGTCAGACAATCCTGGAAGGAACATGCTTTTACCATACCAAGTGGTTAAGAAATCCCCCCCATGTGCAGGTCTGCTGTTGCTGAGGTGTCTAGGCACCTCCTCTGATCGTCATGTTGGAAGTGTGGGAAAAAGGGGAAATTACTCTGGATGTGAAAGCGTGGTCTGTGGTATGATTGGCATGGCAAAATTAAGGAACCTGATAGGGATTGTAGTTCCTTGTATTTGTAAGTACTAAGCAGGAGGTAGTGATTGATTTAGTTGAGAATGTTCCCTATTTGTCTTGTGGTAACTTGCGTGTATGGATGCCGACTCAAGTCATATGCCCAGTAATGTGATGATAGTGTCTGCGCCTTCTGTTTCTTATGGGGTACTGGGACGCCCAAGTGGTCAACCAGACTAAGCTGCCATGAGGCTTCTAGTGAAAAATATGCTTTCTTTGAGCAACAAGAAGTCTTCTAGATAGTGTATGACTGTAATGCCTCTGGATATGTTATCATAACCAGCACAGAGTATCTGTGAATATCGATAGTAGGCTAATCTGTAGCTCGAAAGTTGAGCGGGGAAAGGATTGCCCAATTTATGCCATGTAAGTGCCAGTGTGTAGGGTAGATGGTAGCCGTTTACTGCGTTGATGATATTGGTCTTACTTAACCAAGCTTTAACCCATGCTTGAGTGATAGCTGTAAAGGTAGATCAATGGTGTTGTATAGTAAGAAAAATCCTCGGAGGGTATGAGGGAGTTGAGACTTGGGGTAGCGGAGGTGTGTGGTGCCAATAAGTCTATGGTTAGTCTTTGTTTAAGGGAAGATTCCTTGTGACAATACAAATGTGTTTGGTGCCATGCTGTAAATGGTGGAGATTGGAAGACCCCTCTGCAAATCTTGGCTATGAGTGTGTTTTCAGCCAATGGTTTTGTTGTACTCACTGTAAGTGAGGGCATGCTATATTCCTTGAAGGTGTGTTTATGATACCTGTATGGGAGCCCTTTGAAGCTCCAGAGCTTTAGTAAATTTACTACAAGTCTGGAAGGGTGATGAGTCAGTAGTGTTGAAAATGCATTGGTGTGTACAGATGGTGAGTACGTTATTTGTAAGTTGTATTGGGCCACATGGTTTGTCATGTGCCCTGAACCATTTGAACATATATGCAACAGTCTATATGCAATGCAACTACTCATCAATGGTCTCTGGTAGTTCAGAGGTGCTGGTACCTGGAGCCTGAGAGTGCTCGTCCATTTGTTTGGGACAGAATCCCTTCTGTATGGGTACCTGCACAAATAAACATCTCTACATATTCCAAATACCAACCCATCCAAGAGATGGTCAGTTCCCGATTTACCTGGAATCCCTGGATCTGACCATCACAGATACATCATCATACATATATATGCCTTGCTTCCCCAATGTGCTGGGATCATACGTGCAGGGTTAACATCTTGTGTGTCATAAGAATTGATTGTACCAGGTAACAGAGTTTCGGTTGGTGCTGGTTGTACAGTAACGTGAGGCCCAGCCTTGTGAGGGCTGTGGTGACCAGCTCGAGATTGCCAGTCTGTCATAAATTTTTTGGCTCATGAGTTTATGAGTGAGGCTAGCATAGCCTGCGTGTCACCTGAGTTGGTGTTGCTGGGCCTTCCCCTGCCTCCCTGTTGTCCGTTGATGTATGGAGGAGTTTGAATAACTCTGCTTTCCTTGCTGTAGCAGGGTAGGGGATTTGTCACCTCCTTAGGTCGGTGGTAATGTGTGGGATCGTCCAGGATCTGATTGCTGCTGGACTAGCAACATCTCCTCTGCTTGAAGGTGTATCAATTCTAGCCGGGGTGCTAGGAAGAGGTGATTCTTCACCATCTTTTTGAGAAATACTTAAATAACAATAAAGATTGCAATTATTTGTACCCAGGGTTCTTGTACTGGCTTGCTAGCTAGCCGTAAGGCGAAACGATTAGGCTTGGTGTTTTTTGGTGACTGGTGAGGCCCTGCTAGTTGCCAAGTGGCTTGAGAGGCTCTATCTATGCTTGGCGCGAGGGGATTTTGTGTGGCCACCGAACGTTGTGGCAGGATGTTGGCCTCTCGGTGACAGTAACCAGAAAAATAGGAAGGGGAGTGACAGGTGAGGCCCTCTCTATGATACAATGCGAGGCGGCTAGCTCACGAGTGGCCCGAGGGGTGTATGCCTCCGAGTGTGAGGCGGGGTGTTGGCCTCGCGGGACCACTAACCGAAGCATAATGCAGAGAAAAAAGGGGGTAATACCTATTGGGCCCTAGAACCCTAATTGCCAGTACACTATTACTATTCCAGGGAAGGTAAGAGATGGATAACTACGTGAGCAGGTGTATGTACCTGGTAGTATGGTATTTAACCTGACAATCCGTATAGGTTTTTTAGTAGTAACTGTAACCTGAATGGATAAAACCGTTAAGGCATAAGGAAATATGGCATAGACCAAGCTTATCTTAATACGTACAGTATATGTGAAAAGTAAAGTGCCATGATGTGTAAATATTAAACATCGTAGCCATACTGGTTAAATATGTATCAATCTTAACCCATTAAGTGCCGTATGTACAAGTGAAAATGTGGTCTGTCCCCACCTTGTATGTTGTATGTCCCCTTGCTAGGGGAAAGTCTGTTGCGTGAGCAGCGTGCTGTGAAAAATGTATGTGAACTATATTACCAGTTACGTATATACAGACGCGTCTGCTACTGTGTAATAATATATGTATTTATACCTGATGTTGATATAGTGCTTGCTATGTGAATTGTTGTATGTCTTATTGAATGGTAGGGGTCAGTGAACATGGTGTTGTAAAATGCAAATGCACTGGAGATCTGCCGAGTGCCCTATAGGTGGCAGTGTAGTTGGATACTGATTGGTATGTGAAATGTTGTTTGTCTGTTGACCTATAGGTGCAAGTGTTTTGGTGTTTGTAAAACCCCATGAAAATTGTCAATGTACTTGACAGACCTGTAGGTGGCAGTGTTGATAGAACCACTGTTGGATTGGCTGGTAAATTGTATATGACATGTGAAGACAGTTTTGCTGTTGACCAGTAGGGGTCATAAATGCTGATTGTATGGTAAAAATACCCTTTAACCCCTTAAGGACCAAACTTCTTGAATAAAAGGGAATCATGACATATCACACATGTCATGTGTCCTTAAGGGGTTAATCCTACTGTTTGACAGATAGGAGTCAGTATAAAAGCGAAAATGCTGTAGTTAGTTTGTTTGCTTATGAAGTGAAATAAAGTCTGAGAAGACTGTAGTATACCGATTGACCGGTAGGGGTCAGCATGTAGGCGAAAATGCCGTGGTTCGTTGGTTTGTACATGAAATGCAATAATGTCTGAGAAGCCTGTAGTACACTGAATGACCGGTAGGTGTCATTGTGTAGGTAAAAATGCAGTGGTTTAATGCTTTGTACACGAAAAGCAATAATGTCTAAGAAGCCTGTAGCACACAGAATGACTGATAGGGGTCAGTGTGTAGGTGAAAAATGCAGTGGTTTGTTGGTTTGTACATAAAATGCAATAATGTCTGAGAAGCCTGTAGTACACAGAATGACTGGTAGGTGTCAGTGTGTAAGTGAAAAATTAAGTGGTTTGTTGGTTTGTACATGAAATGCAATAATGTCGGAGAAGCCTGTAGTACACAGAATGACCGATAGGGGTCAGTGTGTAGGCGCAAATGCAGTGGTTCGTTGATTTGTACATGAAATGCGATAATGTCTAAGAAGCCTGTAGTCCACCGAAAGACCAGTAGGGGTCAGTGTGTAGGTTAAAATGCAGTGGTTTATTGGTTTGTACATGAAAAGCAATAATGTCTAAGAAGCCTGTAGTACACCGAATGACTGGTAGGGGTCAGTGTGTAGGTGAAAAATTAAGTGGTTTGTTGGTTTGTACATGAAATGCAATAATGTCGGAGAAGCCTGTAGTACACAGAATGACCGGTAGGGGTCAGTGTGTAGGCGCAAATGCAGTGGTTCGTTGATTTGTACATGAAATGCGATAATGTCTAAGAAGCCTGTAGTCCACCGAAAGACCAGTAGGGGTCAGTGTGTAGGTTAAAATGCAGTGGTTTATTGGTTTGTACATGAAAATGCAAACAACGTCTAAGAAGCCTGTAGTACACTGAATGACCAATAGGGGTCAGTGTGTAGGTGAAAAATGCGGTGGTTCGTTGGTTTGTACATGAAATGCAATAATGTCTGAGAAGTCTGTAGTTCACCCAAAGACCGGTAGGGGGTTTAAACGAATGATATGCATGAACATGCAATAGTTTTAGAACAGACTTAGACAAAATGCAGCAGTAAAGTGAGGACCTGACCCTTGCATGGTGCCGTGGGACTGATGCCTGGCGTAACAGGTAGGTCAACTTACGGTTTGTGAGTCACTTGGACACCATCCACAGCGATAGATTGAAGAAAGAAGGTGGTAGGCCGGAAAAGCCTGTGGCTGGATTCATGACAGCTCAGCTTAGAAAACCTCATGGAGTAATCAGGTAAAATGGCGTCTGGATGACCCGGAAGTGGAAATCATTCTGATGCTGACCTCAAGCGATATGAGTCAGGTAAGGGGTGTCCCTTATATAGGGGAGTGAATTAATTTAAGCCCCTCCCACAAATACAGGCAAAACTGCCTTAATACATATGAACTAAGTATATATCTTTTTTTTAAAACTGTTTTAAACTGTATTTTTTTTTTTTATAGGCAGCAGGGGGAGTACCTGTCATTCCAGGCACTCCCCCTGCTGGCACTGCTGGGGATGGCTATGCCGTCCATGTGATCGTGAGGTCCTTGCAAAGACCCCTTGATCACATGGCCCAGGAGGGCCAGAATGGAAGCAGGTGGACTCCCTGGGATGCCAGGTAAGTCCCCCCACCATGATCACCAGCGTGGGATCACAGGCGACCGGGTAAGTGAATAGGACGGCAGGGGTGTGCTATGCCGCCCACCAGCATTTATGGCCCATTATTAAAAGGGCCCCGTCGCACTGTGAAAGTGCTGCAGCACATGACTAAGCCCCTGAAGGCACATGCCTATTGAGTGGCCCTAAGTGCAAGGGCCATCTGATGAGCCCCTCAGTGTAATAGTTTTGCTGCTGCTCCTCACTGCTGAGAAAGAGGTATTCAGACTCTCAGAGTCTCGCTATGGCACTAGTGCTGTCGGTGTAATGAGGAACACAATACACCTACACTCTCTCAATTTCTTCTTGGGATTGGGATGTAACATTGATGATAGTGGATTTGTTTTTCATATTCTCATAAATTTGGAACATTAATGAATATGCATAGTATAAGCTATCACAACTTTATTCGGCGTTAATAGGTGTTTGTGTGGCAAAATATGTTCGTGCTTGGTGGATTTACTACTGTAAAATGATTGTGTTTGACTTTAATAAACACACCACTGTAGAGCGCACACAGGGCACTCCATTTGCTTGCACACTTTCGTTAAGTTGCAGTGGCTGGTTACTAGTAGTAGGCAGAGCACTAAACTTAACCACCAGTCTCATACTAGAATGAAGGAGACAGACTATTTCCCACTCAAGTTTTGTTGAGTATCCCTGTGGCAATAGCTAGGTAAGATGAACTTTTTTTCTTTTTACTTTTTACTGAACAACACACTGTCAAATTGTACATTGGTCATACCAGATTGGTGCTAAGTGGCAGTGATTACTAGTAGTAGGCACATCCTTGAACACCTGTTTCTTCCACACTATCTCCTATCTCCTACTTAAACTTGTTTAGCCTAGTCTCACGCTAGGATTAATGATACAGGCTATCTACCACTTGCTCATAGACAAAGCAATGGTAAAACCCACAATCACGGATTCTTTGTCTCCCTCAATATCTGCAGTCAATGTGTTTAAAAAAATATGTGTACTGCTTTTTTACATTGTGATTTTACACTGCTGATTGCATCACATTTGGTTGCTCAGACTATTTAACAGTCCCTGAGGAAGTCCTTTTGGACGAAACATGTAGGACCTGGTACATCACCAATTTCTTTTATTTTGTTTGTTTTTACAACTTTTTTTATAAATAAAGCAGAAAATATATACTTTTCAACTTCAAGTCCGGACCTTTACGCTGCAGTGCTATCGCTAGGAAAGGAGGAGATTTGGATCATCCCCCAATTTCATCAGGGGAGGCAACTAAAGGCAATTATATCTTCCACCATCTTGTGAGTGAAACCCAATAGCGCATTCTAATTATCTTATATACAGTGTTACACTATCATATGTGTTTTATTTGTAGATTTACAGCGGTTTCCTCCTTATTTTTGGTGGCATCTAATGCTTAACCCCTTAAGGACACATGACATGTGTGACATGTCATGATTCCCTTTTATTCCAGAGGTTTGGTCCTTAAGGGGTTAAGTAAGTTTGCTAAATATATTATGTAGAATCAGTGTATGATAGGGTGATAAAAAATAATCAGAACTTGCATAGTCAAAACAGAACAGTGTTAAATCATCATAATTGAGGGTGAGCGATTTAGCTTGAAGATTGACTGTTACATTAATGTTAATGCCAATCATAGTTGAAAATGTTATAAATCGCAATCATTGACTATTGTTACATAAAAGATTGCAATCTAGCAAATCACTGAATTCAAGTTTCTTTGGTTCAAAATGATGATTCTTCCTTATGGTACAGTAATATATGTTATAAAAACTCTGCTGTCATGAAGAGGCTTCAAATTATTTCCCATAATACTTTTCTTTATTTCTTAATTTCTTTATATAGATCCAAGTTTTAACTTCTGAGTGTTCATGATTGAATATTACCATTTCTTTGAGTTTGTCACTAAATACATGTAGGTTTTGCACCGAGCTGTGGAAAGTTCTGACTCTATCAATAAAATTATATTTATAATATTATAACATAGGAGATCAGTAAAGTGTTTCAACTGCCTCCAAGTTCCCCTCACTCTGCATGTCCACAAAGAAAGAACAAACAACAGCTGATTTGAGGTCTATCGGTGTAATGTGTGTAATAGATCAGTGTGATGCTCATTTTGTTTGTGGCAAGCACATCTTTCCATGACATTTATACAATTCCATACAGTTTGCATGAGCACGATGGCTGCTGTTGGCACCCGCAAAAAATATTATGTTCAGAGGGGTGTCAAGGAATAGAGGTTTAACAGTAAGTTTTTCATCACTCCAAAACATGTTTCCTCTAATACACAAAAACAAGTCCTCTGCTCAAATTTCCACTAATCTTGGGCCGCAGCAACGACCATAGTACACATCAGCCCCAATACATACAGTAAAAAACAAAGAAAAAAAGTTACATGTGCTCTTCCCAAATTCACCTTGCTTTCTTGAGCTTCTGGCAAAGATATCTCAAATGAGACAGAGAGAGGTATTTTTCTAAACCCCTACATGCTTATTAACACGGGCTATTAAGATTTATGAGGCCAAAGAGCGGTATGTATAATGTGTGTTTTATATTTGTATATAGTATTCTTAGAAATATTTACAGGATCAAAAACATTATAAAAGCAATCTGACAGGCTAAGCAAGATGAAGTATGTCTGAAGAAATGTTCTCGGAAATGTTCCTTTTTTATGATAAACACATTTTATAATATTTTCGGAGTCAGTAGAAGATTTAAGTCTGTTGCAGTGATCTTTTTTTATTATTTAAAAAAAAAAAAAAAAAATTTTTTGGGGGGGGAGGGGAGAAGTGTAGGCCAAAAACTAGAATTGAAAAACAGCTTGCAAAAGTTCTATAATTAAAACAATATAATGCTTAATTCTATTAGATCACTTTAATCTAATTAAAATGTACTAATCTACATGCTTTAATTCTTCATTACAAATCATTATAGTTGTTATGGTACAAACTGACTGTGGTTGCCTTTATTGATTTTATGAAATCATTTGAGAGTGTTTTTTACAAAAACTATAGCTCTCCTCGGCAGCATTGTTAATGTGGAATTTACACTATAAATCAGTTTATACACATTAATAAGAATTAATAAGAACAGGTAGATAACTCGACTATTATTACACTACACAATAAAATGTATTTATAGATAATTATTGTTTTAAGCGGCTCTGTCATCATATACTTATATTGCTTCAATATGTCCATCTTCCTAAAATGCTCTGTTTTTTTCTTTTTCAATCTCTCTTAAGATAACTAAAGAAAAGTAGGGAGTACTTTGCCTTATGCATTTTTTCTTCTCTTGGCAAAACATGATAAAAGGAGGAGCCAGCTTTGCCAAGTTTTGTCACTTCATCCCAGCCATTGATAGAAAAGGTATGGTAATATGGCTCACTCATTGTTAAATAATATCTATGGAGGCTCCTCCATATATCGCAGTGTTGCACTCTTGCACATTGGCAAGAATATGATGCTGATGTGGGCTCCTGGTAGATGAAGCGCCAGGAGTTGAAGAGGGTCATCAAAATATGGTAGAAGTGATTGCAAGGGACAACTTTAGGTAAGTAAACTTACCTTCCCTTGCATCCTGTGGCCACAGGACATTAAGCAGCTAAGTCACCAGTGAGGCCATTTGCAAACACTCCAGAAGGTGACAGAACCAGTTTAACCCTTTAAGGACCAAACTTCTGGAATAAAAGGGAATCATGATATATCACACATGTCATGTGTCCTTAAGGGATTAATGGCAACACAATTTCATGTTCACCTTTTTTTCCAATAAGCACTAGAGGAGTGTACCTAGTGTATATAGAGTTATATCCACTCTATTAATTATTTTGATATAGAGTCACCAAAATGTAATGGTTAGTCACATGGAATTATAACTGCAAAATATTGGTCATAAATATCGAGAAACTTTGAGATATATTCCAAATTGGTAGTTACAAAGTGCATAATACAAAATAAACATTTTGTAAAAAATTTAATTAGGAAAAGCAAAGATATTAACATCCCTTTGTATACAAGGACAGCACGTCCATTTTAGTGGATAACGTAAGCATATTCCCAGGGCCATATGGTCTTTAAGTTCTCCACGAATAAAGTTGCAATCCTTTTCACTGTATTTATATGTACTCTGCCCACTGTTAGGCACAGTGCTGATGTTCGCCACCGCAGGGACTGTTTTGAAGACCATCAACAGCAATTTGAGCCCATTTCAGATACACATTTTATAATTTATCCTAAGATATTATAAGCAGCTGCCTGTGTCTCCACATAGTATGTAATGAAATGGTACACTGGTACATATTGTACACTATGGACAAAAATGTATTCCCAATGCATATTGTTACAAGTGTGAAGAAAATTTGTATATGAACATTAATAAGCAAATACATACATGTCAACACCTCATGAAATTTTGTATTTTTTTTAACTACTACATTACATTTTATTCTTGACCTTTCAGAACTGGGACACCAAGGAACCAATATAAACCATAATAAAGTATAATCTGTCTGCAATAGATTATCAAATGCATCTATAAAATGTTTTATTTATATTTATTGTGTGTTACATGTTTGTTGTCTGTGAACTGCAATCTCCACACAATGATATTTGCATGCTTTCAAAAGCTAGCTGCGATTAAAAAGACATTTTTCTTTACTTTTAATGAAAAACTAGTGCGTAAGTCATTTAATTCTTTACATATGTTTAAAGTAGAAATAGAAATGACATTTCTATAATTTGTCCTTCACAAAATATCTCGTCAACCTATAATTTACATTTCTAGACTGTGTAATTTTAATGGAGATTATATTTTTACCAACCAGACATCAAATAGATTTTCAAAGGACAACTGTTATAGATGTTTCTAAAAATTAAGTGTACTTACCTTACCTTTATAGCAAACACAAAGGCAGACACTTATTTCCATGTGCTTTGTCATGAACAGATGATATGTTTAACTATACCATAATATACATTATAGTAATAATATTCTTCTTGACCTTATCTTGTGCATTAAATGGTAATAGTTTTCAACCAAACTTTGAGCTGACTGCGTGTGTGGGGAGAAAAAAATAATTACTTACCTGTCTATGTCTTGTGGAAGATCCTTAAGGTTATTGCTGCTGATGTCCAACCACTGCAACTTTGACATCCGTAAGACACAAATTGGAACAGAAGAGAATTTGTTTGCTGACAAATCTATGAAAGTGACCTTTTTCAAATTACTCAGCTGGAAAAGAAACAAGGGAATCAGTCAGGATACTGTAAATAACAGAAGTAGTCCTGTTGTCTCGTACAGCATGAATTGCACTTTCAAACAACTCATAATGCTTGTTTCGGATGTTGTACACCGTTGAGATTTCTTTCAAGCTGTACTTACTGCTTAAAAGGATGGAGTTTGAACATATGTGTCTGCTTATGATATACCAATGCAAAATCGTAATGGCAAATATTTGAAATATATTTTTTTTAATTCTGATTTGTTCAGAAAATTTCTTAGAAATCACATTTAGTTATTTTGTCCATTTAATGCTTAAATGATTGCTACATCGATTCATTAGAGCCTTACTCTATGTTTATTGGCATTTTTAGAACACAAATGCTATTTACTAACTGGCATAACTTTACTGTAATAATAATTTATAAGAAAGTCTGAGCCGAGCAAAAGCTGAAGAAACTGAATTGCCACGTGTTACTAAAGGGTAATTGTTTCATGCCTGAGCCATTAATGGTTTTGATGTCTAGTGAGACCATACACCTCGTCTCACTAGACAAGAAGCACCAGCACATATAAATCTTCCAATGCTGCTCCTGTGGAACTGAAAGTGTCAGGGTATATCATCAGTAAGATATAAGTATGCAACCTACTGAAGGAACATGAAGAAAGCATAGACAAGCAAATTGTTTGGACCTTAAAGTGGCCGGGCTTAACTCTTAGTTTAAAAATAAAAAAATGTCACTATATAATATTAAAAATATATAAATGAATAAAAAATAGCCAGCACACACTCACAATTAGTAAGGAAGTTTTTCCAACAGTGAGTATAAATGTGACCTTGTTCTTCACCAAAACCAAACAAGTATCAAAATAGCAAAAAAGTTCCAACACATGATTTTCAAATAATCAACACCACATTTTATTGGTTGAAGCACATATTAGTCAACACTTCTACCCATGCAGAGTTTATTGATTTTCTTTTTTGCAACATTAAAAATTGGGAATACATAAACATTTGAGAGGTGGGGAGAAACATAGTTTAAATATAATTGTCAGTCATACACTTGATGAGGATGTGGACATTCAAGTAGACATCATACAAATACATAAAGGCCTTTATGGCAAAATTGAACGTAACACATCTCATTCAAGATGTCAATATGCAATATCACTAACTTCTTTAGAAGGAAAAGCGCAAAGAAAAACATAGATAACTTCAACAAACAAGTATATAAATCAAATAATCCCAATGTGAGAGAGTAGCAATGGTAAGAATAAAACATAGGAAAATAAGTTTTCTTATGAATACTAGTTGAAATGTAGTAATCCCAGTGATAAGTTATAAAATGATGTTTGACTTTCTTAGCAGCAGACATGATTGACACATGTCCATATGTTTTATTATAAAACATTCTATTTATTACAAACATCAAAGTCAATCAGATTGGTGCTTTTCATTTCAAGGCTCTAACTTTACAGGCAACAAGTAAGATATGTTTGGTTTTAAATTTTAGCTTTTGTTTCACACATATTTGGGAAAAGCATTATGAAGTTAAGTTCAGGTGAAAATGAGATGAGGGTTTCAAACTTAAGTAAATGTACAATGTATCTTTGAAAACATGTTCTACATATTTTCTGAGGTTTTTTTTTAGACTTGTTCAGGGTGTAAACAACAGTTGGTACTGTTCAGCTGAATTTCAGTGCCAAAATATATATTTCGAAAGGCAATTCAGACAGCTAAGCGACATGCAAGAATGGCTAATATATTGCCTGAATTAAAAACTATGCAATATTAGGAATTATTCTTCTCAATGGTAACTCAAAAAAAAAAAATTAGTAAATGAGAGAACATAGTTTTATAATGCTTGTAATACTTCCAATTTTGTTATCTTGTATTTTTGTAAAAATTGAAATGTAAGTTTAAATAAAATTGTGTTTATCCAAAAATGAAAGAAAAAAGTAAGTGGACAATTGGCCACACAGTTGCCTCTTCCATCCTCAGGAGAACAAAGCTTTCCCACACATCCAGTCTGTTGTATGATTGATTGTCTTCAGTGTGAGACAAAAACAGAGCCTTATTATTCTACCAACTGCATCTGTAAGACACCGCAACACTGCAACACCGCAACACCGCAAGAGTTACTGCAAAGAAAGGCATTTGAAAAAGGAAGCAACAGCAAGAGCAGACTTTTTTCAAAAAGTGAAAAGAACAACTGAGTCGGCAATTCGTGGCCCATTCACCTGTTTCACCCTTTCATTTTTTGAATTTTTTTTATTTTTAATCTAGATACATAAATCATTATATTTTGTCAAATCAGAAGAGGCATTGGAAAAATGGATGATATTGCACAGCCATTGGGCAAGACAATATTGCAGCCATCTTTGCATGTGAGCACAATTATAATAACAATGATGTATTTGGCACCAGTATATTCCACAGCACTGTATAATAGGTAAACAAGATAAAACGTTTTTTTTTTTTTTAATAATTCTTTATTTTTTCAATGACAGAAAAACAAAACAAAAAAAACTGTGCAGTCATATGGCTTACGCAGAAGCCGCAATGTGGTTACAATAAAGATCAGATGTTTCCAATAGAAGGTACATGCGGTATTCGTAACATTTTATGTACATCAGTTGCCTTCGGGATCTGGCTGTCATTGGTTTTGTCAGAATTATACACAGATGAACATAAATAAAAGAACAACCTAACGGTAGGGTAAGAACTGGGATAACGAGTCGTTTCTTTGTGGTTAAGTTACCATCTGGTTGTGATGGGTTTTGTGGGTTCTATCTGTAGGATTTATAGGCCGGAGCACCGGTGGGCTCGGCCTAATAGTTGTGGGAGGAGGGGGTGGGGGGGGTCCTGACCGATTCACGAGGCTATCTAATCGTCGTTATAGGTTTCCCAAGGTTCCCACGTCTTAGTGAATGATTTCATGGAGCCTCTTATTTGGGCTGTTAGTTTGTCCATAAGGTGGTATTCTTTGATTTTGTTAAGCACTGTGGACATTGGGGGGAGGGTAGGTTGCAGCCACGTTTGGGCTGGGGCTTTTCTGGCTGCTAGTGCTATTTTGTTTAGCAGTTGCTGTTCTGGTCTAGTCCAGTCATCTAGGGGTTTGGCTAGCAGGAATGTCCATGGATTTAGTTCTACTGGTCTGTGTAGGATTTGCGTTATTAGTTTTTGGATGTCTCCAGAATGATTTAATGGTGGGGCAGAACCACCACATATGGGTGTATGTCCCTTTTTCTCTGCAGTTGCGCCAACAGAGATCTGTAGGTGTTTTTTTCATGTGGTATAATTGGACTGGGGTAATGTACCATATAAGCATTGTTTTATATGCTTGTTCCTGCATCGTGACACAGATGGAGGTTTTTGTGTTAGCTTCCCATATGTCCTGCCAGTCAATTCCCTCTAGAGTTTCACCTAGGTCTGACTCCCATTTGTCGGTGTATTGGAGTCGGCCCCATTCCCGTGTGGTGGAACAGAGGTGGGAGTAGAGTGTGGTGATCATGCCTTTTTGGTACCGTTCCGGTAAGCAGATGCGTTCAAAAAAGGTTGGACTGGTTGTAGCGGCGGTTTTCACCGATGCTAGGACCGCGTAATTTTTTAGTTGTAGGTATCTAAAGAAGTCGGCTGGCTTCAAGGTTGTTCTGGACTGTAGGTCTGGAAAGGGAATTATCTTGTCTTCTGCGTAGAGTTGGTATACTCTCTGGAGGCCAGCTTGCTCTAAGCCTTTAAAGTCCCATGGTCTCATGCCTGGTGTGAATACTCTATTACGATATATGGGGGTGAGTGGCGATGTCATGGTAGTCAGCCCGTTTTTAAGAACATGTTTGTCCCATAATTGGATTGAGTTGGTGATGGCTGGGCACGCCGTTCTCGGGAGCGCCCTGTGTTCTTTAGGGGTCCAGATGTAAAATTGTGGGAGATCGGATCTCATAAGCAATGATTCCAGATCTACCCACCTTCTAGTCTCTGGGGGGGGTATGCCATAGGGCTATTTGTGCCATCTGGGCAGCTAGGTAGTAAAAATGGAGGTGGGGTAAGCCCAGGCCTCCTCTCGTTTTGGGGCGATAAAGTATGTTGCGGGCTATTCTGTGTCTCTTGTTCTGCCAGATGAATCTATCTATTGCTCGCTGTAGTGGGATGAGGTTGTGTTTCGTGATAGGGATGGGTATGGCCTGGAATAGGAACAGAATACGGGTAAAACGTTCATCTTGATTGAGTGTATTCTCTCTATCCAGGATATGGGTTTGTCCGCCCAGGTCTCCATGTCCGAGATGAGTTTGTCTATCATAGGTGTGTAGTTTAATCTATAAAGTGTGGTGGTGTCCTCTGGCAGTTCAATGCCTAGATACGTAAGGGACGTTGGTGTAACGTTTATGTGGTGGTCTGAGGTGATGTTAATTATGTCTGTTTGTGTGAGATTTATGGGGAGAGCACTGGATTTCTCCACATTTACCTTGTATCCCGAGACCTCCCCATACGTGTTCAAAAGTGGGAGCAGTGCTCGCAGAGTGGGAATGGGTTCAGTTAAGCTCAACAGGATATCGTCCGCGTATCCTGATACCAGGAATTCCTGGTCGTCTATTTTGACCCCTTTAATTTGGGGGTGTTCCCTGCTGGCTTGGAGAAGAGGCTCAAGGGTCAGTACGAAGAGTAGCGAGGAGAGAGGGCATCCCTGCCGGGTGCCGTTGGTTATGCTGAATGGTGGGCATGTCGTTCCAGTTATCTTAATTTGTGCTGAAACGTTTGTATATAGTGCGCGTACAGCTGTAATATATGAGGGGGGTATGTTTAGGTGTTCTAAGAGTGCGAACATATAGGGCCACTTTACCCTATCGAACGCTTTTTCCGCGTCTAGGGAGAATGCTAGTGATGGTATTTTCACGGCTGCTAGCATCCATAGTATGTCTATGTTTTGTCTCGTATTTTCGAATAGTTGTCGTCCAGGTCGGCGTGGACTAGTTGTGTTTGGTATGGGTTCAGTCTTCCCGCTAGTATTTTGGCGAAGATTTTGCTGTCGTGGTTTATGAGGGATATGGGTCTGTATGCTTCTGGTTGAGTGTGGTCTTTGCCTGGTTTTGGGAGTAGTATGATGTTTGCCTGTGTCATGTCGCTATCTGATGGGGTTCCCGTCATCAGGTCTTGGAACAAGGTTTCCAAGTGTGGGATTAGTACTTCTCTGAAGGTTTTGTAGTAGCTGCCCTCAAAACCATCTGGGCCAGGGGCTTTGTTGCTTTTGAGGGAGGATATAGCCGCGTTGATTTCGTCTGTAGTGATCGGTGCTGATAATTCTGTTATGGCTGCGGTGTGTAGTTTTGGTAGGTTTAGTCGGGTGAGAAAGTCTGTTATTTTCTGGCTTGCTCCTGCGTTTGTTGTGTGGTCTTGCGTGGAGTGGTTATATAGCTTTGTGTAGAAGGATGTGAACATTACATTGTGAACATTAAATTTCTTGATGGAAGTAGGATTGCCCCTCGGTTTCGATTTGTGATCATATCATAAGTTCGTGTCGGGGGGTCCATTACGGCTATCGTCCGGTCCATCGGGCAAAGTGTCACTGCAACCAACTGTTGGCCAGGTGTCATGCCCAGTGAGAAGTTCTTGTGAGCTTAGCGGTTGCTAGTGGGTTGAAAGGCGTATTTTGATCGGGTCGTGTGGCATCGGCGACTCTGGTGTTGAGGGCCATCATGGTGGGGAGTAATGTCCCCGGGTGTAACGTTTTCTCTCTGCCTGAGAGATGTATCGTCTCCGGTGTGGCTCTGGGCTCCTGCTTGGTGGTTAGCTTTTTGGTGGGCATGGGGGGGGGAGGGGTGCTGGGTTAAGAAGGTGTTGGGGTCTCTGCTGCTGAGGTCGGTCGGCCATTTGGTTAGTCCCCGGCGGTGTACCATTCTCATGGTAGTGATTGTAGGGCCGGTAGTGCTGTTGTTGGTAGCGTGAAGTTGCCTGACAGGGTAATGTCCAGTGCGCGGAAGAAGGGCGCTGGATCTGCACCTGGGGTGAGCATATGAGATCTGCCGTTTCTGAAGACCATTAGTTTGAAGGGGTGTCCCCAGGCGTACTTAATTGCGTTGGTTCTGAGCAATTCAGTGACTGGCTTCCATTCTCTTCTGCGTTGGAGGGTGATGGTAGCCAGGTCTTGAAATAGTGTAATTTCTTTTTCATGGTACTTGATGGGGATGTCTCTGGCCTTCCTTAGCACTGCTTCGTTTGTCTGGTAGTGGAGAAAGCGGACTATTATGTCTCTGGGTCTCGTATTGTCATCTCTCCGGGCACGCAGGGCTCTATGTGCCCTATCGATGTGCCATTGCCCGTCTGGTATCTCTGGTAAGAGGGGAGTTTTACGATCATGGTTGCGATTGGGCCTTCATCCTGTTGCTCGGGTAGGCCTCGCACGCGGATGTTATTGCGGCACGACATGTTTGCAAGGTCTTCAAGCGCTGCCTCAGATGCTTCCAGCCGGGTGGTGAGTGTGTTAACGTGGTCAACCACCATGTTGTGGGCCACCGTCATGGTTTCTACGCGTTGTTCGAGTTCCGTGGTGCGTTCACCCAGCTTGTGGATTTCTGACATTACCGCCTTGGAACTTCTATCTATCTCCCTGGCTAGGTAGCTTTTCACCGCTGCCAGCTCTGAGAGTATGTGGGCAGTTTCAGATGTGGCTGTGCTGTATGGCTGGGGTGAGCTGGATGTTGTTGGTGAGCCTGGGGCTCTCGGGCTGGTTCCGCCGCCATCTTGGATGTCTTGCCGAGGCACGCGGGAGGCCGCAAAGAGTTCGGGTACCGTGGTAGCCGCATCTGTCTGCTTTTTGGCCGATTTCCTCGGCAGGCGTTTGTCCATGGTGGTTGGGGGGTCTGGGTTTGCGGGAAATTCTGCAGAATGGAACCATATGTTTTTGTCCAGCACAATTCTAGCAGTTAACACTCAACCATCATGTAAGCATAAACTAATTAAATAGACTTAGATTAATGGATTTTACATTTTGCAAAAACTGTGTTGTGAAATGTCTACAAACATTTCATATATTTTTGTATAAGACACCTATCTCAGTATTTATACCAGACCTGAATATATTGTATTGTGAACAGTGTGTGATAGTTTATTCTTTGATGGAATTTGCTTTGACCTTCATTATCTTCATAACACACCATGGTTGAATTGATAACTGAAGTAACTATCCAGTTCTTGACTACACAGAATTGTTATTGTCCTTTTCTGAGAATTGATCATGGAACCCCCCACCTAGAACATATCCTTTCAAATGTACTATATATATGAATTAGCACAGCATGAGTTCTCGAAATCAGATAAAATGTTATTTTTGTACTTTCGCAAAATTTAAAACAATAATGCAATCCTAACTGTTGATGATTGTTGGACAATTGAGGAGAAAATGAAATTGTTTCCAAGTTGTTTAATATATTTTAGACTTACGCTCATTACTTTCAGTTATCAGTTATTTAATTTAATAGTGTGTGTATTTTAGCAGTATTAACAACTGATGTTAAGAAACAAAGTTTACACAAAAGGTGTACATCAGTGCCAGTAGCCTGGTTTTAGTGCCAAGAAATAGAACATTTGTACAAAATGTTTGATAACTTTAATATGTGGAAAGTGTGTTTTTAACAAGTTGTAGTTTTATTGCCCTCCTTACTATTATTAGAGTGGGTATTATCTAGGGACTTTGATTATTTTTAGGGGGGTGGCTAGGGAATTAATGATGGCCCACTCTGGAAGGAATGTGTTTTCTTCCTGTTCTTTGGGGGTGTGGACAATGGCAAGTCCTCCCCCTTATTTATAATTAAATTAGGGCCCCTACACGTAACCCATGGTTGAGGGCTGGTGGGACACTAGGTCCAACTCCTATATTGGTAATATAAGGGCTTCCAACCATCATCCATAGGTGAGAGCAGGGAACACTAGGTTCTCCCCCATTAATGTTAGTGTTGCTCCCATCTAATGACATGCCCCCCTCATTATTTGCCCCTTTGTTCTTTCACAAGTCCCATTCTCTTGCAAAAAAGCAAGTGAAATTTCAGTTTGCTATGTTCATCCTGTCAGATGCATTCTGTTTATCTATCTCTCAGATTCCTGTGATTTATATTGGTTTGGATGTGGATGATATACTTCCAAATGGATTTTGTACCGACCGAATCCTGACCGCATTATTTTAAATCTGCAAATTGCTAAAGCAGTAAAATCCGTCCAAAGCGTCATTTGGCATTGCAGGAATGATGCTAACAAATCAGTTTTTCCTAGGTCTATTTAAACCCTTCTCTCTCTCCTAGCTTTCCTTTGTTATGGTGAATCCGAGAACAATTTATATTCCTTTTTTTTTTTTTAACATATTTGAATTTTTATTTCGGTTTTTATCATAAAGTTATGCCATACTCACATTGACATTAAATCTTTACATCTTGCTATCACAGATTATACAGCCAGGTATTAGTTTATCGAAACACATTTCTGATTAGTATTACCTAGAGCATGCGGTGCGATAACCATACATTTGCTTGGTGTAAGTTTGCTCAGTTTGGTCCTGGACCCTGAATGCAACCAATGACCCATGTGAGTGAACAGTTGGCCATCGGCTTTCTTACAGTGTTACATCTATTTGTCATGTGTGGTGGCATCAAAATAAAAATGTGTACAACCTAAACATGGGGATAAGAGACTGAAATAAGGGGAGGAGGAGAACATAAGGTGAGGAAAAGCATGAACTAGGGTTCCTGCTTCGTGTATTGGTGTCCAATCAGGGGTATATGCTCTTTTCAGTTCGGATCAAGTGTGCTATGTCTGTTGAGTTGGGCCTGGAGCCACTGTTATGTGTGCCCACGATGTGCCATAATAACTCATGCTGCTGCACTTTCTATTTGAGAGGCTTTTCCAATGAGAGGCTATGGCCATTTTAGCAAAATGTTAACTATCAATGAGGTAAATTGCTTATGGTACAGAGTGGTAATTATATGTAACAGGTACCCGTCAAGCGTCAGTAGAAGAGAAATGGTGGTGGTAGTGTGGATCAGATTCTGTAAACCTTTCCAAAGGGGCTTAAGTTCCTGACATTCCCAGAAGATATGTGACAGCGTACCCTGTATGTTCTCCCACCTCCAGCAGAGAGGGGAGACTGTGTCATACATCCTGGCCAGTTTGTGAAGCACCATGTACCAGCGCATCGCAATTTTGCTGTATGCCTCCCACGTGGAGAAGCTACTGGAGGCTCTCTTGGTAATGGAGATGGCCTTATGCCATTGCTGTAGGATGAATTCCTTCCCAATATCCCTGCCCCACTGTGTCATATACGGGAGTTTGTGTGAGGTAGTATCATCCCATAAGGCAGTGTAGCCTTGACTGTGAGGGAGGTCAGCAGGTGCTGGTGGCAATAGACTTTGGGGCGCAGTGTAGACCCTTTGCCCTGGCTCTTGGTCTGTAAGATGTTTTTGACCCTCAGATAAAGAAAGAGGTCCTTGGAAGGGAGGGAGAATTCCTCTTGTAGGGCCGGGAATGTTTTCAAGGTGTCCATATTGTAGAGGTCACCTACCCTCAAGATGCCCTTCTCTGACCATATGTGAATCGCTAGGTTTGGGGAGTGGGCTTGCAACGCTACTATTGAGGCCAGCTTAAGTAATTCCCTAGGGTCTGAAATTTTCAAGGCTCAGAACCTCCAGGCCTGCAGAAGTGCCTGTGTACTTTTTAAGATCGGCCTGTTTGTGGGAGTTGGGGCGCCCACCCACAGAGCCTGGGTTAAATGTATCGGATGTATACAGGCGTCCTCAAAGGTGAGCCAGATAGGGGTCGGTGCTTAAGTAGAAGCCCTGAGTAGTTTCTCTCCCTGAGCAAGCAAGGAAGCCCGGTAGAAAAACTGAATGTCCGGCAGGCCCAGGTCACCCAATCTGTGATGGAGGCCCAGAGTTTTATGCGTTTCCTTTTCCAAATATGGGCATTTATAACCGATTGGAATCTCTTAATGAGGCGGGTCGGCAGCTCACTGGAGCACTTTTAGGCTGGTTTTTGTAGCCTTTTGCAGGCTTTCTGTAGCGTTTGGGTCATTCAGGCCTGGGAGCTCTTACTCCATGCGCCCTTTCCGTTCGGCCACTAGCCACACCCCCAACAATTTATATTCCTTATATTGATTCATGGTTAGTTCACTTTGCTTGCCTTTGACTATTCTCTGACTGTAAGCCTAAACCCTGGCTTGTTAATTTATTGCAATCTTCTGTTGTCCCATAGCTTCCTCTGCATGCTGAACCTGACAGTATAATGAAAATTCTAATGTAGATTATTATTATGATATTTATAGAGCACCATCAAATTCCGCAGCGCTTTACAATGGGTGGACGAACAGATATGTAGTTGTAACCAGACAAGTTGGACACACAGGAACAGAGGGGTTGAGCTTACATGCTAGTGGGAGTGGGGTAAAATGACACAAAAAGGGAAGGATAGTATTAGACTAGTGACAGTTGCAGAAGAGGAATCATAAGCAATAACCATAAACTCCCAGTTCCTCCCACTGCACTGTTAAAGCTCCCCAGTGTGTTGGGAAAGTATTGTTTATACATTTGACCTGTTTTAGCCATGCATACTTAAAAACATAAATTATTTTAAAACTCAACAAATAAAAAATATGTAACAATCATCATTGGTTCTAAACTCCTTTTGTATATAGCCATCATGACTTATTACCATCCAAACCAGGCAAAAGGCAACGAATATGTATAATGTTTTTCTAGTGGTCAGAATAAAATAGTAGATACCTGAAATCGCTTCCTGTAAAAATGAGAGTTGAAGAATTTATAAATATGTTCTCTTGCTCCTGCCACAAGAATTGGCTATCCCTCACACTATAGCAGAAATGCCTGGAAATCCTCCTGCAACACTCAAAACTGCAGTAAGGCTGCACCTCCTCTACTATCACCACCATACCCAAGCACTGTGGACTGCCAACACTTTGTCGGCAAGGAAAGAAAGGCATGCTGACCTGTACGAGCAGTCAGGTGGGTGACATTGTTAGCCTGCTGTTTTGACATGGCCTTAAATAAAATTCAAAATAATGTTTAAGATTGGACTGGTGCACACTTCCCTGGGATGATGAGAAGTCCAGCTGCCCCTGTCTGACTATCTTCAACAACCACCAATCTCTTCCCAAGGGTCATAGCAGAGCAGAAAGTACTGTTGCTGATGCTGCTGTTTATCCTCCATTTTCAAAATGCCTGTCTTTGTATTAGTTTCACCCTTCCTCATGTGTGTGTTGGAAAATGGTATTGTAATGTTTTTATGTTTGACCACACTGCACACAAAGCACAAGCAGTGGCATTGACACATACTGCAAAACCGTAGAAGCCTTATTGGCTTCTACCAAACTGCATTTGCAGAGGCAGGCAGAAAGCATAGGCATACAGTAAGACTCAGTCAAGCAGGGTAAAACCACTACAATAATAGGCATACATTACACCACTAGCATCAACAACACAATTTAGAATACTTTTTTTTCCTACTAAGAGTTAAAAAACTGCCACACACTGAGACAAGAAGCTTGCAAATTCCAAAGCACAAGCAGTGGCAATGAAGAACACTGCAAATCAAATAGTCAATCTTTTACTAGAATTAAAATAAAAAAGAAATCACAAATCAGTAAAACAATTCTAAATCAGTGAATGAAAGTGCATGTAGGTGGCACTGGTAGTAAATTTCATATTGTAAAAGTTAGTTTAAATTAGCTAAGCTACAGCTGAATTGGAGAACGTTGTTTAAATGTTGCAGTTCAAATTTCAATTCACAACTTTAAATAAAAAACAATGTCTATATTTAAAGAGGCAACTACTACTACTATAGAAATGCTAAACTGGAAGAAATATGTTGGATATTTTTCTATGAGTGTCTACAATTTAAGGGTTTGAAAAATACATATCATTGAGTGGCCCTTCACTGTTTACTAGTTGTTTGTTGAAAGATGTAAGACATTGCTAAATCTATATTTGACACTGATGATTTTGTACAACTGCTGCACTGGTGGGCTAAGAAGATTATACAACAGTATTAAAAGACTTTTCTAAGCCTGGTTTTACCCAGTGCCAGTCATTTTCCTTTTATCTTTGCAATTCATTCAACACTTGTTTCTGACTTGCCTTTATCTGACTTTGTGCAGAGCAGTACATGGCCTTTATTTAAGTTCCATTTAAAATGCTGTGTTTTACAATGCAGTTACGCTTACCACAGCGGCTCCTACTATTACATTTAATCATTATTGTCATCTTCAGTTGCCAGGCTCTCAAATTGCTTCTTATCTTAATAATTTTAGAACTATAACTTTTGCATTAAAAAGCACCACTGGTTCCCTGTTCTCTCTGACAGTTAGTTTCCGTTGAAAGCAAAGGACACTACGCCCCTGACTTGAACTAGGTGTTTGATTAATGGGTGTATTTTCATTTCTGCTCAGCTCTATTTTGTGCCATTGAAAGGGATTTGCTGATAAGATTTGTTGCTTATGGTTTCAGCATGAAAAGCTTGGCTGCACAGCATCAAACAAAACCAAAGGTCTGAATGTCAATATATAAAAAAAAAATAGAAATACACCCAAGCTATCACAATGAGCACATCCATTATGCACACCTGATTAGTATGTGAAAATAAAAGCCTGAGCCAAAGCTGTTGTGTTAACTTTGTAGATATTAGTTAGCATATTTTAAAGGCTGTTCTATTCATTTTAAATATTGCTAAATACCAAATTACAGTACAATGTGAACCAGGGCTTGAGTCCACAGCAGGAACGCTGTTCCCGTTAGTAGTCCTGCAAAATCAGTGGCGGACCCTGGGAGGGCAACGGGGCAATTTCCTACCCCCCCCCCTCCGCTCCCGAGAGCCGATGCTGCTATGTGCCTTCACGGACTGGTGAGGGAGATCAGATCACTTTGCTGGCAGCTGGCAGCTGGCAGGGAGGGAGAGAGGAACCTGCAGTTCCTCCGGGTCCTCCTCTCGCGAGCACAAATCATTGCCACGGTTATCGTGGCAATTCTCCGGATCTCGCGAGAGTGAACTCTCACCCAGAAGGCTAGAGTTCACTCTCACCACTGGGACCACCATGGATTCTCCACCAGACCATCAGGGATTGAGAAAGATCCCCCTCCCCGGCAAAGGTAAGAAGGCAGGGGGGCTCTAAAGATTATTTATTTTAATTAAAAAAAAAAATTATATATATATATATATATATATATATTATTTTTTTTTTTAAATCTGGACGTCTGCCCCCACACGTGATAACTTTCACATTCACACACTGCCCCCTCACAGATTTCCACCCCTACACACTGTACCCCCCACACACACTCTACCCAACACACACACACTGTATCCCCCACACACTGTACCCCCCACACACACTGTATCCCCAACCCCAACACACACAGTACACCCCCCACACACTGTAGTCCTCACACACACTGTACCCCACACACACACAAAGCACCCCTCACACACACACTTTACCCCCTAGACACACAATGTATCCCCCACACACACACACTGTACTTGCCAGACACACACGGCACCCCACAGACATACACTGTACTCTGCACACACACTGTACCCCTCACACACAGTGTATTTCTCACACATACACTGCACACCTCACACACACTGCACCCCTAACATACACAAACTGCGCCCCTTACACACATGCATACTGTACCCCTCACACACACAGTGTGCCCCTCTCACACACACACACACACACACACACACTGTACCCCTCACACACACACACTGCATCCCTCAGTTGCATTTTTCATTAAATATTGGGCAAAGAGTAGAGGTAGGAACTGGGAGAGGAATTTGGTATAGGGAATGAATGAGTCCTGGAGGAGAATATTTGGCATTGGGAAGGTGGGGGTCCTGAGGCATTTTATTTCTATGCATATTTGGCATAGCAGAGGAGTAGGTGTTGAGGTGCATAAGAGCATATAATTTTGTTTTGGGATGGGGTTTAGATCTTGGGCGAGTTCCCACACTTTTTTTCCCAGGACTTTACCCCTGATGTGAAACAGTTGAGCTCAGATAGAACTTTAGACTGCCGTTTGTAGATGTTTGTTCAAAGTTCTCTATGTTACTTAGATGCAACAAGAAACATTGTAAGGTTCCAAATGTAGTAGGGGCTTGATCTCCCAATAAATGTTGCTGTACCCCAAACAACATTTATGTACAGAGGCACTGTAACGGATTGGGCACCTCTGCCAAAAGATGCTTCCTAGCTGATGCTGAGGACTATAAGCACCGCACCGGACACCACAAGTATCGCAGACTCCACAACTGTCATAGCTTAACTGGAATCTTGCCGTCTTCCTCCCACCCTGGGCCAACCTTTGACATCCAAGACCGTGTGGGACAGACCTCTCCTACCCCAGAGAGCGTAGCAGGAACAGCTCTAAGAAGAGCTAGTGATTAGAACTCAGGGGAGTATAAAGAGTAAGGCAATCCCCAGTGTGAATATAGCAGTTCCCCTCCAATCACGAGACAAGGCTACGTGTTGAGGGTTAAACAGGAACTCATATATATATATACTCAATACAGTGAGAATAAAATTATATATATATATATATAAATTATTTTTACATTGTTTTATTTATTTTTATTTACTTATTATTTATATTTTATAATATAGTTATTATAGTTATTATATATATACACGTGTGTAATTTAATTATAAGTGTATTTATATATGATATATAGACATATATTATATGGATACAATATATGTAATATATATAGATATAATCTATGTCTATATATCTTGTATATATATATATATATATAAACAAAAATAAAAATCAAAATGCACTCACAGGTCTTCTGGTTAATAGGAAAACTGGTGCTTTAATAAATCATCTGTGATGTACAAAAAAATCAATCGACGTTTCGACCCTGCCGGGTCTTTTTCAAGATCATATAATACATGACAAGAAAGTGTTTATATATAAAATACAAATCTAAGTGAATAAACACTTACCCAATGGTGAAGTGAGGAGGAGTGTGTTTGCCCGTTAGAACCCGGAAGTGAATGGAAGCTGCACACAACGTCACGTGATCAGGGCGTCGTACAGGGAAAAAGTGGTTGCCAAGGCAACAATACACAAAGTAGAGAAATCCTATGCCGGGAGCAAGTAGATCAGTGTGAAGCAAGGAGTGGGTAGTGTAAACTACTAATACAAAGTGAATGATACAAAAGTCAGGAGAATCGAGTACATAAGCAGCAAGTGCTGTGCAGTGTCATGTGAAAACCATTTATCTAAGAATTTCTACTTTTATTATTATTTACCCGGCAGGGTCGAAACGTCGATTGATTTTTTTGTACATCACAGATGATTTATTAAAGCACCAGTTTTCCTATTAACCAGAAGACCTGTGAGTGCATTTTGATTTTTATTTTTGTTTATATATTTGACGCCAACAATTTGCACCCAGGCATGTGAGTTACAAATTTATATTTTTTTGGAGGTGAGTGCCAAGCGTTCACCTATATATATATATATATATATATACACATATATATTTATATTTTGATTTAATTAAAAAAAATAAAAATTCTACAGATGCAGGGAGACTGCCTGTTAATTCAGGCAGTCCCCCTGCAGGCAGATACACAGGCACCTATTGTGGCCATGTGACCGCTCTGTTAGAGTGATCACATGGCTGCAGGGGCCTAATTCACAGAGCGGGAACTGCCTGACAGTCCAGGCAGTACCCCAGAGCAGGAGCAATGCCGATCGCCGGCGGGGGAAAGACAGCGATCAGGTAAGTAAATATTACCATTATGACGATTCTGGACCATCATCGGCCCTCAAGGGGATATTTCCGATGACGGTCCTGAACCATCTGCAGTCCTTAAGGGTCAAGTCAATAAAGAACTACTCCTTGTTCAAAATAAAGGATTGTGTGGAAGAGCTTATTTGGGATAAGTTCTCTCAATATTGTTTTAAAACATTAAGACCTGTTGATGAAGCAGCTATATTCAGGGCCTGCAGGGAGCGCCATGCTGCTGACATAGCTCGCACATGACCCAGGTGACAGAAGTGAGGGGGTGCATAGAGCGAAGGCAGCAGGGGCCATGAAGGCAGTGTGGGCGGAGCTTCATGCACGACCGGGGCAGAGCTTAATTAGGTACAGAGGCGGAGCCAAAATGGCAGTAGGTCAGAGCTAAAAGCACCCGCTCTACTTAACCTCTGTATACTAAGTGGGAAGCAGGAAGGAGCCCCTGCTTCCCCAACTGCCAGGTACTGCAGTGCCTTCCCTCCTCACTCCAGTCCATAATGGCAAGAGGAGGTTTGTGTGTATGTGTGTATGACTGTGTGTGACAGTCTGCCTGTAACTATGTGTGTGACTGTATGTGTGTGTGACTGTATGTAACTGTGTGTTTGTGTGTGTGTGTGACTTTATTTAACTCTGTGTGTGTAACTATGTGTGTGTGACTTTATGTAACTGTGTGTGTGTGTGTGTGTGACTGTCTGTAGCAGTGTTAAACTGTCTGTAAGACTGTCTGCAACTATGTGTGTGACTGTCTGCCTGTAACTATGTGTGTGAGACTGCCAGTAACTGTGTGTGTGTGTGTGTGTGTGTGTGTGTGTGTGTGTGTGTGAGTGCCTGTAACTGTGTGTGTAACTGCATGTAAGTGTGTGTGACTGGATGTAGCATTGTGGGTGACTGCCTCTAACAGTGTGTCACTGTCAGTCTGTAACTGTGTGTATGTGTGTGTAACTGTCTGCCTCTAAGTGTGTGTGTGTGTGTGTGACTGTCTATAACTGTGTATGTGTATCTGCCTGCCTGTAACAGTGTGTGCTTGTGTGTGACTGTCTGCCTGCAGATATTTTTCACACAGAGCGCCTAATTGTCTTAGACGTACCCGGCTGTATCACTTGGCTAGCTAACCAAATGGGTTTGTAAAAGCAGGACCCTGTGACATGAAGGGAGAAGGATCCATAACCAAGAAGAGACACCTACATCCACACACACTCATGAATATTCATGCATGGTAAGCACACCATAATATACACTAAGGCCATAATCAAACATACTTTGTGGTGTCACTTTCAGGAATAACCGTACATGCAAACCAGAGGATGCATACAGAATTACAGGACAGGGCATGCAACCATTCTATAGAATGGCTGGGTTTAACAGAGATAAATAGACAAGGTAGTAAGTAAAATACCTGAAAGCATGTAGCTTGGACTTAAGTCAAGGTCTTGAGACTAGTCAAGGTTTGGATTTTAAAAAGAGACAAAATGGTAAACAGAGTCTAGGTCAGGAGTTCAGAAGTCAGACTAGTCAAAATTTGTTCATGGGTCAAAACCAAGAACAAACACAAGTAACCAAATGCACTCTCTGGCACAAAAACAATGACTGGGAATAAAAGCCAACTTTTACCATAAGATTAAAGAATTATTAGTGGCCGGTTGTTTAGAAATGATAAGAGAAGACAATGACACATCCCCACAACTGGTTATCAATAAATGGGAACATGATTTAAATATAAAAAATATATATGAAGAATGAACCAAGTCCGTCAGAATGGTAAAAAAAAAAAATAGTTGTCTAAACTTGAGGGAGATACACTTTTGAACAGGTGACGCTTGGTCCCAAGTAGACTTTCTAGGATTTATGTTGGATTTATGTTGGAGATGTCAGGTCCAAAGAGGAGGATTTATACATATTTGGTGGGACTGCTATGCGTTGCAAATATTTTGGAACATGATATATACTAAAATTCTAATTTTATTTAAATATATATACGATTTTTGGCTCTCATTCATTTGTAGTCATTCATATTTTAATTGCTGCAAAATTAATGGTGGCAAGAAATTGGAAGGGAGGACTAGTTCCATGTTGGCCCACAGTCAGAGAACAGTTTATCTTCCAATTAAGATGAAGATGGGCATCAGTAAATCATTATATGATGAATATAAAGGGTGGATAGAGCGTTTAAAAGGACTATAAATGAGATTTGCCCCTGACTAGATAACTTTGTAACTTTGAGTGAACTTGAGCTTGGCAAGTCTGGACGCCCTCTCCTCTTCCTGCTGCTTCCCCTACAAGGAAATGTTTTATGGATTTGTGTTTTTGTTTTTTCTTTTGATTAAAGGACCACTATAGTGCCAGGAAAACATACTCGTTTTCCTGGCACTATAGTGCCCTGAGGGTGCCCCCACCCTCAGGGTCCCACTCCCACCTGGCTCTGGAAGGGGGAAAGGGGTTAAAACTTACATTTTTCCAGCGCTAGGCGGAGAGCTCTCCTCCTCCTTCATAATGCTTTCCTGTGGACGCTGGTGTGCTCTCACTGTGAAAATCACAGTGAGAAGCACACAAGCGCATCTAGTGGCTGTCAATGAGACAGCCACTAGAGGAAATAGGGGAAGGCTTAACCCATTCATAAACATAGCAGTTTCTCTGAAACTGCTATGTTTATGAAAAAATGGGTTAACCCTAGCTGGACCTGGCACCCAGACCACTTCATTAAGCTGAAGTGGTCTGGGTGCCTAGAGTGGTCCTTTAACTATGTCTCAATGTTGTCTAGTATTATGGAAAAAAACAATAAAGCTGAAAAAAATAAAAATAAATAATTATTCTCTTATCATTCTCACATAGATGAGAGGTCAAAATAGACAAGCACTGAAAGATAAATATAAAAAGCTTGTTCCGAAGGAACAGGTTTCCTGTTTTAGAATGAAATAATCCAGACCCTGTAGATTGTGCCATAGAACTTCTCAGGTACCATGCCTCCTAAATAAAAAGTTTACTCTTTGTCAGCTAAAGAGAGTCTGGTTATAGAAGAATACATTCAAGATGCCTTAGCTAAGGTGCTCCTCTTCCCCAGCTGGCATCGGGTTCTTTTTCATCTGCAAAAAAGAGGGACACTTAAAACCCTGGATTGACTATAGAGGTATAAACAAAATCACTGTCCTTAATGCATTTCCTCTTACCCTAATTTCAGAGCTATTTGACAGGCCAAAATCTTCCAGGGTCTACCAAGTTGGATCTCAGGAATGCTTACAATCTGATAAGTATTCAACCCTGTGATGAATGCAAGATGGAATTTAACACCAGAAATTAGCATTATGAACATACAGTATTGACCTGTGGCTTATGCAATGCCCCAGCCGTTACAAATTTGCATTAATGATTTTGTGACAGTTTACTTAGATTACATTTAGATTGCATTCTCCTGACTTACAGACCCATCATAAGCATGATGACGTCTTTTATTCCAAAGTCTGCTAGACAACAGGTTATTTTTACAACTGGAGAGATGTCTAGAGGACCATGTGGCATAAACTTTCGTGGGACGCCCTTTAGTGTAAAGGTAGATTCTCAACTATCCTACAACTCCCACAACGCTTTACCATCTGGACATCTACAATTTGGCCAATATTTGAAAGATTGTGTTTGTGAACAGTGTTTTCTGTTGTCTGCCATTCCCCCAAACAATTATGTTATATTGTAGAATTCACTAAAATTTGAAAGAATTTGTAAAATAATTAATAAAAAATAACAGCAACTATAAACATTAACTAAATATGCAATAATGCATTTTTTATAATGCATTGTAGGCAATGTTTATAAAAAGTGCTAGTATTTATTTTTATTTTTTTTGCCAATACAAGGGGTATTGTATAATTTATATAATTTAAAGTTTGAGCATGCAATATAACAGCTATTTTCTACCTTTTTAATCTTAACCTCTTAATGGCACTAGATGGAAATTTTCCTTCGTGGTTGTCCTACCCTGAAAGAGCATGATGGAAAATTTTCCTCATATACTAAGAGTAATGCCAGATTGTCACAATGTCTGAGGCAGACCAGCAGCAGCAAGACGTGCAGTCCCAGTCACAGAGATCACATATCCTGCAGGGACTTCTCATCTGTCTCCCTTCACCTCTGTGTAAGCAGTGAAGTGGAGAGAGATGTATCAGTGCTGATCTTCTTCTCCCTGCAAAAGAAAAGGGGTTTATTAAAAATCCCAACCCTCTTTACGATAGTTTAATAAAAATTGCCTGTAGTGATCAAATGTGATCTGATTTTTTTAATCCCTGAAGGTTAACGTTTATTTTCTTAACCTCAGACGTTAAATTTATTTAATTTGTTATTTTAATATTTTTAATGATTTATTTAGTTAACTGAGTGGAAGCTATTGGGAAATAAGGGAATGTAGGGTTAGTCTAGTTAGGGGTTAACAGTAAAAAGAAGTTTTAAAAAGGTAAAAAACAAAGTTTTAAAAAGTAAAAAAAAATAAAAAAAACACATATTACCACTACACTTGAATAAGAAACCTACTCAAATACTGCAAAACAAGACATGGATCCAGGGAGAAGATTAAAAGTTTGAAAAAACTGAAATGCTGTGTCTCAAATGTGCCCCTATAACATTCACATATACTGTACCTGGCAATGGTACATATGGGGGTATTGCTGTACTCAGGCAATATTGCTGAGAAACCTATGAAGTATACTGCTATAACACAATAAGGTGTGCAAAATATTCAGTAATAGCTCACTATGTGTGTCAAAAAAGCAGAAAAATGCTTATGCCCTCTACACTTGAAACAAACTAGTGAAAAAAAATGATCCCACGCTAATGTTCGAAATATATCTTTTGACATACCCTGGAGTGTCTTCTTTAAGAAATGGAATGCCTTTGTGAGGTAGTTTAAATTGACAACATGCTAAAACGCTCCAAGAGGATGTCTAGGTCATACATTGGCCATATTGTTTTCCTCAGAAGATGTAACAGAGCATTGTTTGTGTTATTTTATCACAGTGGCACATATCAAATGAACAAAATACCCAGTAAAAAAGGAACATATATGTAAAAAAATACAATTGTTTTTTCACCACAAACTCTGACATAAATTGGTGAAAAAACGGCAGCAAGTTAAGACACAATATACATCATATAAGATATGGAGTGTCTATACTGCTTTAATGCCCCAAAAGGAAACATAGGCACATCAAATCTATCTATGACCATTTTAACCATAGAAACTGAAATGGCCTGGTCGCTTACATGGCATTGTAGGTTCACTGACTAGTGGAAAAGACAAACATTATATAGCATTATTCCATATATGTCATAGCATGGTTCCATCGGAAGATGTATAATTGTATCATTATACTATAGCAAATAAGGATGAACACAGTATGGGGTGTTGTACAGAAATACACATTAATTAAAACATTGTTATGTGTCTCTGTCAGAAAAAAACGAAAAAAAAAAAACAACAACACAATTTTACTACAATATTTAGCAGAGATTGGTGGTAAAATGGCTTGGTAGAAAGTGTCAAAACAACTTTAGGCAAATAAACTTTAATGTCTACTTTATAGAAATGTATACTTTTGTGTGACAATTTTGTTTTCTATGATGGCTATTAAACTTAAGACAAACTAGAAGAAAAACAGCAAAAAATGCAAAACTTGTTTGTGTCCTTAAATGTAAGTCTAGCATCTGAAGCACTGTCCTTAAGGGGTTCAGTGTTAAATTAATTTGTTTATGTTTTGTTTACATAAATAAATGTCTTAGTTGCCCTCAGACAAGGAGGGGGGTCATAAGATTAATTTTCCCACTGTATGAAGTTCAATGACCGTTTCACATATTGCCCATGGCTAACAGATTATATATGAGTGTTCCAGGAGTTATCCAAAAATTGTTTATGGAAGCCACTTGTCTATTTCTGTATACCAATGTTCTCTTTAAGTCTATTTACAAATGATATATTAATTTTACTTGTTTTTATGCGTAATAATGTTTAGGATAATTAAGAATAGGTATGTACTGTAGCGTGGTCTACAGGATTGAATTGTTATGCTCTGAAAGTGCACTTTTTCTATGTGTCAGAGGAATAGTGAAAAATAATACATCCCTTAATCCCAGCAAAGCATAAAAGGAATTAACTTTGTGGATAAACCAATCTTTTACTGCAGATGTCACAAACATATGAAGAGCCTCTAAGTTGTTTGAGGCTCCCAGGACCAGATTGGAAATAACTTTTTTCAACCCACTTGTGGCCAAAGCAGCATTACCCCCTGAAAATGTAAATAATCACATCTGGAACAGCATACTGTACAACTAGACAGAAATTGCTAATATAATGGTCACAGTTCACTAATTGTTAATTATAATACAATGGGTGATGTACAATTCATGCCGTTACAAAAGTATGACGGATTGCTGTTGCCTCTTAGAGTGCACTTATATTTTAACTTATTTTGTGTATTTAGAAGTAAACAATGGTTATTTGAGGAATGATACTTGCCAGCACGACAGTCAAATTTACTCTGTAGTTTCCATATACACGTAGAATAAATTATCGTTTGAGTATTTATCACTTTTAAAAAGGAATACTTTTCAGACTTGAATCTATTATTCAGACAGTTTGGTGATGGGAGAAATTGAGCTATCAATAGTGAAAAAAGTCTCTCCTTAGGATTAAAAAATATGTTTTTAGTTCTTCTACATATATTGGTACTTTTTATCTCCTTTTATTTTTGTGTAAATATCGTGAATCCATAATCTCACCAAAAATGTACTGTTTAAATGTAAATATTTTCTTATATAAAATATAGATATGAATATGTTATAAGCAGTGTGATTTGAAAGTCCATTTAATGGAAAAGGGTAATATAAGTGTACTATGCTGTTCGTGTAATGTTTGGCATGAGTGTCAAATGTTGTACTTAAAGTTTTAAAACATAAATAAATTATATTTATTAAACATAATACACTTCATTTAATATGACTGCCCTAACAACTCCCTTAAACAAAAAAAAAAGCCAAGGATTGCCTTTTAATATGTCATGGCATGGTTCCATCGGAAGTTGTATAATTGTATCATTAAAGGGATCGTATAGTGCCAGGAAAACAAACCCGTTTACTCAGTGAGAACTTGGTAGCATTTCAGTTCTGAACTGCCCATATGGGTGGAATTAGTCTGATATGCTTCCGATATGTTATTATTATAATTATTATTATTATTTTATTATTTATATAGCATCATCAGATTCCGTAACGCTGTACAATGGGTGGTCTAACAGACATGTAATTGTAACCAAACAACTGGACGCACAGGAACAGAGGGGGTGGAAGGCCCTGCTTAATGAGCTTACATTCTAGAGGGAGTAGGGTATAGTGACAAAAAAGGTAAAAGTAGGGGTACAAAGTAGGTTTTTAGAAGAGTATTCACTTAGCAGGTAATGTTTGACAGTTGCAGGGGATTGGGGGATTGGGGGATAAAACACTGCTAACAGTTTAATTGATATGCTTTCTTGAAGAAGTGAGTTTTCAATGATTTTTTGAATGAGTGGAGACTGGGTGAAAGTCTTACGGAGAAGGGAAGGGAATTCCACAGAAGAGGTGCAGCCCTGGAGAAATCTTGGAGGCAAGCATCAGAGGTGGGAGTACGGACAGAGGACAGACATAGGTCTTTGGCAGAGCACAGGGGCCTCGGGACATACTTGTGTATTAGGGAGGATAGGTAGGTTGAAGCAGCATTATGTAGGGACTTAAAATTGAGCTCTATCTAACTGGAAGCCAATGCAGGGACTGACAGAGGGGGGAGGCGTAGGAGGTGCGAGCAGACAGGTAAATGAGCCTCGCCGCCGCATTCATTATAGATTGCAGTGGTGCAATCTGGGAACATGTAAGACCATTGAGAAGGGGATTGCACTAGTCAAGGTGAGAGAGACCAATACCTTAGCCACATCCAGCGTTAAATAGGGGCGGATGCGCGCTATGTTTTTGAGATGGAAATGTCAGGATTTGGTGATTGATTGGACATGAGGGTTGATGGAGAGGTTGGAGTAAAAAATAAACCACCTAGGCAGCTAGCCTGTGAGGTAGAGGTGATGGTAGCCATTAACTTGGAGAGAGACAGACACGGGAGTAGCAACAATTGAGGGAGGAAAGACCAGAAGTTCTGTTTTGGACAGGTTGGGTTTAAGGAGGTGAGCAGCCATCCAGTTGGAAATCGCAGAGAGGCAGTCAGAGACTCGAGTCAAGATGGGTGGAGAGAGATCAGGAGAGGACAGGTAGATTTGTGTGTCATCTGCATAGAAATGATAACGGAAGCCAAAGGAGTTGATGAGTTTACCAAAGGAGGCAGTATAGATAGAGAACAGTAGGGGATCAAGAAGAGAACCTTTGGTGACGCCAACAGAGAGTGGTTGGGGGAAGAGGCAGAGTCAGAGAAAGAAACACTCTAAGAGTCAGTCAATCTGGTGTTCTCTCTGTAATGGCACAAGTGAGCAAAACTATTTTGAGATCTAAATGGGGATTTACCGAAGGGCAAGCAACTGAGTTTCTCCAAGCTTTTGTCTGTTCTCAGAGTACTCACATTCTTTATTTTTGGAGTAATGCAGTTAATACTAACAATGTCACATTATTTAAAAATAATAATTTTATTCAAGAATAATACACTTAGGTTTTTCTAGTTTTCAAGTGTGCCCTTACTTATTAATCTTGTTATCAGTGACTGTCCATGCAGGTCTGGTCCAACCACATGGATGGAATCAACTCCTGCTTTGGGCGATGTATGACATATTGTGGCCAATACTGCCATTGTGTCAGTAAACAAACCAAGTAACAAACCAAATATAACCAGAGGAATACATTAGGCACTACAAGGACCAAAATAGGAATTTCATTAGGGCAATGACTAAAGAAGCATAAAGCACACAATTTATTGTGTGAGCACTTAAGCTTTAAAACCAAGACCTCAAAACATAAGAGGGTGGTGCACAATGATGATGACACATATACATCGCATGATAAGAATATTGAAAGCCAATGCATCTTATGTCATAATTTCCAAACGCCTGCAGAGAGGAGCATTCAGCAGTCAGTTCCCCACATTGGTGCCCGGGAGAGAGGTAAATAGTCACGACATTAAAAAAGTTACTGATCTATACATGCCAAGCATTTCTACAGAGAGGTCTGTGCCATGTGCCTTTACATATATAATTTAGCAAATATCTTATCTGTTTGTCATAATTTGACAAACTGATACTTTCAAAAGTGCCAGATTTGCCTATAAAACTTGATATGCATTGTAAAATGACTTTGCTGTAACACAAAGTTATTGAGAGATTTCAAACTATTCTTTTGGGAGCCTATGCTCTGCCAGTGACACATAAAGATTTCACTATTCATAGTTAGCCGTTTTATTACTTCAAAGAGCAAACAATAACATATTGGTTTATGTAGTGATGTACACTACATTATTCCTGATCACATCACAGATGGTTTTATTTCCCTCCTGGGCTATTTGAGCTGGATTGGTGAGAAACGCAATTAAATAATATTGGGGAGTATTTATATAGTGTAACAAATGGAGCAATGATAGAATTTACATAACATTTCCTGGTCTTTATGATACACATTGTTCAGCTTCTCTGCAACTTTCCAATATACATTTTCTTAAATTATACATCAGTGGGCCTTGATGAACGAGCCCTGCTTTATAAAGAAAGCAAAACTGTTTTGCATGTTCAGATTACACATCCACTCAAAAAGTTGTTACCAGAATTTTAGCATAAAATTCACATTAAACAGACATTACACATCAAAAATGAAATCACTCATTGGCAGTAAATACCATAGAAAAGAAAATTCACAGAGACTTTTTTCAAAATGATAAGGGCTTTAAATTTGATTGAAAATTTATAAGTCTTATATATCAATTTGCCTTGCTTCAGTGCGCTGTTATATCAATACTGTGAATTATTTGGCAGCACTGTTGTGATGGTGTTTTAATACAAAAAAATTGCACATTTTTATTTTATGGGTTTTTTATTTTGTTTTATTTGTTTTTATATCTTCTGCACAGGGAACACGTTTTTCTAGAACTCTACAATTATTGCTTACTTAAACAAGCAGATAAAATATCAGTAATTCGAGCACAAATAAAATAAAATTATAAGGTGATTAGACCCATCAAGGGCAACACATTGAAATATAAAATGCTTAATTTTTATGTAATGTGCCAGAGATGGAATAATACGTGTAATGGTGTTTTTAGATAATTACTATCAAATAAAAGGGAAATGGTCCAGACATATGAAAGATTTAAGTTAAGTAGTGAGCATGTTTGGGATGCTCTGGATCGGCGTGTACGACAGCGTGTTGCAGGTCCTGCCAATATCCAGCAACTTTGCACAGCCATTGAAGAGGAGTAGACCAACATTCCACAGACCACAATCAACAACCTGATCAACTCTATGCGAAGGAGATGTGTTGCACTTCGTGATGCAAAGGTGGTCACACCAGATACTGACTGGTTTGCGGATCACCCTCCCTCCGGCCTCCCCAATACAGTAAAACTGAACATTTTAGAGTGGCCTTTGTTGAAACCAGCCTAAGGCACACCTTTGCAATAATCATGCTGTCTAATCAGCATCTTGATATGCCACACCTGTGAGGTGGATGGATTATCTCGGCAAAGGAGAAGTGCTCACTAACACAGATTTAGACAGATTTGTGAACATTATTTGAGAGAAATAGGCCTTTTGTGTACATAGAAAAAGTCTTCGATTTTTTAGTTCATCTCATGAAAAATGGTGGCAGAAATAAAAGTGTTGCGTTTATAATTTTGTAAGGTGTACATAAGACAAAGTAGTACCCTACTTTGTGTTATGTTTTAAAGAAAACAAATTCATATAGGAAAAAACAAGAACAGATCATGAGAGAGAGAGAGAGAAGAGAAAGCCATTGGGGAAATGTAAGTTCAACATGACAGTGCCACTTTAATAAAGATTGCTATATCAGTTTTAAATATCTTTGTAACGGACCGTTTTGCACACAAGGGGTAAAAACCGTTTAGGCGATCGGCCCCCTTTCCAGAGATGCAGGCACAGCTACTGCAGAACACCAAACTCCTGAACTGGATACAAAATAGCACTCCAACTCCCGAACTGGAACCTCCCAAATAGCTGCTAGCAGACGAACAGGAAAAGCAGACCAAGCAGCTTACACTCCTGGCAATCAGTCTCTAACAGCATACAGTGAATCCCCCCAAAGACGAGACAAGGCTCCGTGTTGAGGGTCAAGCAGTGGTCTGAGGTGCTGGCACACCCAGCCTGGTTTTTATTACAGTCTTGCAAATACAGGACTGCCCACAGGGAGGTATAAAACAACCAATCACATCACAGTTACATCCCACATATTCCCTCCCCTTATCCTGAGAGGAAACTCAATTACACATACAGTTAAAACATACTTTCTACCCAACTTTCATAACTCCAAAACCATACATCACATTCACATAAAATTACATATGCACAATCAATCCATTCAGGGGAACAACATATTCAAAAATGGCACAAATCAGACAAGGGGTTCCAAAGTTAGTAAAAAGTCCTTTGTGACTAAATGAAGCATGGCTTTCTGGCCCAAACCAGTTTCAGAGTCTTCTATCCTGGAGATAAGTAATTCAATTATCTCCCAGGACAGACACAAGACTCCATTAAGCACATGGTTGCAAAGAGACACAAAACACTTAAAAATACATAAAGTCACATTTATTACATAAAACACAGACATGTAACATATCCCCAGATAGCTCAGGTCCGAGCGCACATTATTAAGTGAATGGCGCTCAGACCACACGAATTCAGTTTAATCGCCATGGAGCTAAAGTCTTTACAGTCAGTTTCATACAAATGGGCTCCATGGGATTCCTATCTGGGGTATAACACATTCAAACAAATCTACCGAACCCCAGGCAGAAAAGCACGAATACAGCTTTTCTGCAGGCAAAAATAAAGTCTTTTAAAAGGGGCCATAGTCCAAAGGCAGCAGGCGAGCAACCAGGCTTCTCCAATGCAATGTGGCGAGATTGGTCTCGTCACATCTCTCCCCTTTTCCAAACAGACTAACAGGGTATCTGACCTCCTGCGGGTCAGTGCCCTTGTTAGTCCAGCAGCCCACCCACAACAAATAATCAACAGCACAGCCCACCCACAATAAATGGTTACTACACCTGGGTAAAGGAGAAGCTTGTCCATGTCCAGGTGCCTCAACACGGCTGTGCTGGGTACGGGTACGCTGACTGGGTGGGTTGCTGCGTGGGCAGAGACCAGCGGCACTCTGCCCTGTTGCCAGCGCTACTGGGAGGGTAGCCTGGTGGAAGCCTGGTTGTTGGAGGGGGAGACCGACTGTCTCCCCTTTAAATACACCGCTCTGCTGCTGCTGCTGGAGACTGACTGTCTCCCCTTTAAATACACCGCTCTGCTGCTGCTGCTGGAGACTGACTGTCTCCCCTTTAGATGCACAGTCCTGCTGCTGGAGACCGACCGTCTCCCCTTTAGCTGCACAGTCCTGCTGCTGGAGACCGACCGTCTCCCCTTTGGTTACCCATCTCTGCTGCTGGAGGGGGAGACCGACTGTCTCCCCTTTGGCTAGACAGCCCTGTCGCTGGGGAGAGGGGGTAACAGGCTCCTCTCCCAATATAACACTCTGCCGCTGGGGAAAGGAGACTGAGCTCTCTATTCCCTGCCCATTAATGATCTGCCGCTGGGGAGAGGTGGTAGCAAGCTCCTCTCCCATACCTACTTTCATCCTCTGTGGAGGGAGACCGACTGTCTCCGCTCCCAATACAGGTTCCTGCTGCTGGGGAAAGGAGACTGGGCTCTCTATTCCCGGTAGGACACTCTGCCGCTGGGGAATGGAGACTGGGCTCCCAATTCCCGGCACATCACTCTGCTGCTGGGGGACAGGAGCAACTATCTCTGTCCCCTGTAACTCAGCCTGCCGCTGGGGAATGGAGCTCAGGCTCCCAATTCCCTGCAATATCTCCCGCTGGGGAATGGAGACTGGGCTCCCAATTCCCTGCAATTCACTCTGCCGCTGGGGAATGGAAACTGGGCTCCCAATTCCCTGCAATATCTCCCGCTGGGGAATGGAGCTCGGGCTCCCAATTCCCTGCAATTCAGTCTCCCGCTGGGGAATGGAGACTGGGCTCCCAATTCCCTGCAATATCTCCCGCTGGGGAATGGAGACTGGGCTCCCAATTCCCTGCAATTCACTCTCCCGCTGGGGAATGGAGACCGGGCTCCCAATTCCCTGCAATATCTCCCGCTGGGGAATGGAGCTCGGGCTCCCAATTCCCTGCAATTTCTCCCGCTGGGGAATGGAGACTGGGCTCCCAATTCCCTGCAATTCACTCTCCCGCTGGGGAATGGAGACTGGGCTCCCAATTCCCTGCAGTACCTGTCGCTGGAGTTCTTCCCAACGTGCCAGCTGACCTTCTCTTTCTGCCCGGTGTTGCAGATTCTTGAACACTAGATTCCTTATAAGCTGCACCGATTTCTCCGGTGGATTGGGTCCGTAGTACTTCAGCCGCAATCCCATCATATTGTCAAACTCTCTCCTTGAGTAGCTGTACGCCACTGCTGGTTCCATGCTGTTGCTGTCAGGGTCGCTGTACTGGGACATGCATTGCCCTCAAATTGTAAATCCACGGAATGGTGTCTCCTGTAGCTGTCCTGTAGTCCGTGGGAACGATCCCGCCGCTTGCCACCAATTGTAACGGACCGTTTTGCACACAAGGGGTAAAAACCGTTTAGGCGATCGGCCCCCTTTCCAGAGATGCAGGCACAGCTACTGCAGAACACCAAACTCCCTGAACTGGATACAAAATAGCACTCCAACTCCCGAACTGGAACCTCCCAAATAGCTGCTAGCAGACGAACAGGAAAAGCACTGCGGCTTACACTCCTGGCAATCAGTCTCTAACAGCATACAGTGAATCCCCCCAAGAATGAGACAAGGCTCTGTGTTGAGGGTCAAACAGTGGTCTGAGGTGCTGGCACACCCAGCCTGGTTTTTATTACAGTCTTGCAAATACAGGACCGCCCACAGGGAGGTATAAAACAACCAATCACATCACAGTTACATCCCACATATTCCCTCCCCTTATCCTGAGAGGAAACTCAATTATACATACAGTTAAAACATACTTTCTACCCAACTTTCATAACTCTAAAACCATACATCACATTCACATAAAATTACATATGCACAATCAATCCATTCAGGGGAACAACATATTCAAAAATGGCACAAATCAGACAAGGGGTTCAAAAGTTAGTAAAAAGTCCTTTGTGACTAAATGAAGCATAGCTTTCTGGCCCAAACCAGTTTCAGAGTCTTCTATCCTGGAGATAAGTAATTCAATTATCTCCCAGGACAGACACAAGACTCCATTAAGCACATGGTTGCAAAGAGACACAAAACACTTTAAAATACATAAAGTCACATTTATTACATAAAACACAGACATGTAACATATCCCCAGATAGCTCAGGTCCGAGCGCACATTATTAAGTGAATGGCGCTCAGACCACACGAATACAGTTTAATCGCCATGGAGCCAAAGTCTTTACAGTCAGTTTCATACAAATGGGCTCCATGGGATTCCTATCTGGGGTATAACACATTCAAACAAATCTACTGAACCCCAGGCAGAAAAGCACGAATACAGCTTTTCTGCAGGCAAAAATAAAGTCTTTTAAAAGGGGGCCATAGTCCAAAGGCAGCAGGCGAGCAACCAGGCTTCTCCAATGCAATGTGGCGAGATTGGTCTCGTCACAATCTTTATTTGAGAAATATATGATTTAATTGTATTTTCTGTATGTGGGCATTATGCTCAAACGTAGACATTATTTTTTCATTCTATTGCCATTTTAGTAAGCTGTACTGCTATTAATACCTTAAGGGTCCATACAAATACTTATAAACAAGACATTTGCCATTTATTAATCACAAAATGCCTTCTGCTTAGTTTTGTTTTGTTCCAATTCATTATTTTTTTTTATTGATTTTGAACTAAACAGAACTTAGAATTTAGGAAATTATACAAATTTTGGAAGCCATTATTCTAAAGGATACACATTTAGGACATTGTTTAGAATAAAACTCTCCAAGCTGTTATCCTTAAAATAGCTACACCATTTAAAGGTAAAAATTAAAAAATTAGGGCACTAGATTCTTAACAGCTACATGAAAGATCAAAACTTATAAAATGCATTTTTTTCCTTAATGTTGATCTTTTAGCTGTTTAGTAGATAGCTCTCTAATTTTATATTCTCTCATATGGTTCTCATAATTAAGGGTACCAAATTAGGGATTTATATTACATATTTACATAGTTACAAAGCTGAAAGGAGATATGCGTCCATCAAGTTCAGCTTTTCTCACATCTGTATTTGCCATTGATCCAAAATAAGGCAAAAAAGCAGTTAATGTGCTTCCACAATTGCATCTAAATAGGAAAAAAATCATTCATGACTCCAAAATGGCAGTCAGTGATCACCTTGGATCAAGATACATTTACCGTATTAATAAGAATTGATATCCCTGAATATTTTGTTTTTGCAAGGATTTACCCAAAAGTTGTTTAAATATATGTATAGACTCTGATATAGACACCTCTTCAGGCAGAGAATTCCACGTCTTTATTGTTCTTACTGTATAGAACCATTTCCTTTGCCTTAGACTAAATCTTCTTTCTTCCAGTCTAAATGCGTGACCTTGTGTCCTATGTGTAGTCCTGTTTATGAATAGATTTTCAAACAATGGTTTGTATTTGTCCAAAATATAGGCACCGCTTTTCAGAACTAAAGAGATTTAACTTTGATAACCTTTCTTCATAACTAAAATGCACCATTTCTTTTATTAATTTTGCTACCCGCCTATGTACTTTTCCTAGTGCCATTATATCCTTCTGTAGAACAGGTGCCTAAAATTACACAGCATATTCAAGGTGTGGTCTTACCAGTGATTTATAAAGAGGCAAAATTATATTTTCATCATAAGACTGAATGTCCCTATATATGACAATACCTTACTAATACCATATCTATATCTACTAAGAAACTGAAACAGCAAATTTAAGAAAAAGTTGTTCTTTCTTCCTAATTTTACAATTCAGATGTTTAGTAGATAGCTCCCTAATTTGATATCTTTAGATAGGATTGCCATAATTAGGGTACCAAATGATGGATGATCTACATCTACCTTACTTATCTATATCTACTAAGAAACTGAAACAGCAAAATTGAAAAAAAAAAAGTTTTTTTGTCTTCTTAATTTCCACAATTCAGATGATTAGTAGATTGCTCCCTATTTTTTTATTTATTTTTTTACATTCTTTATTTTAGTCTTGCATAGATAATCAGGAAGCCTTGCATTGCCACTGCAGCCTATGCAGACATTTAAGTAAACATAGAGAAACAGTGGTATGGCACACGATAATGCACATCTTTTGTTAAATAGTACAGAATAAAAAAAAACATGCTGTCTGCACAGTTTTACGGTAACATCATGCTATGCTAATGTGACTAGGAGGTTGTTACACAGGAGATATTCAAGCTTTATATCAGTGTCTAGACAGGTAAGGGCATAAAAATAAAGCTCAGCGAGTCAGGTTAGATATACTCAACTAGACAAAGAGCAGGTAGTTATCTATGAAACAGTGAAGCCTGCTAGACATGTAAGAGGCATATAAGAGAGACTGTATTTAAGTATAAATTTAACCCCTAAATGCTGTTACGGAGTTCTATGCCGTCCCGCATTAAATGGGCTTTAAAGCCGTTGCGGCGGCATAGAACGCCGTAACGGCTGAAGCCCCCTAAGCGCCCGGGATACTTACCTTCCCGGCGCTCTGCTTCGGGAGGACTGCCTGACAGCGCAGGCAGCCCTCCCCCGGCAAAAGAAGCCCCCGGGGGCCATGTGATCGCTCTCAAAGAGTGATCACATGGCCCCCTATAGCTGGCTGTGGATCTGCCAGCAGGGGGACTGTCTGAAATGTCCCATTATATAACGTTTACCACTGATCATGTTATCTACATGATTACCTGCCCATGTGGCCTTTCCTATATAGGCAAGACGGACTTGACATTACGTGATCGTATACGTGGTCATCGCTCAGGAATCATGACCGCATTTCGAGACAATAAAACGTAAAAACCTGTTGCCAAACATTTTTTGGCAGCCCAACACCACTTGCCTACATTAAAATTTATAGCGATTGATCATGTCCCTCCTCTTCCCCGTGGAGGTGACAGATCTAAAGCTTTATTACAACGGGAAGCAGCCTGGATCTATAAGTTGGATACAGTTGCTCCCAAGGGATTAAATGAGAATATAGTATTTTCTGTTTTCTTATAAACATACACCTTTGGTCTTATTCTAGCTTACAATTTATCTTTTCACTCCAGTTCCTCTATCTAGCTCTTCTAATATGGCTCTCCTGCCGTTTCTTTGTGGTATGTTAATAATTAAGATATTTATCATTAAGATTGGATACATGATAGATTCTCATAAGGATAATACCACATGATACAATTATATAGGCATGTTGCATAAGATGTAATTATTTGCAGTTGTGGTAAACGTTGCATATATATATGATTTGAATGTGGGATCCAATATATTATATTTATTATTTGTATGGTTTATAGGTTTTGATATGCAGCTACCCCTACCTTCCATCTTATTTCACATATATGTTCACTGGTGTTCACTTCACTTCTTCACCTGTATGGAGGGCCTATCGGGGTGTTATCTATATACATACTTATATACATTACTATATTACTAAATATACGGATTGTGTATACATTATATGTTTACATTTATTTTTATTTTTATTATTTTTATTTTTATTTTCACCTATATATATATATTTTCAATATGTTTTCATTATTTATTATTTATTGTTTATTCTTTCTTATCCTAGCTTCATTTAATTTTATTTTAATTTTATTTTACTTTATTATTTCATTATATTACTAATTCATTTGATTGCTGCATTTCTATTTTTCTATTTTTCTATTTTTCTAATTATATGTATATGCCGATTTTCTCATGTTCTCCCTGTCAGTTAGCTGCATAGTTTAGTTTCCTCCATCTAGACACTTATGTGTCCGTTCTTGTAAAGATCCCTGCCTCGGGATGCTGTCTTTTCACGTTCTTCCACTTTCAGCATGGCGTCGTTTGGTCGCCTAGTTACCACATTTCTCTTCCGCGATACTTCACCACGTGATGACGTCATCGCGGCATACAGCACTTCCGGGTTTCAGGTTTCGCGGGCTAATGGGTCCATAATCAATTTCATCACATGTTTGGTAAGTTATTTGATTAATTAATACATGTATATATTGTCACTGTTTTTTGTGTGTGCTGTGATCTTGAAAAAGACCCTTGGGGGTCGAAGCGTCGATTTGTTCACGGATATAATGAAGATTTTTTCACCTTAAATAATTTGATTGTCGTTCTTGTTGAAGACCTGTGAGTGCACCCCTGTCTGCTTACATATATTTATAATGCGGGTTGCACCTAGGTAAAAAAAAATTGGGGTTTTTCACTCATTTTGGAGTAAGGAGAGTGCCAAGCAGTTGTGGATTCTTTGCTATATATATAAATATATATATTATTATTTATTTATTTATAAAATATTTTACCAGGAAAGATACATTGAGATTTCTCTCGTTTTCAAGTATGTCCTGGGTCCACAAATCATTGCATTGTTACATTAGGTACAACAAAATACAAAAACAATATTAATACACAATATATACAAAATGTAACATAGAACAGGCAGGAAATATATAATCAACCATGACACGTGCATTCTGTTATGAGGTATGTAGAGAGGGATCTCTTAAATGACTTTAGGCTTAGGGAAGATTTTAAATTGTGCGGGAGGCCATTCCACAATATATATATATAGAAAGAAAAATAAGATAATATGCAGGTGGGTTATCTTTAGGCAGAAAAGTTCCAGCCATGGGGTGACCTATGTATAGAGGAGAGCTCTGCATGCCACCCCTCTGTCATTCCTCCTCCATTTCATCTCTTCTAAGCTTCAGCTTAAGCCAGAAATCTTGAAAGAGGTTGTCTAGCCGCGTTGTGAATGTCTCCTGCAGGCCATGTGCGGTGGCAGTAGACTCGGCATCCGCCATCTTGGCTTGGGTTGTGAGATAGAGCGTGTGCATGAGAATTGTGTTAGATGCCAAGTTTCACTAATGGTGGGTAAGTAGAGCCTGTGAGATTGTGCCAGGATGACCCCCACTGGCGGGGAACGATGACTTGGTTTCCCGACTGCAGCTGCTTCTTCCAGCTGGATGGCCAGCAGGGAGATTGGCCACCTCTCCTACATTCACATCTGGTAGGCTGCAAAATGTTGTTGGGTTCTGGGTGCTTGCCAGGTAACTAAAAAAAACCTCAGAGTTACAACCAGAGTAACGCTGGTCCTCTCCAACACATTGAGGTCGATGTTTTGTTTAGGTGAGATATCAGTATAGCTGCTCAATATCGGGTTTTTACCCAGAGCTCATATTAAGGGTGACCATTCATTCCAGCAGTCAAGCCCAGCCCACCCTTCCCGATAGCTCCCTAATTTGATTTCCTTACATAGGATTGCCATAATTAAGGATACCAAATTTAATGATCTAGATCTACCTTACTAATACCTTATCTATATTTACTAAGAAACTGAAACAGCAAAATAAAAAAAATAAAAAGATTTTTTTTTCTTTTTTCTTTTTACCTTTCAATTGTTTAGTAGGTAGCTACCTAATATCCTTATGTGGGATTACCATATTTAAAGGGGCTAAATTAGGGAGATGTGTGTAGTAGATAGCTCCCTAATTTGGTATCATTAAGATAACAAACTCACATGACGTTAGAATTATGGAGCTATCTACTAAACAGCTGCTTGAAAGATCACAATTTGAAAAAATTTTTTTTGTTAATTTTGATCTTTTAGCTGCTTAGAATACATCTCCCTAATTTGCTATCTGTTTATATCATATTAGGGATGTGCATGGGCAAAAAATTTGGTTCGATTCGGTTCCGAAATTCGGGTAAGTAAAAAAATTTGTCTGCCTCGGCAATTCAGACCAATGGCATTCGGTTCGGACATTCGGCATTTGGACATGCGGCATTCGGACATGCGGCATTTGGACATGCGGCATTCGGACATGCGGCATTCGGCATTTGGACATGCGGCATTCGGTGGTTTGGAATGTCATTCATTCTGAAAAATAAACATTTGTGTGTTTTTTTTCTTAAACAGCAATGTTTTACATTGCATAGTGGACCACAGCAGCACCCCGACCACTTATTCTTAAATAAGTGGTCTGGTTTAGTTAATAATTAGTAGTGTTTGTTTAGTATATATACAATTTACAAAATTATATTTTCACTGCACAGATAGTGCAGCCAATCAGGGAACACTACCAACATGCAACCCTTCTGTACACTATATAATCCCACCCCTGTGACACCATCTTTGTGGAGAGTTTAGGAACAGAGAGTGAGCAGAGAATGAGCAGAGTGTGAGAGAAGAGTGTGAGAGCAGAGCGAAAGCAATTTGTGTGTGAACAAGCAAGTGAGAGTATGTGAGAGAGAGAGAGCAAAGTGAGAGCAAGTGATGGCTGGTACACAAAATTAATCACTGCAGTAAAGTCACAGTGCAGCAGAGAGACACCCTGGCAGTCAGACTACCTGGCTTGCACAGCCACACATGCTCTCACTCTTCAAAAAAAGAAACAAAATGCAGAAGAAGAAAAAATGCAAAACTCTCTCTCTCGCTCTTCCTGGAACACACACTTATAGCAATGTGGCTTCCCAAGTTTGCAACAAGAAAGTACAATAAATATAATGTAATTTATCTCTCTCAGTCTCTTGTGCTATCACAACTAGTCTGGTCACATGAAAGCAAGCAAACACCCTGGCAGCCTGATTTATATACTATCCCACCTCAATGACTCTGTGTGCCTTCATTGTCCAAGTGTCAGTGACAAAATCACCATTAATTGCCTTTCCTCTAACATCAATCACAAAAATTTTATCATTTCATTGGACAGGGAATAGTAAAACCAGATTGGGCAAGCAAGCATTACGTTGCACAAAAGGCATTAGCTTATTGGTTAAGATTCCTGTCATCATTAGCTTAATTTTCCCTCCCTCTCTCTTCAGAGCTTCACTTCGGAGTTTCAGAACTTCAGTCCTTCTGAACTATCGAACTTCGGCGCTTCGGTCCAAATGGCATGAAATTCTTACAGATGTATATTCAGAACGAAACTAATTGCACATGTCTATATCACATACATTCTGTATACAAACTGTGTATATTACATACATTCTATATACATACAGCACATACATTGACTGTTACCCTTTACCACTTACAAGTACAAGTACTTACAAGGCTGTTACAAGTATTTACTACCCTTTCTATATCACTGGAAGGTTGTGATATTCAAAGGAAGGTTGTGATATTCAAAGGGTAGTATATGCATGGAACACCTGTTCAGTGGAACCATTAAAGGCTAATAGTGATGTATTTAGATTTATATAAGTCCCTCTATGCACATTTGAAATGCTACTATAATGAAGTGTGCAATAAATACAACATATTTAGCATGATAGTATAAACCTTTATTTAGATCTGTGATTATGTCTCTAGACTGTAAGCTCATCTGAGCAAAGTCCTCAGCTACCTATTGTTGCTGTAACATATTGTAATTGGCTCATTTAGTGTTACAATTTCCCCTCTTTTAATATTGTAAAGCACTGTTGAATAAGTTGTGTATGTATTTTTTTTTTTTACTTTTAGCAGCCTGGGGGACTGCCTGACAGCTCAGACAGTCTCCCTGCTGGCAGCTCCATAGACTCCTATTGCGGCCATGTAATCATGGTGATCACATGGCCCTGGAGGGCCAGGGTGGCTGGAGCTGCTGCAGGGAGACTGCTGGTAAGTTTGCGGTCCTAGTACATCCTAGTACCTAGTACATCCATGGTCGTTAAGGGAATATATGTATTAATAACATCATTCTAAATGTGTTTTGATTTAAATTTATATATGTATATTATCAAAATACAGTTAGAACAAATTTAAACCAGTATATAATTTTATTTTAAATGTAACTTTATTATTTTTATTTTATTTTTAAATTGTATTCATTATTTTTAATATATATATATAGTCTCCAAAAAGAAAGCCAGCACTCAAGGACTTCAGCATGAAAAAATAGGCATTTAATCCAAGTGGTCAACGTTTCAGTTCACAACTGTGAACTTTCCTCAGGTGAAACGTTGACCACTTGGATTAAATGCCTATTTTTTCATGCTGAAGTCCTTGAGTGCTGGCTTTCTTTTTGGAGACTGTATTTGTGTGCAGCTGAGCACCGGGCCAAGATCTGGAGGAGAGCTGGAGTGCAAAACGCCCATCGTATTGTGTGTGTGTATATATATATATATATATATATATATATATATATATATATTGTGTGTGTATATATATATATATGTATATATATATATACATAGAATAAACATAGAAACATAGAAACATAGAATGTGACGGCAGATAAGAACCATTCGGCCCATCTAGTCTGCCCAATTTTCTAAATACTTTCATTAGTCCCTAGTCTTATCTTATAGTTAGGATAGCCTTATGCCTATCCCACGCATGCTTAAACTCCTTTACTGTGTTAACCTCTACCACTTCAGCTGGAAGGCTATTCCATGCATCCACTACCCTCTCAGTAAAGTAATACTTCCTGATATTATTTTTAAACCTTTGTCCCTCTAATTTAAGACTATGTCCTCTTGTTGTGGTAGTTTTTCTTCTTTTAAATATAGTCTCCTCCTTTACTGTGTTGATTCCCTTTATATATTTAAATGTTTCTATCATATCCCCCCTGTCTCGTCTTTCCTCCAAGCTATACATGTTAAGATCCTTTAACCTTTCCTGGTAAGTTTTATCCCGCAATCCATGAACCAGTTTAGTAGCCCTTCTCTGAACCCTCTCTAAGGTATCAATATCCTTCTGAAGATACGGTCTCCAGTACTGTGTACAATACTCCAAGTGAGGTCTCACCAGTGTTCTGTACAATGGCATGAGCACTTCCCTCTTTCTACTGCTAATACCTCTCCCTATACAACCAAGCATTCTGCTAGCATTTCCTGCTGCTCTATTACATTGTCTGCCTACCTTTAAGTCATCAGAAATAATCACCCCTAAATCCCTTTCCTCATATGTTGAGGTTAGGACTCTATCAAATATTCTGTACTCTGCCCTTGGGTTTTTACGTCCAAGATGCATTATCTTGCACTTATCCACATTAAATGTCAGTTGCCACAATTCTGACCATTTTTCTAGTTTACCTAAATCATTTGTCATTTGGCTTATCCCTCCTGGAACATCAACCCTGTTACATATCTTAGTATCATCAGCAAAAAGACATACCTTACCATCAAGACCTTCTGCAATATCACTAATAAAAATATTAAAGAGAATGGGTCCAAGTACAGATCCCTGAGGTACCCCACTGGTGACAAGTCCAAGCTTCGAATATATTCCATTAACTACAACCCTCTGTTGCCTGTTACTCAGCCACTGCCTTACCCATTCAACAATATTTGAATCCAAACTTAAAGATTGCAGTTTATTGATAAGCCTTCTATGTGCAACAGTGTCAAAAGCCTTACTGAAATCTAGGTAAGCAATGTCTACTGCACCACCCTGATCTATAAATTTAGTTACCCAATCAAAAAAATCAATAAGATTATATATATCCCATCTGGACTTTTATCAAGACCTTTATCAAGGGTCTTGATAAAAGTCCAGATGGGACTGAAACGTCGACACTTTCTACTTGAAATTTTTGCTGCAATAAAGAAGCACTATTTTTGAACCATATCAAGTCCTGTGAGTGCTTTCCTACAAGGTATTTTATATTATGGCCAGGATTAGCACCAAGGCATTACAAGACCGGGAGCAGTGAGTGCGGGACACGAGGAGTTTATAACCATTTTTTGTCGGATATACCTGGTACGTCCGAGGTTGGGAAGGGGTTAATATCCCTGTTCCACTTTTTTTTTTATATATACCAGTATTGGGGATACAAGATAGAAGAGACAAATCTCTAGCAAAAGTGCATGCTTGCATTGTACAGAAGAAAAAAAAAAACTGGACATTTTCTCAATCAGAGAGCACTGGATGCTCTGTAGTGGCATCACACTAACATACTCATTAAGGGGGGTTGATAAATAATTGCATATTAAGAATCATAAACACATATAAATATTGCCGGACATATTCTCTGTGTCAAGCTAACATATTCACAACATTTAGATGTTTTTGTAATTTAAACATTCCAAAAAGCAATGGCAAAGGAAATTAAAATTCACAGTAAAATCTCAATTTCAGAAGATAAAACATTTTCAACTCACATTATCATTAGAAGGATGTGCAATTTTGTATTACCAAAATAATTTGACAGTGATCAGTAAATTATTTTTGTTTATTTTCAAAATCCCTTAATTTGTTTATGAAGTTTATTTTGTCCTTGTCTTGCTAAAGTTTAATATTCATGAGTACTCTGCCATTGCTAATTCAGTGTTGCATACTTCCTTTGACACTCAATGCCTTTTCACCTGTCCTTGCTATTTACATCATTCTCTTGCTAATGTCTAGAATTAAACCTGACTCCATCATAGCAAACAGCTGTTGTGCATTGACAACATCTTGGCAGTCTTTTCTGCCCAGTTACCCCTGAAACCATCCAATTAAGGACATTTATGTATTATTTGTTTGCAGAATAGTATATTCATATTAATGCACTGATGAACAGAGATGTGCAGATTGGACTCAAACTGATCTGCTGACATATTTTTGGTTTTGCCCATACCTTCTCATTTGCATGAATGAGATTAATGGACCAGAGTATTTGCCAAATATTCTAAAATAGAACAAATAACTGAATAGTTCAAACATGAATAACTTTCTGTTATCAATAACACAAAAAAAGAATAATCTGTTATATACATACATATATAGAAACATTTACTAATCCCCATTTTCGTTTAGGCCATATTAAATAATTAAATTGTCAACATCAGACTCAATTGATAAGTTGTTTGTTGCATTACCTGTAATGCAAAACAACTGGCTAAAAGTAAAAACCCACAAGTATTTATTTGTTTGTTTTATAGAGAAAGTTTATTTTTATGCTTAATTCATACATTTCTTTTTTTTTTTTAAACTATAGTCTTTCATGTTGTTATAATTCATTCTTTAATTTTTTATTTATTTTTTATGTGTTTTTCTTTTTCCAAAACAGTCTCTGACTATTGGAGATGAATTAATGCCTATAATGCCTATAATAAAACCTGCTGGGAACGGTTCTATGTGTGGGCTGGATCCTAGCAACAGAAACAAATATATATCTCTGAATTCATTGGCAGCATTCAACCTATAAAACAATGGCAAACCACCAATAACCAAACAGCTATTTAATTACCATATATAAACTTCTTTCTAGAAATATAATTTAGTGTGATAGGTGTTGTACCTACCTCAATTTCTTTCCACCATTTTAATGAACTCTATCAAAGAATAGACTAAGTAGATCACCTATTTCAGATGTGTAGCCTTTCCACTATTAAGAGTGGATGGTTTTGCTCTGTGGACCAATTAATTATATTCACCTACCATATATGCTTGCATGTGTTTAGGAGTGCTTGCTATATTACCATAATTATGTTCTTTGCAATGTTTGTTTGGTCTCATTTTTGGAAAACATTTATTATTATTTTTTTTAAATATAGGTGTATTCTGTTTCTACAAGTTGCATATTTTTATTTCACTATTTTAGCACGCATATAATGAATAAATGTTAGAGTTTATTGTACTTTTGGAACTCTTTTAGATACATTCAGCTCTCAACAGAAAAGAGGAGGAAACATTGAAATATTGGCAACACTGAACCACTATCATAGCCTCAGAAAAACATTTTACCTGTTGCACAGGAACAAAAGTTAAATAACGCCATATCATTACAAAAAACCTATATTGATCAGTGACATTTTCTTATATTTCTAATATATATATATATATATATATATATATATATACATAAAACATTAATAAAAAATACCTAGAGAAAGTAGAACAAAAATGACTAGAGTCTGTTAAAAATGGTAACATTTTAGAGAAACAAAAGATCTTCTGAGAAGCTTCGAATAGACAAATGAAATATACCATTTACTATACAGGAATATTTTTTTAGAAAAAAAAGAGATTTGTGTTTTAGAAAGGTTTCAACCAACCATAATATGAAATGTAAAGTTTGTAATTAGACCAGAGCTAATGAGTCATGGAGTGATTATGAAGTGACTTCAAACCGTCCAACTACCACCTGTTGAGATCAGATTTTATTTTGGCAAAAGTTATCAAAAATGATGCACTCTGACATTTTGAACTGTAGAAGATAGCTGAAATGAGATATGTTATCACAAAAACAGACACGCACAAGGAAGCATCTAGACATAATAGAACATTTTAAAACCTGTCTAAAGATAAAGGGCAAAGCAGATTAAATAGAGCTGCTGTGCCTTACTTAACCTCTTAACATTTCTAGAATTGTATTTTTACCATTTCTTTTTCACATACTCTGTTATTATTGACATTGCAACAGCATCAGTAGTTATAGCCAACTTTAAAAGGCTGTAAACCAAGAATCATTTGATTATTTTCAGTTCTGCCTCCCATTTTAGTTTAATATTGGGATAGTCTACATGTTTAGTGACAATCATCTTCTAACGTAGCGTTCGTTTTAATTGACGGTTTCCAATAATGTCTTGTTTGTCAACAAACCGGTTGTAATTTCTCAATTTAATTACCTTATAAATGTAGGGATCACCAATTAGTCACCAATTAGTCTCAAATGTTCCCTTAATTTTTGCAGCACCTATAAGCAACAATACAATCTTGTCTTGTGCTTGCTTCTGTAGATCCTTATGGTGTTGAGAAAGTCTATCACTCAGTATCAACATGAATAAACAAAGGTACAATTTCAATTCTCAGAGGTAATGATCCATATAAACCAACATATCAGTAATCAATAAAACAATTTTGATTAATTTCTCATGTGAGTATATAATAAGAAGAGAGTTGTGGGGAGGGGGGAGCTGAACACTGAATGAACAGGACACAGGTTGAGAGAGCTCCAAAAACCTAGCAGACTTAATAAGTCTCAAAAAGGGTGATTTAAATTATTAAATGATTCTCTGGACAAGGGTATACATCATACTGTGAATGCCTGGGTACCTTCTTAACTGAAATGCCTGGAGTCTGAGTGCACCTTCGGAGATGAGGGCTTCCTGTGGCCTCCACCTCAATCATGGGCGGCAGACGTGGCTGATCTCCTGCTGATTCTACGACTTACCGGCAGTTTAAGTGTTGTATTCCCCACACTCTGGACCAGTGACTCCCCACTGGACTGAATATCAGGGTTTTCTCTCCTTCAGTGAGCTGCCTGAGAGCAATACAGATAGGACCGGGTGACAGCGAACAAGATGGCAGGCGCACCCCCTGACATCCACAGGCCACATACAGCAACATGCAAGTCAAATGGGGTGGCCTCACCCCCACTTTTTTTTTGTTATTGTGCTCAGTCATAATGGTTATTTCAATTCCCAGCTAGCATTTTCAACTAATGTTTTATCCCTATTGTTCTAGCCTAGTCAGTGTGTTCTTGCCTGTCTGATATTTCTCTTTTTCCTTGTTTTGAAGTTTATATAATACCTAACATTCAGACAGGATTTTTTTAGCATGATGCATACCTAAAATTAATATGTCAAACTAGTCTTCTTAGCATATACATTTAGCTTACAGGCCTAGCTAGATTATGTATCTTGGTACTATTTTTTTTTAAAATTAGGTATGACCAAATAAATGTATTCTGTTACAAAACGTGTACATCTTTGTTTTTTATCTTCTCATGCAGGTAAAGGCTTTCTGATAACTTCAATAATAATAGATTGACATAAATGAGAGTTGTGCAGGTCAGTATACATATTTTGCATAATTATACTTAGAAATATAGATACAGGTTTATAATTAACACAATGCATAGATGGGCCTGCATACATCGTGATCTCTGTGAGATTTGTTTGCTGACTCTTTTGTACATATTTTAGTACAACCATACATGGGAAATACATTTGAAACATTTGATTACTGATGAGTTAGCTTACATATATTTCCTTCTCTGATAAACTATCACAGAGACAGAGGGGTAAGTCCCTTACATTCTACTTGCCACTAGGTTTACCCTGGGCATCCTCCACACAATAATGTGGCTGTCCATGCTTCCAGCTTAAGTTCTGGCCACAATATCTGCTATAACCACATGCTAAGATGGAGCTATTGCTGGAGCTGGAATTATTCAAAGAGTCATGTAACACTCCAGGAAGAGGCTGTCCATATGAACAGGAACCCTTTATAGAAGCTCTGAGTGTGCTCAGTCCGGTGCGTGGTTATTCTGAAGCTTTGGCTAAGTTTACCTGGAATAATGTTATTTTTTCCTGTTCCAGACCCTGTTACTGCCCTGTGTATATGTTCCCTGAGCCTACCCTGCTTTCAGCATCTTTAGCTTGCTTCCTTTGACTGTCTGATGTAATTTTTGTGTGCTTCCCTTAGATACCTTGCTTGGACTTTGTTTTTTCAATAAAGCTCCCATGCCACTACAATCACCTAGGATCCTGTCCTCAATTTCATGTTCCCTTACAGGTTGTGCTTGTAAGGGTGTGTTGGCTTGCTGATGTTAGGTTCCAGCTCTTGATCATCCTACCAGGTCAGTGACAGAAACTGCATTGCACATTTCTATATTTTAAGGGACACTCTAATCACAAAAACAACTCTAGCTTTATGAAGCAGCTTTGGTGTATTGATTGTGTCTATAAATTCTCACAGCTTAATTTTCTGCAAGTTAGGAGTTAAATCACTTTAGTTTCTGTTTATGCAGCTCTAGCCACATATACCCTTGCTGTGACTCCCACAGTCTGCATGTAAACAATAGTTACATTTTCAATCAGATGTTAACAGTTTTTATCTCCTGCTCTGTAAATTAAACTTTAATCACATACAGGATGCTTCTGCAGGGTCTAGCAAGCTATTAACAGTGCTGTAGATAAGACATTTTAAATTATACAGAATTTGAAATAAAGAAATTGTAAACATTAGATCTCACTTTACAGGAAGTGCTTAGGAAGGCGGTGCACATTACTTGCAGGGAGGAGTGACTAGAGCTGGATAAATAGATTATTTAACTCTTAAATGGCAGATAACTGAGCAATGAGACAGAGTTTATGCTCTATACACTGAACCAGGTTCATTAAGCTAAAGTACTTTTAGATATGTTTATAATGCAAAGTTTTGGGGTTTTGAAAAGAGAAGAGGATTGGAATACTATGGTTACATAAACTAAATGGTATTTCAGTGGTAATCTGAAATGTGATACCTGTCTATTTCACAGAAAAAGTGTTGCTTACCATACATTTCCTCCTGATTTCCATAAGGTCCCCTGATATCCTGGACAGATATCATGTATCTGTGTTTTAATTTATTTTCCTCTTGCTCCAAGCGAAGGTGGAGAGCAATATGGAAACATGCCGGGAGAGAATAATAGGTCTATAGCAACTGCGGTCTGCAAGGAAAACACAGCTGCAATATAGTGATATATGACCACATGTACAAGAGTACAGTGCAAGATGTAAGGAGCTGTGCTGCCAACTCAGTGAAGTATAGCTACCAGAGGCTGCATGGTGTAGGACTGCAGCATTTTGGCCCTCTTTCTGCATATGAAGTTGGAGCTCCCTTGATGTAAGCAGGTAGTAGAGTATGGTAATGGAGAAAAGGGAACTGGAGATTTGTTTGTATGGAAAAGAGAGATGGAAGTAGAGAAAACAGAGAGGAAAAATATGGTGACAAGGGAATAAGGAAATAGTCTTGGGAAGACAGAGTCACAATGAGATGGGCAATGATAAAAGGATAGAGAAAGTATATGTGTACAAACACTCCACACAATTACACACACACTGATATTTTACATATACACCCCTGCATTCAAACTCATGTATTCCCATCTGCCATGCATCCACATCTACATTCATATACACTGGCAATTAAAAAAAATGCACTTTCATATGCACTTTCAAATGCACGTGCATATGTTCACACCCTGGAAATCAACACAGGTTCATCCCTTAGTTCACACACATAGTGACACTCCACACAAATACACATCATTATTATTGAAAAAACAAAGTCCAAGCAAAGTATTCAAGTGAAGCACACAAGGTTAAGTCCAAGGTCATGGCAGGGAGCAATTGTTCATTCACACAGCAACTTGCAGATATCACTATGGAATACTCATGTTATGCAGTCATACACAGTGAATACTACATTACAGATTTACAGTTACTCCTAAGATATGGATCCACCCCATCATCCATCTATTTATTATTATAATGCCACAGTTAGTCATATGTTGCAATAACATTTCTAATTAATATCTTTGTTTCTCATGTACCCCTGCACACATGCATTGATTTAATAAGTACATTTTAATATGAAATTCTGCGTAAACACATTTTAATGTGTTTTAAAACAATATTAAGGTTAGGGTTAGTTTTAAAAGTTTTTACTGTGAACAATCACTTATTATTATCTGTTGTTTAACAACAGTTTAATACTGAACAATGCTATGCTATTTTTCATCATAAAGATAACCTTTTCTTTTTAGCTCTTTAGCGTGTTAAACTTTGAGGTATAAAAACCATTAACATACCCTGGTGTCTACAAGCAGGTATCCACAACCAAGTCATAATTTAACAAACAAGATATTAGAAAAGTTGTCTTGGATATCCTTAAATTCACAAACTCATAAATCGTGTATATATTTTTTATATCAAAATATAATTTGATGAAGCAAAGTAAGATTCCCCATACAATTTACATTAGGTGGTATGTGTGTAAGGAGACATATCACTTGATAACCAAAGGGATAGGAATTTCAAGGAGAGAGTGAAAATGTGGCTGTAATTCAGTCAACGATCTCTGACGGTATCATAAAGGTTTATGAGATCATCAGAACTGTGAGACTGAACTGCACTTCATGTCATCAATCTTTTTCTCTCTCAATAGCATTTTTTACGAGAGATGCAGAACAGGTCTTGGGTTTTAGGCTTGTAAAAATTTTATTGGAGAATTGTAAGAAAGAAAGGGGGTTTTACAACATAAAATTGGTAAGTAGAGAAAAGAAAGAGTTATTTTATGACACAGCATGATGTATGGCCTGTTTGTGGTTTTTCAAAAGTTAAGTAGAAATGTATCCCATTAAGGACTCAATATAGGAAATAATATACACAAGATATTTGGTACTAAAATTTTATTTCAAACTAAGTAGCAATTTAAAGGTCACCAGTTCCATTCTACTTCAGATTTCATTCCAATAATAACATAAGACTATCAAATTAAATAGAAGCCATTAGCTATAGGTATACTTACATAACATTGTCAAAAACAAATGTGTAAATAAGTATAGAAACAAACAAAAATATTTTGTGCTTTATGATTATTTTCTGTATGCTAGGGAATAGTGATGTCCCGAACTGTTCGCCGCGGACTCATCATTGAGTAAACTTTGACCCTGTACCTCACAGTCAGCAGACACATTCCAGCCAATCAGCAGCATACACTCCCTCCCAGACCCTCCCACCTCCTGGACAGCATCCATTTTACATTCATTGTGAAGCTGCATTCTTAGCAAGCTGTCCAGGAGGTGGGAGGGTCTGGGAGGGAGGGTCTGCTGCTGATTGGCTGGAATGTGTCTGCTGACTGTGAGGTACAGGGTCAAAGTTTACTCAATGATGAGTCCGTGGCGAACCGTTCATGGCGAACCATTCGTGGCGAACCGTTCGCGAACCGTTCGGCAAACCGTTCGGGACATCACTACTAGGGAAATGAATGACAAATCATGAACATGTTTTTCTTTCTTACTTCTTGGTTTTTAATTACATGGATTCAAATAAAAACATATTTTTGAATACATACAGTGTAATTTGCTCAAGTGATAATTCAAACTGTATTTCAATTCTTTAAGGTCAAGGGTGCCAAACTGAGTTCGGCTTCCTGGTTAGCTAAATTTGAAACTCACTTTGAATTCTTACTTTAGTAAATAACCCTGATAATGTGCTATATGGCCAATATGTGCAAATATGCCAAGATTATTAATAAAGACTATGACAAAGAGTCTTCTTTTTTTTTTTACTAATAAACTTTTCGAAAAAAGATATCCACTGAAATTCATACGATAGGCATATTTAAGAGCTAGGACTCTGAATTGCCGTCTATCCTCTGTTCGTACTCCCACCTCTGATGCTCACCTTCAAGACTTTCTATGGACCTCCTTTCCCTTTACCGTTAGATGCTCACCTAGTCTCCACAAAAAATCATTAAAAACTCACTTTTTCACAAAAGCATATCAATTAAACTGTTAATTGCTCCAAAACCCCACACTAAGTCTTCATACAATACTATTCTACCAAACTACTTCCCTAATACTTTACCCTACTCCCTCTAGCATCTAAACCCCTGTTTCTGTGCGTCAAATTTGTCTGGTTACACATACATGTTTGTTAGTCCACCCATAGTAAAGCACTACGGAATTTGTTGGCATTATATAAATATAATAATAATAATAATAATAATAATAATAATTGTGATGGATCGCCTGGCACCCCGACTGGGTACCTCCGTCAATCGCTGCTTCCTAGTACTCACGAGTACCATAAGCACTGTACTGGAGCACCATAACCACCATAAACCACACAAACCGCCACAGCTTGGTTGGGGTCTTGCCGTCCTCCACCAACCCTGGACCCAAGACCAGGATCCAGCTTCCAGTGGGTAGACCTCTTCTAGTCCAGAGAGCATAGCAGGAACAGCTCTTAGAAGAGCTAGTGATTATGCTCAGGGGAGTATTGTGATATAGCAATCCCCAGAGTGAATGAAGTTCTCCAATCCCCTAAACATGAGCCAAGACTTCATGAAGGGGTAAACGGATCTGTTTAATGGAAGCCCCAGCTGGTCTTTTATGAGAATACCCAAGCAAGCTGTACACCCACATGGACCTTGTTGGGGACAGGGACACAAACTTACAAACCAATGATAACAGTTTACAATGTAGGACACTCCCACATACAATACAATAAGCCTTCCCCTTTATTATGAGATAATTGAGTCAAGCACTATACTAAACTCAATTATCTCCAAACACAAAAAACACACATTTCTAAAAAGTCCCAAAAGTACCCCAAAACACATAGTATCCCCACAAATGTTGCATTCCCTGATAGCCCTGATCTGGGTGACCAATATATCCAAAAATCACCCAGATCAGTTCAGGGATTCACAAACGTTATGGAAGTCATAGTTTTTAACGACCGCAGGCATGTTCCCATAGCCGAAAATAGTTCCATAGAATTGTGCCGCTGGAGGACTAACTGCGAGGTTTTCATGCCGAAAATAGTTCCAGGACATTCACGGCTAAGTCTCCCTAAAGTCTATTTGCGGTTTTGGTCCATGCGAACAAGGTGGTCGTCACCTTGTGGTTGGCCATAGGAATTGCGGCCACCCAGATGAACACTTAGACCACAGAGATTCAAATTTCAACCATGTATCCATTAATCTTAACAAGCTCCAGGGTGGTCTTCGTTTCGTGCGGCTGTTCGGTAAATGACCCATATAATCCTAATTGCACGAACAGAGCCTGTTATAAGTCCAAGAGGCCTAATTGGTGTTTTCAAATAGGATTTTAACACAGAGGCCATAGTCGCAGGGTATGAGGCTGGCAAACAGGCCCCTCCAAAAACCAGTGGCGAGGATACCTTTGTCACAATAATAATAGGACGTTAAAAGGGAAATGTCATGAAGGGGATTCTGGTACCCAGGTAAGTCCTCTATCTCCAAATTAAAACATTTTATGTTTCATTATTTAATTTTGGAGCTTTAAGTTAACTGGAAGAAATCCCTATGCAGATTCCTTACTCTATGATTGCCATTAAAATGTCACACAATAAAAAAAATGCTTCAATCTTCATTACTCAACATAATTGTTATTTTCCTGTGATCATAGACATTTTTTATTACAAGAACTGTTAGTTACATTTTACATAATAAACCTAAAGTAATCTTTACAAAATTTCCAAATACAAAATGATCTATTAGCACAATCTTAACTTTAAAAACCAATTACCACAGTACATATAGTGACAAATCTTAGGGAGAAGTTGGACCATATTAACTGTAATTATAAGAGGTGTATTACATGTACTCATATACCCCATGGAGCAACCTTATTTATGTCAATAGCTAATTTATCTTACTACGTAATACCACATAATATTACTTGAAGAACCCATTTGTAATATACCTATGAATGTACAACTCAAGGTTACAACATATTGAACAAACATATAAAAATAAACAAACAAAAATGTATTTATAGGAAATAGAAATGCAATCTTAAAGGGACACTATAGTCACCATAACAACTGCAGCTTAATGTAGTTGTTCTGGTGAGTATAATAGCTCCCTTCAGGCATTTTCATGTTTACCTTGCCCCTAGGGACACCTCCAAGTGACCACTCTTTAGATGGCCACTGGAGGGGCTTCCTGGCTCAGGGCTGCACAGTAAGCAGGGAGTTGTGACTATGGCTACATAAACAAAATGATTTAACTCCAAAATGGCAGGGAATTGAGCAGTAAGACTGCAGGCACATGATCTATACATCAAAACTGCCTCTTTACGCTAAAGTTGTTTTGGTGACTATTGTGTCCCTTTAATGAAGAATTGAAAGATCACTATTTCACCAAGGCTACTTTATCTCAATGTATATCAGGTCCCCAATGCTCTACATAGAAAATGGAACACACCTCAGAAGGCCATGCCTCCTCTATGATGTTGTTGGAGGTGGAAATTTGAACAACATTGAGGTAGTCTTGATGATGACAAAGGTAATTAAAACATTTATTCTCAACTATGGACATGTTTGTATTCCTAATGCATTAATGATTCTTTAAGATACAGTGTATACATAGTATCCTTTTAAATGGACTAGATTTTTGTTAGATATATTGTTTTTGTTCTTGTTTAACCCCTTAAGGACTGAGGCAGTTGTACAAGATCAGATCAAAACAAATCGTAAACAAAACTTTGAATTTGAGCTTTATGTCTGATCAACCATAATTTACATCTTTCATATTAAATGCACCCACTCTTATTATACGTCATTTTGTTCAGGAGAAACAGGGCTTTCATTTCATATAAAATGTTAATATATGAAACATAATTTAATATGAATAAAATATTTTAAAAAATTAAGATGCTGTTATAGTTTTAGTTCTGCATGGCATTTTAACTGTGGATGTCATAATACTGTTAGCTGTTACTGCAATAAAGTACACATATTTGAATTCAGCGATGTTTCACAAGTAAATCAGTACCCCTCATGTATAGCTTTTATGTTATTTTGGAAAGTTACAGTGTCAAATATAGCACGTTACATTTTTCAGTTTATACACATTGAAATTTGCCAGACTGGTTATGGTGCCTTTGAGACCAAATGGTAGCCAAGGAAATTACCCCCATGATGGCACACCATTTGCAAAGGTAGACAACCCAAGGTATTATGATCTTTTTTAGTAGCCACTTAGTTACAAACACGGCCAAAGTTAGCGTTCATATTTGTTTGTGTGAAAAATGCAAACAACTAATTTGAATGCTAATTTTGCACAGTGTTTGGCTACTAAAAAAGACTGGACATACCCCATTTGTAATACCTTGGGTTGTCTATTTTTGTAAATGGTTTGCTATCATGTGGGTAATTCTCATTCCTGGGCTACCATACAGTCTCAAAGGCAAGATAACCAATCTGGCAAATTTCAATGTAAAAAAACAGAAATGTAAACCTTGTATTTGACTTTGTGACCTTTGAAAACACCATAAAACCTGTACATGGGGGTACTGTTATACCCAGGAGACTTTGCTGAACAGACATATTAGTGTTTCAAAACATTAAAACATTTTACAACAATGATATTGTCAGTGAAATGGCTGTGTGTGTGTGAAAATTGCAAAAAAATGGCCCTTTTTGCACTTTTACATTAAAATTTAAAATGGACAACTTACATCATAGTCCAACTCAAACAGGAAAATGCACTAATTGCAAATGAACACGAAAAATAGAAACATTGTTTAATTTCTCCTCTCGCATGTTTTATATATATATATTTTTATATATAGAGCAAAGAACAGCTTATAACAATGCGTGACAGGGACATAAAATGGAAGTGCCCAGGTGCAGAACAAAGAGATGTGGATTAATAGTACATTTAATTTTATTATTCACACCTCATTAATATATATATATATAAAAAATTTAACTATAAGGATAAATAAACATATTAAAAAAAACAAAAAAAAAAACTGGGAAATATCAGTTCCCCTTTAGTTTTGTGTAAATATGAAAAAAAAAAAAAAAAACAATTCGCTATAATAAAAGATGCTTGTGTTCAACCCCTTAAGGCAAGAGACAAATGTCCAGCTTCTGAACCATAACAAAAGCTAGACTTGTGTTTGTCTAACTGTAATTTAATGGTTTCACCTATTATATTATATGTTGTTGTTCAAAAGACAGATTTGGCTTTCTTTTAATATGCTATATGTATACCTAACACAATATTAAGTATGATTATTTTTTTTAAATCTCACAGTTTTGCTTATCATAATTTCTGCTCATTAAGTGCAACTAAAGAAAAAGAAGTTGATATAGATTATTGTATCAGTCCTGATTGTAAAATGTTTCATATGTGGAGGATCTCAATTCATTTTTGGTAGTTCAAGTTAACTCTATACCATCCCTAGCCTTACATCATCCTATGCTTACAAAACTCTAACATAAAACCTACCCAAACCTCAGCCCTGCACTATTCTTACCCTGGGAAAGCATTAACCCTAACCCAGTATTAACCTTTGCCTTACACTAGCCAAAACTGTTCATGAGATCTCCCTCTCATGCTGCAGCATTGGCATGCTCTCCCTGCCAATCACACTTTAATTGGTACTGGGCAGCTGGAGAAGCCCAGCGCCAATCACTATTGGCAGGTCAGGCATGTAGGGAGACCAGGATCAATTTAGATCTTGGGTTCTCTGTCAGCCTGGGAGAAAACAATGAATAACCTCACGTGACATCAGCACTTGATTAAAATGGATATAAAGCACTAATTTTGAGTGCTGCATTCAGTTCGCCTGTCAGTTTGCAGCTCCAGCCAACAGAGGCTCCAGTTATCTGTTAATACCTGGGTATTTCTAGTGTGAGCAGGGATTTAACCCTGTTAACACCAAAGGTGCAGGAGACTCCATGTTAAAGCCCACTTTATAGAGGACAGCATGGAGCATCCTGGCATCAATGCTCCTTCTAAGTATGCAAATCTTCTGTAATGTATTATTATTATTATTATATTGGTTAAAATGGCATATGTTCTATGTCAGTACTGTCTGGTTTATTTGCTGTGGAAAGACATATTTTGTAGGGTCAACACAATGACACACTGGGTTCATGAGCCTAATGTTAGATACTTGCTAATTTCACCATCAACACAATCCTCATCCATTTTTAAGAGCTAGATGGGAGATTGAACGTAACCTCCTCCTGCTCCTCCTTTTGCTTGTTAGAAGTCTCCACATTAGAATAGTTAAGAAAAATAAAAGTAAAAGACTATATGGTCAAATATGAATTCCATATTTAGTAGTCATGTACACCAGCCATGCCGTGGCTGGCAGCATGTCTGCTTAACAAAGAGCAATCTAATTTAGAAAGGTAGGCAAACTAAATAAATTACATCAAAATATCTCAACAAAAAGAAAATTCTTAGATAGGAGGCTTACTCACTCACTCATTTGGTATTACTAACAAAGAGCAGTGTTACTAATAAAATACAAGGGGAGACACTGCACAGGTTCCCTCATGCACCTACCTGTGGACATTGGCTGGGTAATTGAAATTAAATAATGGGGTGTGGACTGGTCCCTCCCTCAACCCATGGCTAGCTGCTGGGTGCTCTATTAAATAATAGAACTAGTCCTTCCCAACCTCCACCTATGAGTGGCTAATAATTAAATCAAAGGGGAGTCCAGAGTATCCCTCCAGGCACCACCCATGAATAGTGAGTAGAAGCTATTTGAAAATGTAGAACTGGGTGAACATGCCTATGTTAGTCAATTATTGGTACCCAGTTGCTAATAAAATACCAGGGTGAACCTTGGCTTAGGTCTCCCCACACCCCCACTTGTAAGTACCAGGTGGGAACTTAAAATTAAATCATGGGAGGAGGATAAGAGAGTGCTAACAGGCAAATGTCATCTCTCATGTCAAGTTTTTTGTGACTTAGTTCTTGTTTTATTTTTAAAAGTAGTTTTGAAATAAAATGGATTATTGGGGTGTCTGAAAAAAGAAGATTTAGAAGAAAAGAAGATTTGGAACAAAAGAAGATTTAGAAAAAAGAAGACTTCTGGAGGTAAGTATTTTCTTGCTGATTAATGTTTAGTATATATACACCTCCATCCACAGCATGGTAGTTGAGTGCATAAAGAAGGTATTTCAACTTCCTTATACTAATGTGGGGGTCGTATTGAATATGAGGCAATTCAAACGAACCGAAATGACACATGAAGAAAAGTTGGTTCACCTGAATCGAAGTGTGTTTTCAGACACATTGATTGATGTTGTGATGGGCAATTGTACGATAATATACATTGCTAAACTGTAATTCTTAAACGGTACCATGTTTTTTTAAATAATAGCCACTCGACTACTTTCAGTGCATAACATGCTGCGTAGTTCTAACTTACGCCATTTTGTTTTTAGCTAAATACAATAACAAGAATGCGTAAACATCTTCAAGGCTATGCTACGTCATTCTGACTTCTCATGGACTTTTTCTTTTTCATTTATGAACTGCATTAACCTTAAAATGAATTAACCTATACATTACCAGTAGTAATTAGAAATAGTAAACTATATATATGTATATATATACACATGATGGCCAATGCTGGACAGACACTTAGGGACCGACTTTGAAGGTGACATATACTGAGAGATTACCTGTAATCAGGCAGGGTATGTTATGCTAATACTTTATATGTATTGCAAGCATTTATTCATTTAATTATATATACTCTGCTTTATGACATATTAATGGATTATTACGTTTTGTATATATGTATTAACTTATATTCAATAAACTATTTTATTAAGACAAAAGTTATTGCTTACAACTCCCTATTTCATTGTATTCTCTATTATTTATATATTTAAATAGAGAAACTCTATACCGACTAGATAATATTTTAGCTAAGATATCTGTATGGTTAGCCTTGCTAAATTATATGTTTTAAGACATTATAGTGGTAAATAGGGGTACCAGCAGTTACAAGCTATTTTTTTTTTGCCATGCACAAGTTCAGTATTTGCTAAAATCAGAAAGAGTTGCATCTACTATATTTCCCTTATATAATATATTAGTAACCTGATCAAAAAAATATTATAATCCTCCATGATTTCCTCAGGGTAATTTAAGGCTTTGGTAGTTCTTCTTATAAGCCTTTAGATCAGTGATCTCAAACGCTGGCACCCCAGATATTAATGATGTACAACTATCAGAATTATTTTGAATACAATAGAACACCAGAGAATCATGGAAGTTTTAGTTCAGTAACATTTAGTGGCCAGAATTTGTGATGCCAGCTTTAGATTATAAAATGGTATAGTGATTCTCTTCTTTAAAGGGACATTATAGACAGCCTCTAGAGGTGCTTCCATGTTGGTAGGTGACCTTTGGTCACCTAACTTACACTTGACTTCATCACGCCATGCATGAAGACACCCAGTGTCGGCTAAAACCCCATATGAGAGCATTGTTTCAGTACTTTTCTATGGGGTTGTTCTAATGAACTCGCGGTGCTTGCCCCGCATGTACATTAGCTCCATGACGTCGGACAAATTTGAGGGAGAAGGAGCGCAGATAGAGCCTGACCCAGCACGGAGGTACACAAGCACTGGAATTAGATAAGTGAATTAATTCAGGGATTTTAACCCTTTGAGGCTGGGTGGGGGAGGGGGTGCGAGCAAAGGTGCTCTATATAGTACTATAGTGCTGCAAATATAATTTTGTGTATAAACTTATTGACCTGTAATGCTTGTCAAGTTCAATTTTCATGTCATATGTAGCTATTCCGGGTATTCCGTGTTAATTGATAAATCATCTGACAGCTCTACATGTACAAATCTTTTAGTACTTTACTAATCATGGTACCACACCATCTATTATAATAGATGTATCTTCTTTTAATTTAGAGAATTATATAGCTATCTCAATTCCACCTCCTCAGCTTCATGAATACTCTCTATTGACAAAGATTTTCTATCTAAAAAATGAAGTGAAGTATTAATATATATACCAAAAAGTAAATAATGCGTTAGCACTCTACTGAACCACTGGGTCAAGTTTTGAGGTCACCCTCCAAAGACTTAATCACAAAATACTGAAAAATATAAATACAATACTGCACTCCAAAAACATTTTTTTGGTGCAAAAAAATTGTAAGCTTGGTTTTATTTGTGTTTCATTGCATCATTGGTCAGGTATGAAGTTAGACATATAGTACAAATTGAACAAATCAATTTATACTGAAAAAGGGATAGCAGGAAGAAATTATATATCTGTGAGTATATATTAACAAAGAATGATGTACCTCCCGTCTGTTGACTAAGCCACTAGGTTTCTTCAATAAACGTGAGATATATAAAGAAGCAAAGTGCAAATGCTAAGACCAAAACCAAAGTGCAAATGCTAAGACCAAAACCAAAGTGCAAATGCTCAATATAATTGATCGCCTGCAGCTAAGTGACAGAGTTCAATCACCTCCTTGCCCCCTAGAAATGGGAATAAAAGTAGGGTACATAAACTAAGTATCACTGCCCTTAATATACTAAGATCAAGTACAAAGAATGTGCTGAAGTGCAATACCTAAAACCACCACCATAATAACACAGAGCCTGATTAGTTCTCTGGGATATTAAAGCACAATAGATATACCACAAAATACAGACAAAACTAATATATGCACACTCAGATCTATTGTAGATGCTTGTAAAGTAGGAACTTGACTCATTCTTGGTTGTACACTTATCCATACAAGTGGCTGCAGTTAAAAATGAGAACTAGAGGGTCTCTAGGGTAGTTGATAAGAGCACTAGTTAGTGTCAGTTGGTGTCCCCTGACCTGTATCCTTACATATCATCAGCTCTATACAAAACAATCAAAAAGGAAAAAAGAAAAAAAAGAAAAAAAGAGTGAAAAAATTTAAAAAAGAAACTACAAAAAATAAACTACAAAAATGAACAATATGCAAGAGTTCATGTAACATTGGTTTTTCATTGCCCTTGTTTGTACATGATACAATGACAATAAAGTTGAATCTGAATCAGTGAATCTATCTTTAGTTTGATCTCACCACTCTTGTTCCAAGCAGATAAATAGCAATCAAGTAGATCCTTACATGTAGAGGATGAAGGATATCCTTGTATTGTTTTTATATGTTTAATAATATATATAGTCTTTTTTGCTTTACATATGTATATTATTTAGTTCTACACACCCTACACATTTCTCCTTTTTTCTCTTTTTCACCCTTGCTAGAACTCCTCATTCTGTTAAAATTATATTTGTAGTATTTCCCATTGCATCTGCACTCTATTACTCATTACCTTTTATGACTGAAAAAGTTACATATTTACTTTGAGATTTTTTTTTAACTTCTGATATCATTAAAATAAAATGTGATTTTGTGTCTTTTAATCAGCTCCAGGATATTTACTAATATATTTTAATAATGCTATACTTGGATCAGAGATGTCTTACTAAAAAGAAAATATGATCATAGAGTGCAGTCACTGCAGTGTCAAAAACAGAAACATATTTCACCTGGTGCAGCATATGTGTAAAGACTGCTGTGGTTCAACCAGCAGAAATACCAGGAAAGCAAAAATAGGAACAACAATGCACAGCTCTGTAGACATAGCCCACTAGTGAATCCCACGTGTAATGAAGACCATACAGAAAACAGACATTTTTTCTCATGCTCATTTATGTATTGACAAAAGAATAGGGGTCCCAAAATATCTGTTCTCTCTATGCTCTTCAATATATGTGGGTTTCACTAGTGGGCCATGTTACCTAAGCTGCACATTATATTATATAAAACATACACACAATACACATCTAAACATTGTTTACTATACAACAGGATACTACATGCAAACCTGAACAGAAATGTTATACCCATTGTTTCTATTAAAACAAAGTACACCAACAGTACACAGTGTTTAAGAATATAACTGAAAGCAATTTACAACAAAATATTTAAAATTATTTTGATCTTTTGATATCCAGAGAGGTAAACAAAAGAAAAAAGAACCAAAAAATAAATAAACCATAACTTCTCCCTATATCATTCCATTCCATTACGGTAATCTACATTTCAAAATAAAAGTGATGTGTAAGGGAATGTCATAAAAATTATTTAAACTGCAGAATTCAAATACATGTAAAATAACATTCAATAAAGCACACAAAATAAATTGGAGGAATTGTGATGAAAGATATTTTGACTTATGCATATAAAAGAGTCGATTGGTAAAATATTTGCTGTTTTCTAAAATATGCCTGGCTATCTAATCTGCTAATCTAAATCCACATTACTATTTTTTTTTTGTTACATGTTTGATTAGTTAATAACTTTTTAATTTTTCAAAGATGACAGCATTGCAATATACTAAATAATACTTGTAAGCAACTGCCAATAGAGCAATAGCCATTTTAACATAACAATTTAAATATATTCTAACCACTTTAAACTAGCAGAATGCTATATATAAAAATATAAAAAATATCATACCTCAAATGGAAGCTCTGTAAGGTCTAAATTCCCTGAAAAATCCAACTTTTCAAGATTTTCACAATCTCCTAATTCAGGCGGTATGTTCTTTAAGTTGTTGAAACTAACATTGAGTTCTTTAAGATTTGCCAAATAACCTGTTGCAATAAAAAATATATATATTACTGCATATTGCTAAATAACATGTTGTTATAAAAGAAAATATTACCACGTACAATATTTCTAATATAATGGGAATCTGCATAACTCGCCACTCTGTCACTCTCTAGTGTAGAACCTAAAGGGACACTTCTGCCCATTAAAGTTGTCTGGGTGCCAACTCCCATCACCCTTAACCCTAGAAGTGTAATTATTGCGGTTTTTATAAACTGCAATAATTACCTTGCAGGGTTAAGTCCTCCTTTAGCATTGCTGGAATCACCATAGTAAAAAATTGAATACTGCTTTCCTATGGGGGGGTCTAATGCGCATGCGCGCCCACATTAGGTCTCCCATGCCGGCTGTCGTCAGCGGGGAGGAGTGTGGGCGGAGTCTGACCCAGCGCCGAGGGACATCGGGCTGGATTCAGATAAGTCACTGAAGGGGTTTTAACCACTTCAGCAATATGGGATGGGGGTGGGAGGGAGAGGGGCACTGCAGGATTCTGCAGTGCTAGGAAAATGGGTATGTTTTCCTGACACTGAAGAGTCCCTTTAAACAAGGAATCAATTTATCAAACAACTGAGTGTTTATATTACTTAAAATTTGTACATTTACAGTATATGAGTATCACAACCAGTCTGGTGTCTTAGTATGAATTTTTTATTTCAGTGTTCTGCCGAAGGCAGAGCTTCTTTATCATATAGCCAGATGGGATCTTGTTTTAATTTTTGGCAGAACAGTCACTGTTTTAAAGTTCAGTTCCATCATCCCGATTTTTATATCAGGTGGCCGGCATCTGATGACACCAAGTGAATGTCCTCAGGAAGCAGGGCATGAGCACATGATTAGACACATTCATGGTGTGAGGTGGACCATGCAAAGAGTTACTTCAGCACTACTCTCTGCATTGTCCTCTATACTTAAGGCCAGCCTGGAGGCTGTTGGGAATGCTTGACACCAGACTGACACAACCATTTAGTGGGCAGACCAATCCATTTTGGATATCACCAGTGACACTAGGTGCACCAATGGCTTGCCCCAAGGTATTTATTACATTTAAGCTTGGAAAACACATAAGTAATGATGATGATGATGATGTGGAAGATGTAGCTTTCAAAGTCAAGTTAATTAAGTTAGTAATAAGATAATTATTATATAATTATCACCGGTCTTATATTTAAGTATACTGCTGCTTTATCAAAGCTGACTGGTACAAAAAAATAGATCAACATTGCATTCCAAAACAGACTTTTTGTCAGAATAAAACTTTGTTTATGACTGACACATTAAAACATATATATGAATATATATATATATTTGTGTTAAGGGCTCATGATAGTACAGAAGATACAAACACTGATAAGTGTGGGATAGTGTGAAAGAGCAAGTCGGTTGTGGTGTGCCGGAACCGACGATGAGGTAGGCCTGCAAATAAAGAGGGCCCACCAATAAGAAATGTATGAGAAAAAGGAGTTAATAAAAGAGGAGTGGGTGGGAGGGTGATGCAGCGCTGACCTCGAACGGTATGGAGCCAGGTAAGGGGTGTCCCTTAAGTAGGGAGAAGGTGAGTCATACGCCCCTCCCACAATTACAGGCCAAAAGGCCTTAATACTTGTGTTAAGGGCTCATGATAGTACAGAAGATACAAACACTGATAAGTGTGGGATAGTGTGAAAGAGCAAGTCGGTTGTGGTGTGCCGGAACCGACGATGAGGTAGGCCTGCAAATAAAGAGGGCAAAAGTAGAAAATATACTTTATTACGAAACGAGCAGTATACATACTTCAACCAGACATATCTTGAAAGGCATTTCTAACTTCTTGTACCGGGTTAGGTATGTATCTAGAGTATGCAGAAGACTTCCAGCGCCCTAGTGACTTGACAACATGTACTGGAATGTTTGCACTGGACGCTGTGGAGGCCGCCCCTATGCGGAAGGAGTGGCCCGAATAGTTAGCTGATTTTAGGCCTAGTTGTGTAAGTAGGGACCTGACGTGGGTCATGAAGGTGGTGGTAGTGAGTACCGAACCTTGTAGACAGAAAAGTGGTTGAGATGGAGATGCTTTGAAATGCCAGTATAGGTGTCCAGTAATGTGACGGGGCACCACACGTTGTGGGTAGGATAGTATCTAACCTCTACCGGGGGTGCGTGTTGATTGGTTTTGGAGTGATGCAGAGCTAAAATATAGTAATCCATGTGTTTCGTTAAGTGTGAATGAAGCAGAATGTGAGTGGACTGGGATGTGTTGATGGCGGTAAATTCTCTTGGTCTCAAGAAACCATAAAAAGCTACGTATATGGCGGTTTTTATAACAAGGTTTGTGTTGTTCGCAAAGGGTTTTGAATCTAGTAGGCTGGATAAATCCTTGAAGATATTGAAGTCTATAGGTAGCCTTTGCGCGGTACGTGGGGGTTCGGATCTCTGGATACCTCTAAGGATGTTTTTTATCTGGTAGGAGGACATGAAACTTGTGTTGTTTGGTTGTAATGTTAGCATGTGATGTTGTATGCCTGTCAGATATAGCTTGATTGTGTTGTAAGATAATTTAAGTTTGAGGTGGCAAAAAGAAGCAAAACCTAACAAAGATGTCATGATGAAAGGTTGTGTGATGTTGTGCAGTGACAGGAATCTTTTAAATAGAAGGAAAGCCCTGTCATATGTTCTCCGGGTATTGGTGGACAGTGCTAATTGTGCCAATGTCCTGCTATGTTGCATAATAGCTTCTAGTCCATGACTAGCTGGTGGAAAGGTGGAGTGGTCGTGGCTGTACGTGCGGCTGACGGAAGTATTTGCCGAAAAGCCTGAAAATTGAAACGAGACAAATTGTCAGCAGCCGTGTTACAAACACCTGGGACATGGACACAAAACAAGAAGAAATTATGGCATGCAGCCAGCCAGGTGAGTTTCCTCAAGAACCTCATAATGGTCAGTGACTTGGATCGGCCTTTGTTTATGATGTGGCAGGTAGCTTGGTTGTCTGAGTGGCAACGTACTGACGAACCTGCCCATAGATGCCCCCATGTCACGGCAGCTGCCACAATGGGATACATCTCAAATAGAGCTGAGGTAGTGGAAAACCCTTCCAGGTCCTGTACCTCTGGAGGCCAGCTACCCCAAAGCCATTCATTCCCGTAAATTGCTGCAAAACCTGTGGTAGACGCCGCGTCTGACCAGATGGTAGGTGAGGAGTCAGACAATTTAGGGAGAAACATGCTTTTCCCATTCCAGGTGGTCAAAAAGTTTCTCCACATAAGTAGGTCTGCCGTGGCTTGGGTATCCAGTGGTAACCTGTGTGCATCATGTCTAAACAGTGGGAACATGGTTAGGAGCCGTGAGATGAAAGCCCGGCCTTGAGGTATAATGCGCATGGCAAAGTTCAGTGACCCAAGTAGAGACTGCAATTCTTTGCGATTGCAAGTACCGAGGTGTATGTAGAGGTTAATGTTGGTGAGAATGTTCTCTATCTTGGTGCGTGGCAGGCTGGCTTGCATGGTGGCTGAGTCTAGCATGATTCCCAGAAAGGTGATGACTGTATCTGGTCCTTCAGTTTTGGTGGGGGAGACTGGAACACCCACCTGTTTAAAAAGACTGATGGTTTCTATGAGGCTACTGGGAGGGGAAGTGTTCTCTTCGATCAGTAAGAAATCATCCAGGTAGTGTATAACTGTAGGGCATCTGGCTACATTTAATAATAACCAGCATAATGTTTCGGCGAATACGTCGAAAATGGCCGGACTACTTTTTGAACCAAACGTTAGGCGTGAGAAAAAGTAGTAGTGCCCGGCCCACTTAATGCCATGCAGGTGCCATAGTGTAGGGTGGATAGGCAATAATTTGAAGGCATTTGTAATGTCAGTCTTGCTGAGCCATGCTCCGACCCCTGCCTGCATGATAGCTGTAATGGCGTGATCTATGGTGGAGTATTGAAGTGAAAATTCCTCAGAGGGGATAAGGGAGTTCAGACTAGGTGTGGCAGAGGTGTGAGGTGCAGACAGATCGATGATAAGTCTTTGTTTGTGGGAAGATTTCCCTGTGACAATACCGATGGGGTTTGTCCGCCATGTGGAAAAAGGAGGGGACTGAAAGGGTCCCAATAGGAAGCCCTCTGCCACTTCTTTGGCTATGAGTGTGCTAACCGCTGTAGGGTTTTGTTGTGCAGATTGTAAATTAGGACATTCAAGGATTCCTGAAGGCATGTGTATGAGACCAGTATGGAATCCTTGTGATAGACCAGTGATGATGAAGTCTACCAAATGTCTAGATGGATGTCGTGACAGTAATGCCGTGAGTACAGAAATATTTATCTCAGTTAAGTATTGCTTAGGGTACATTTTATTTGGACACATGGTTTTCGCATGTGCCCTAAAACATTTTGAACATATATGCAATAACCGACAACCGCTGTAATTACATGCACCGACATTGAAATTATTACATATTTGGGACTTCCCCAAAAACTTGATAGGTCGACCCAGTTTGTCTTTGGGTGTTCTCTCTGCTGACACAGCGGAGCTAGTGCCCTGCGAGGTGGTAGGTTCGTTCGCAGTGGTCGGACAAAAATTGGCAGTATGAGCCATGGAGGAGCAGTGTGCACAGGCCGGTGCTCTTAGACCTGCAAAGTGCCTGCAAAATATGATCGTATCAATCTTACTCCAGTTGGACCTTGTCCCGTACTGTGAGAAGGCGCCAGACACTTTGGCAGAAAAGGATCTATGGTAGTCATAGAAAGCTGACCCACCATATTTGTTGCCCAGATCAACCAGCCTGTGCATATATAAGTCAAACTCCTCACGTCTGTGGGGATATACCGTACAGACCACATCCCGATAAATGCCAAAAGCTAATACAAATTCTGGAATGGTTAGCTTCCTATTTAATCGTGCATCCCTGGATTTGACCACCACAGAAATATCGTCATAAGCGTAGGTCTTATGTTCCACTATATCCTGGGAGGCAATTAGTAGTGAGGCCAGATTGACATCTTTACCTTCCAGGATATCTCTCCTGAGGTGCTCAGGAATCATGTGGGCAGGGTAAACTTCTTGGTCATCCGAGGTGATAGCTGGAGAAACTGATTGCGACTCCACCACTGATGGGGAATTGCCGTGGCCGGTCCAGCCATAGTGAGGGCTGTAGTGACCGATTCAAGTTTCTCCAGCCTAGAATTGACCTTGCTCATGGATGTCATGAGGGACGTGAGCATGTCATGTATGTTTCCTGGGTGGGACTGGCTCGACCCTTCCCCAGCGTCCACGTTATCGGTTGAGGTGTGTAATAATTTGTAAAGTTCCGCTTTCCTTGCTGTTGCTGGAAAAGGGATTTGTCGTCTCCTGAGTTCGCTAGTGATACGAGGGATAGTCCATGATCTGAAAGATGCTGGACTAGCCGTATCTTCCTCCTGTGATGGGGTGTTTGTTCTAGCCGGAGTCCTTGGGATGGAGAAATCCTCTACCCCTTCTTGAGACATACTAGATTACAAAGTATATGGTTAGCGTAAAAAACCCCCGAGGGGATGTACTGGCAGGCTAATTATGCCGGATGAGGCGAAAAATTAAACTTGTGCTTTGGTGACAGGTGAGGCCCTGCTAGTTGCCAAGTGGCTATGAGAGGCTCTATCTATGCGTTGGTGCGAGGGGTTATTGAGGCCACCCGACGTAGTGGCAGGAATTCGTAGGCCTCTCGGTGACAATACAAGAAAACAGGGGAAGGGAGTGACAGGTGGCACCCTCTCTATAATGCGAGGCGGCTAACTCACGTGTGGCCCGGGGGCATTACCTCCGAAACGTTGAGGCGGGGTGTTGGCCTCGCGGACCACTAAACGATAGGCAGAATGCCCGGAGGGGGGATACCTATTTGGGCCTATAACCCCTAAAATTGCCAGTACTCTATGTCCTAAGTAGAGGAGGAGCCATATGTGATGTATGGCGTGAGCAGGCTTAACGTACCTGGTAGTATGTATGCGTTTGATAAGCGATAGGTAGAGAAAACTGGAAAAACCTAAAGGGATAGAAAAACCAAATATGATAGTGTGAGAATTGGATCCTATGATACCAATTTAGACTAGTTAGTTGTGATGAGTTCTAGTAGTACATATGGAAGGGGAATACATGAATGATATTGGCCCGACTGGCCCTGTATGTGGTATGGTAATCATGCTTGGGGGTGTGTATGATATGTCTCTTATGGTGACAAGATTAATGTGTATGATATAGTAATGCTAGTGTTTGTAGTATAATAAGGTGCAGGATTTAAAACAATACCGTATATGTTAGGCCGTAAACGTACGCCATGAAAAGAGGTAAGTATGAGGTACAGAAATATTTGAGAAATTATCCCAAATTAGGAAACAAACGTGACGTATGAGTGGTTGAATCAAGACGTGTGATTCAACCCGAAAGTTTGTGAGATTTTATGAGACCGTGTTCTTGTGTACTTGGTATGTCGTTTGAGTACACAAAGAAAAAGTCAGAATATATAAGTGCCATGTAAGAAACGTGAGTACATGGTATGATAGAAACGTAATTTCTAAACATAATTTATAACGTAAATCCTACAAGAGATATCTGTAAAATGTAAAAGCTTGTCTAAGCTTAACTCCATAAATATATGTATATAACATGAAAAATTTCAATAAAACTTTAATGCCATATCTGCTAAAAGATTAAACCATAACCTAAATAAATACTTATTTATAAGTAGTTAACAGGGGTATTGCCCCAGTCATATGCAAGGATTTTGTAATTTGCATAAAATAAATAACAGTAATAACATGAAACCAACTATAGCTGCTGATATGCAGAACAAGTTGCTTAATACAAGAAAAACCGAAACCGATATGCCTGCCGGCAGCAAAGGGGTTAATATGCCTGTGACTTGGCCGTAAAGCGTGTGGCCGTAAAGTAAGGCCGTTTTAAATCGCGACGCCGTGGGAAATGATCCGGGCGACGGACTTACGATTTTGAAGTCCTGTGGACTTAATCTGCGACGAAAACACCGGGTATGTGCGTGGCTGAACGGGCGGAAAACCTGTAAGGATTCCTGGACACAGCTACACCAAACGAAAACCGCGGGTTTTTGAAAAGCAAGATGGCGCCGTACGTGAACCGGAAGTGGATTCTCGATGCAGCGCTGACCTCGAACGGTATGGAGCCCGGTAAGGGGTGTCCCTTAAGTAGGGAGAAGGTGAGTCATACGCCCCTCCCACAATTACAGGCCAAAAGGCCTTAATACATATATATATATATATATATATATATATATATGTTTTAATGTGTCAGTCCCTCAGATCCCTCAGGATACATATATATGTTTTAATGTGTCAGTCCTAAGGAAATAGATAAAATAAGTATATATATATATATTGCCATCCTGATGAAAGCCCATGTATTGGGGCTGAAACGTCGATATTTTTAAATGATATAGAATAAAAGTTATATTTTATTTTTACTATCATCAAGTCCTTGGAGTCCAATCATTTTTTTGTATCCTGTGCCTGACCAGCACCGGGCAATTACTCTCTAATCCAGGAGTGCAAGCATCTCGGTTTTCTTGTAGTCCAGCTTCATTTAATTTCACTAAATATTTATTTTTGTGTAAAGTAATTTTGTTTGGATTAAACGTTAAACTAAAGTGTATTGTCTTCTTTGTTTTAGTTACTATGCAATAGCTTCCTGCAGTGTAAACGAAGGTTAGAACAGCATGTCAGTAACATCAGTATGGCATGCGTGCAGACTAACCAAGATCATGGAAACCAGTTTAATCACATCCACTATTTAGTACATGCACTACTGAAACAGCAGGATAATGTGCTTGCTCTGAGAAAGTTACCGTAAATATTCCCAGTGACATGGTAATTCTACATACAATAATGCGCTGCTTTTTTCTGCCCCTGAGCCATAATTTAAACTAAGAATAATTGGCCTTTTTTTTTTCAATCTACTTATCGTTAAATTCAGCAGCAGGATTTTATTTTATTCAATCTCTGTTATAAAATATGATTTTGTTTAAATAAAAAATGAATTTTGTGCCATGTACCTAAATAAGATGCAGGGACTGTTGACAGCAAACAGTTTAACCCCTTAACCCCTTAAGGACACATGACATGTGTGACATGTTGTGATTCCCTTTTATTCCAGAAGTTTGGTCCGTAAGGGGTTAAGAAAAAACTAGTTACGGCGCACTCAGACTTGTAAATAAATAACTAAGAAGGCTAACGCCTATCTAAGAATAAATATGGGGATTTAGTTCCACCATATGGCCATATGATGTTAAGCCCACTACTACTTCAAAGTACCCCAATATCAGTGGGTCCTACACTAATAACAAAAATGTGGGAGATAAATTAAATAGTACTAGTGCTAAACATAAGCTACAGTGTATTGAATTAAGGGGTTAAGGACCAAACTTCTGGAATAAAAGGGAATCATGACATGTCACACATGTCATGTGTCCTTAAGGGGTTAAAGTATTGTGCATGTGGGTATGCCCAATGGCAGATGCACAATACAAAATTGAAACAGTAAGTATGGAATTTGGGATTTTACAATATGTTAATGTCATTATAAAGTACATGGGTAAATTGACCGTAAAGGAATCCTAGCAATATACAATGCTCAAAAAAATAAAGGGAACACTTGAACAACACAATGTAACTCCAAGTCAATTCATTTTGAGTGTGACTCCAAATCCAGACCTCCATGGGTTGAAAAATTAGATTTTTGTGTGATTTTGTAGTCAGCACATTCAACTATGTAAAGAACAAAGTATTTCAAAAGAATATTTAATTCATTCAGTTCTAGGATGTGTTATTTTTGTGTTCCCTTTATTTTTTTGAGCAGTGTACTAGTCTGTGCCTTTGAGGGCACCCCTTAACCCTTCTTCACACTACCTATCTTAGCTTTAATCCTTTTTACAACTATTGCATAATACAGTTTTGGGGGCAGGAAAAGGATCTGAAACAGCCAAGACAAATTTTAGTTAGTTATTTGGTTAAGGGGTGCCCTCAAACGATAGGATTCATTTATGATCAATTTACCCATCTACATTATAAATTTGTGTGACCAATCTGAACCACCAAAATCCCCTTGATACCTATCCATTTGCATTTGTTGCTATAGCATTACCAATTTAGCAACATTTATATTTAAATTTTTATTGATACAATTTACCAACAGACATTGTATCAAGTTTACACCCGGAATGGCTATGAGGCTGGATCCCTATTGGAAACCTTGTATCCCCTTTCCTGCTATCTAACTGCAATAATGAGCTTCTTTCTAACAAATAGATTTAGCTATCGAGCTCTTTCTGGCATATCGGATTTGATCAATATTGTAGTATCAAATCCTGACGGATAAGAGATGCATAAACGAGCTAGATATTGAATTTCGGGAATTATCGTCCAACTCATCTCTCTCTCTTTCCTATTTGCTCTGTCGGTTTTATTAAAACCAAATCAAGGCAGGTATGACCTCATTTCTCAGTATGTATGCTTTAGTTGTATAGTGTAATACCGTTAAAAACAATGAGATACTGATTTTTTCATCGCTGCTTCAGTTAACTGTTATAGTTCTGCACCTACAGTTCTTACAGTTAACTCTTACAGTTTTGCACCTGCAGCACCTAAACTAAATCTGTCAGTACTGAAGTTGCTGTTTATTGGATAGGTGAGTGCACAGGATCTTGTGTATTGTATAAATTGGCTCCCAGCAGCACCCTACTTATGCATATTCAGGTGAGTGCAGCCAGCCCCCTGTTTTCTTATATATATATATATATATATATTTGGGAGTCTGGCCAACTCCTTGGTTTTGCAGCCCTCCCTGTCACAGGTGCCTCATCCCAGGGCCCTATTTAGCCTTATACTGCAGATAACTCTAGATGGAATTATTTTCCCCAAGTAAGTAGCTCATGAAGCACTAGGCTGGTAGTGTAGGACCTGCCAAAGATGGGGTACATTGGTGTTGTGGCAGGCTTATGCAATGTATGATCATATAATGTAACTAAACCCCCATTATTTTTTGCCTGGATTAGGTTTTAAAAAAAAAAAAAAAAACCTAACTAAATCTGTCAGCACTGATGTTGCTGTTTAGGGGATAATGGAGTTTTCTGGATTTTCTGTTTTTATAGTAATACCTACCCAGACAGACTAAGACATTAAAATATCAGCAGGACAAGAGAACAGAACAGAAAGACAATTTAGAAATTCTCATTTTATTTACTCTTTCTATCTTTGCCAGAATTGACTATTACCATATCAACTATCTATGCAGACTAGTAGATTTATGTACAAAGGATCAGCGCTAATATACTAGATCTTATAGAGATAAATGTAAGGCAGAACACCTGAAAATAGGGCTCCCTCACCGGCCCTATAGAGTAGACAAAACTAAAAAAGGTGAAAGGGGAGGTGGCGCCACAGGTGAAATAAAATATAAATAAATAAATAAACCTGATTATAAACTATACAAGCACATATACAAGACACTATGTAAGAGAAAATACATACAAGATAAAAAAACAAAAAGAGCTTGAAATATGGATAATGAATAATAATCAAGAGTCCAAAGATAAAGTCCAAAAGAGTCTATGCCTGATAAATGCAGCAAAAAAAGTCCAAATAAAACCTTGTATAAGAAGTCGGTCACAATCTTGTCAGGGGAAGTATTCCTCAGTAACGTATGGACATGGGAAATTCGTGAAATCCATATGAAAAGACAGCAAATAATGGTGCAGTATATCCCAACAGGTACTAAGTACTGTTTTTAGAGGTCTATATGGTCCTACTCACGTTTTCCAGCGCTATAAGACTAGCTCTAGTGTGGATGGCATAAAGTGGTACAATCCCCACTTATGGGATAAGTGAAGTTTTGTAGTGGATGGATATCTTGTTGGTATAAGGACCATATGAAATGTAAAAGAAACAATAATAGTGCTTATTGTATAAAAGCCAGAGGTGAAGTAATAAAATACCAAGTGGTTACTCACATTTTATTGAGCAGGCAGACTGCTCAATGGATAAAGCTTGAGTGGTATAATCCCCACCAAGGATTCTTTGGAGTAAAATTCTCACTACAACTACAACTACAATTCTGAGCATAGGGCAATAAAACGTATAATTAATAAATCATGGCATATTTTGAAGACGGACAAGGATCTGGGGGATATGCTGCCGGAGAAACCTAATATTATGTTTAGAGAAGCACCTAGTTTAAAAAATTCATTGGTTAGAAGCTATTTAAAAGAAAAAATTCCACCAGTGACTAGAAATTCGTTTGGGGACTTAAGAGGTTTCTACAAATGTAGAACATGTTTAGGATGCAGGGAGACGCGTCAAACTGACAAAATAACACACAAATTTCAATCTATTAACACAAAAAAAGAATATAACATAAGAGAGCATATCACATGCGGGAGTAATAATGTGATATATCTACTAGAAAGCCCCTGCAAACGCCAAAATATAGGAAGAACCATATACGCCCACTTCATGTAAGAATACGGGAACATGTGTATAATATATACGCAAAGGGGTTACAAGTCATAGTGTTTCCAATCATTTTAAGGAGATACACAACCAGGACCCTTCAGGTCTTTTGTTTATGGGTATCAAAAGAGTATTTAAAGATTGGAGAGGAGGGGACTTCATTAAGAAAATCCGTCAGGAAGAGATGAAATGGGTATATTACATGGATACATTGGCCCCTGCAGGGCTGAACATTGATTTTGACCTTTTTAATTTCAAGTAACGTTATTTTTAGTCCAGCCTTTTTAATTTTATTTTTTTTCAATATTTTTCTTGATCCTACTAGTTCTCTTCCCCTCTGTTTTATGCACTTAATCACATTTTGTGCTTTTATATCCAGTAGAACTTTAGGGTTTATTTTAGATATTGTCTGCTATTTTATGACATGTGTTTAGTAGATATCCCCCTTTGGGGAACATATAATTCCTACCTCATGTATATAGGTTTAATATTGAGTAAAATGTGGGGATTTATTTTAAGTATTGTCTGTAGATTTATGATATGCATTTAATAGATTGCCCCTTTGGGAAGTATATAATTTCTACCCCATAGGTACATGTTCTTATTGCACCTTAATGGGCATAATGTTATGTCTAACATAGTGAGTTTTTAACTACATGATTAAGCCTTTCAGGGCACCACTCCTCTTTTTATTTACACTTACACATTGTAACAATTGTGGTATAGCAAAGTGGCAGACCATGAGTATTTTTATTTTGGTTGCCAGTAGTGATGTCCCGAACGGTTCGCCGCGTACTCATCATTGAGTAAACTTTGACCCTGTACCTCACAGTCAGCAGACACATTCCAGCCAATCAGCAGCAGACACTCCCTCCCAGACCCTCCCATCTCATGGACAGCATCCATTTTGAAGCTGCATTCTTAGTGAGCTGTCCAGGAGGTGGGAGGATCTGGGAGGGAGGGTCTGCTGCTGATTGGCTGGAATGTGTCTGCTGACTGTGAGGTACAGGGTCAAAGTTTACTCAATGATGAGTCCGCGGCGAACCATTCGGCGAACCGTTCGGGACATCACTAGTTGCCAGTAATATTGATTTTTATGGACATAATGTTCCAACCCCGAGTATAATTAATTTTGTACCGGAGTAATTGCTTCGTAATGGACTATATATGCGGTGGAACTGCTCATTGCATGGACACTACTTAAGAGATGCTGAGAGCCGACTCTACTTAAACTTGAAAAAGGCCCGAGAGGCGGAGCGACACGCGTTGCGTGGACCGGAACCCGGAAGTGACTGCGCTGAAGGAGAGAGTTGCCGAAAAGCCAGGACGCAGATGAGGATAGAACTTCAACTACGGTTTATCCTTGTTGATACCTGGACTTATTAGACTCATACACATATACCAGCAGCAGCAGTGGTATTTTTTACACATTGTTTTTAGATTGTGTTGCAATAAATGGAATGTTTTTTTGTACACCTGGCCGGTCATAGAGTGAGTGCTTTCAGCGAGATCACCAGTCGTATCCAACAATCACAAGGGGCTGATCCTCCTGGAACCTGATAGTCTGGAGTGCTACTACAACCATTCCACAATTGTGAGTTTGGAATTTTTCCCTTTTATTTTATTATTTGCTCTCAAATAATGCTGCACTAGGTCTGTGTCTTTCTATTGTAGATTGGACTGCCTGAACAGACCTGTGCAAGTATATAACTAATTATTGATTACTTATACCTGTCTGCACGGTTACAGTATATATTTGGGCATTATACATCTTTGCATTTTTATACATCCTTGCATGGCACTTTGCATGCTTTGTACTATATACTGCTTATAACCAAGCCAGGTTGCCTGTCCTTTACATTTATCTTGCGCACCTACTTTTCACTGTTAGATTTTTACTTAGTGCAGCATATCAGAACTCCTTGTAGGTTGCTGCATCTGGTTTTCTTAAAAGATACACATTTTCTCCATATTTGCGCCACCCTATTCTACCTGTATTTCTTTCCTGCTGTTCCACTGCCACACTATATCCTGAGATGAGAATCCTTCCACCCAGGTGCTTAAAGGACCACTATAGTGCCAGGAAAACATCCTCGTTTTCCTGGCACTATAGTGCCCTGAGGGTGCCCCCACCCTCAGGGTCCCCCTCCCGCCCGGCTCTGGAAGGGGGAAAGGGGTTAAAACTTACCTTTTTCCAGCGCTGGGCGGAGAGCTCTCCTCCTCTCGCCTCGTTAGCCGTTGAATGCGCACGCGCGGCAAGAGCTGCGCGCATTCAGCCGTCTCATAGGAAAGCATTTACAATGCTTTCCTATGGACGCTGCGTTCTCACCGTGTTTTCACAGTGAGAAGCACAAGCGCCTCTAGTGGCTGTCAATGAGACAGCCACTAGAGGATTAGGGGGAAGGCTTAACCCATTCATAATTATAGCAGTTTCTCTGAAACTGCTATAATTATGAAACAATGGGTTGAGCCTAGCTGGACCTGGCACCCAGACCACTTCATTAAGCTGAAGTGGTCTGGGTGCCTAGAGTGGTCCTTTAAGTTGGAGCTGGTTTGAAGCTCCATGAAATTGTGAGTGCAGATTTTATTTATTTCATCGCTCACTGAGATATTCCAACTTACTATACTATCAGTTTCTATATTTTTCTTATAGTTACATATTATTATTATTATTTATAAAGTGCCAACAAACTTTACAGAGCTGTACAATGGGTGGACTAGCAAACAAAGTAATTGTGACCAGACGAGTTGCTAGAATAGTATTCACTGAAGGCTTAGTGCTTTGTTTTTTAATTTTAATTTTTATTGATAGTTGCAGGAGAGGAATCAGGGTGCAGGGAAGGAAAGCTGGTAATTGTTTAATTGATACGCTTTCCTGAAAAAAGTGAGTTTTCAATGATTTTTGAAGGAATGGAGACTGGGTGAGAGTCTAATGGAGAGGGTAATGGAATTCCATATGAACAGTGCAGCAATAGAAATCTTGATGGCGAGCATCAGATGTGGGAATATAAACAGAGGATTGATGCAGGTCTTTGGCAGAGAGCCCTATATCTAAGGGGAAGCCATTGAAGGGACTGACAGAGGGAGAAGGCGTGGGAGGTACAAGTGGACAGGAAAGTGAGCCTTGCCACAATATTCATTATAGACTGTAACAGGGCAAGGTAGGAACACATGAGATCACTGAGAAATATATTGCAGTACTCAAGGCAGGAGAGGATAGCAGCATGGACCAGCACCTTAGCTGCATCCAGCATTAAATGGGACGGATATGCATATGTTTTTGAGATGGAAGCGAAACTATTTTGCAATTACCTGGACATGAGGGTGAAGGAGAGGTCGAATTAAAAGAGAACACATAGGCAGCGACTTGAAGGTAGACAGAAACGGGAGTAGCAGTGCTTGAGGGAGACAAGACCAGAATTTTTGTTTTGGACAGGTTAAGTTTGAGGAAGTGTGCGTCCAGTTGGAGATAGCAGAGAGGCAGTCAGAGACACGAGTCAAGAGGTGGAGGTCGATACATCAGGAGAGGACAGATAGATTTGTATGCCAACAACATAGAAATGATATTGGAATCCAAAGCAGCTGATGAGTTTTCCAAGGCAAACGATATAGATCAAGGACAGAACCTTGGGGAACACCAACAGAGAGAGGTTGAGTAGATGAAGAAGAGCCAGAGAAAGAAACATTGAAAGAGCGCTGGGAGAGCTAGGAGGTGCACCAGGAGAGAGAAGTATCTCATAGACTGAGATTATGGAGGATGAAAAGAAGTGGTTGATGAGCAACAATGTCAAAAACAGCAGAAAGGTCAAAGAGAGTTAGGATAGAATAGTGACCACGAGATTTACTAGCAATTAAATCAGTGGATACCTTGGTCACAGTAATTTTGACAGAGTGATGAGCGCAGAATACAGACTGGAGCGGGTCAAGCAGAGAGTTGGATTTAAGGAAGTTTTTCAATCTTGCATCCACAACTCTCTCAAGGATCTTGGAGGCAAATGGCAGCAGCTAAATAGATTTTTCAGAATCGTGGTTATGGTTGCATGTTTAAATGGTGAAGGAAATATGCCAAAGGAGAAGGAGAGTATATGGTATAGGGCTATTCCAAGCTATGGGAATAAGAAATACATGGCATAGTGCAATATTGTCTGTGGTAAAATGGATATATGAGTAAGTGCCAAATGTTCACTCACACTTTAACATCCCAAGAAATGCCTTAAGAAGTGTGCTTGGTGTGTCTTCTTGCTTCAATATTTGATGAATATAGATCTCATATGACACCAAAAAAAAAAATTGAAAAAATAATAAAATGACTGTATGAATAAAGAGTAAAAAAAAAAGCATTTATTACTTACATCAAAGTAAATAATTGATGTAAGTAATAAATGCTTTTTTTACTCTTTATTCATACAGTCATTTTATTATTTTTAAAAAAAAAAATTTTGGTGTCATATGAGATCTATATTCATCAAATATTGAAGCAAGAAGACACACCAAGCACACTTCTTAAGACATTTCTTGGGATGTTAAAGTGTGAGTGAACATTTGGCACTTACTCATATATCCATTTTACCACAGACAATATTGCACTATGCCATGTATTTCTTATTCCCATAGCTTGGAATAGCGCTATACCATATACTTACTGAATTGAAGATACGAGGAAATCTTCGGGCATATCCTATATTGCTAAGGGAAGTTATTCTTTATTTGTTCTTTTCACTATAATCACTTTAAGTTGTAATTTTGATATCACTGTATGTGGATCTTAGAATCATAGTCACAAATTTATGAGTGTGTGAGAGATTCTATATATATTTCTTTATATTGTTATTTCCTCAAAGGAGAAGGAGAGACTGAAAATTATAGTGAGAGGCAGGGCAAGAGAAGGAGACAGATCGGTATGGGAAGGAGAGAGATGAGAGATCCTTTCCCTAATTGTAGAAAACTTCTCAGTTAAAGAAACTCTCCAGAGGAAAACAATCCGTTTTCCTGACACTGCAGGTCCCCTCTACCACCTCCCATCCTTGGTTGCTGAAGGGATGAAAACCCCTTCAGTCACTTTCCAGAGGCAGCAACATGTCCCAATTCGCTGCTTCTTCCTCCTCCGACGCACCCCCCTTCATTACATCAGCCGGCGGGGGAGACTCATCCCGCCCGCCGGCTGGGAGACCTAAGCATTCGACCGCTCCATAAGGAAGCATTGAAATTTAGCGACGCTGGAGGTCCTCACAAAACCTGTGCTATGTACCAGGAAGTGCCCTCTAGTGGCTGTCTAGTATGAAAACTGCAATAATTACAGTTGCAGGGTTAAGGGTAGTGGGAGTTGGCACCCAGACCACTCCAATGGGCAGGGGTGGTCTGGGTGCCTGGAGTGTCCCTTTAAGTGAGTTGCATAGTTTGTGACAGTCAAGTTGGTAGGAATAGGAGGAGTAATATAGTAAAGAAGAGTTAAAAGTGTGAAATAGGCTTTTGAGGTTGTGGGGGAGGGTGGATATAAGGGTATTGAAGTTGTTTTCTTTTGAACAGGAGAAGAGTCAAACTGTAGGAGCCCAGCTTAAATTTATAGTAGAGGAATTCAGATGCCGAGTGATACTTTCTCCAGCAGGTTCTTGAACATTTTTTGAAGTTTTGGGTCAGCTTGGTGTGCCAAGCTTGTAATTGGGAGTGCTTGCTGTATTTAAATTTAGGAGGTGTTGCAATGTCTAGTTGCAACGAAAGAGTGGAGTTGTAGAGGGAGGTCTCGGATTTGAGATGGATAAAAGTAAAGTTTAGAGATTGGTGGAGAATTGCTGTAGGTCAAGACAGTGGAGATTTCTGTGAGATTGATGAGCTGGGGGTGGTGTAATTTGGGTACGGGGCATGACGATTTTTTTTAAAGCTTAGCAGATGGTAGTCAGATAGAGGAAATTAACATTGGAGAAATTAGAGGTGGTACAGAGATTGGTGAAGATGAGATCAAGAGTGTTTCCTGCTGTATGAGTTGCTGAATTGGACCATTGTGGACCATTACAGAGAGTAGAAGAGAGGCATCAGGGCAGTTGGGGTTGTTAATTGGGATATTAAGGGTTGGAGAGCTAGAGCAGACGAAGAAGTTGGGTAGCCAGGAGGAAAATTGTTCAATTAATACCCTAGGGTGACTGGATGGGGGAAAGGGTGGTAGATCATGGCAATTCTTAAATTAGTGGCCTAAATAGGTGGACAGTGTCAACTTCAAAGAAAGAAAAAGAATATACCTTACAAAGAATAACTAGGTGCTACACCAGCCCCATTGCATATATTGAGGTTATACACATTGTTGCCCTATTTTATTTTATTTTTTTTATCTGTAGATTTGCATTGCTGTTACTATGATAAAACAGCCTGATATACTGGAGGGACAATTTATTAACATTGTCTGTGATTTGCAGCAAAAGAGACCCATGCTGTTTGAGAAAGATTTTCACATTGAACCTAACATGTTGTCATTGCCTGTTATTCCCAGCAGCAGCAGTGGCAGCATAACACCAACACAGCAGAGGTTGGGCTGAGGCTTCCTCAAGTTCAGTCTCCCTAAGTTGGGTTGCCTTGCTCTTCACTGGAGGTATAATCATCTGCTACTTGAGATCCAATTGTCCACTTTCCTCTTCCTTTAAGGTGCTCTATATTTGTAAAAATACTCTAAAGTCTGGTGGTGAATAAAAAATATAAATAACAATAAATAAATGTATCCTGCTGATGCTGTTGCAGCTGCCCTTTTTTCAAATATCTTTCTTTGCAGTTTTGCCCTGCCTGACTGAGTCTTTAATAAATACATGTAAAAATGGAATGGGTGAGTGGCTGATTCTGATCAGATTGAAATGGGTGATTAAATTCTTCTCACATTAGATTCTTGTCAGATTGGAATGGGTGAGTGGGTGGTTAGTTACCCAATTTCTTTTTTACAGTAATTTCTGGAAAATTCTGTTTTTTTCACCTTAAACTGACTCCTGTTCCCGAATTTTCATTAGTGCAATATATCAAAAAGGAAAATGATTACACTCAATCATTAGAAAATAGAACATTAGAAAACAAAGAAATGCAAAGCAAAAGAGAAAACATTACATCAATCATGAATATAAAACTTATGTAAAGTTTTCTTACTTATTATTATTTTTTTTAATTCTTTATTTTTGTGGTGTGAATAGTTTACACACGCTCTTGCAATGCCCCAACAGCAAGTATAAGATTGGCAGAATACATACATGAACAAGTGCAGGGCATTATAGGTCACTGCATACATTTTTTTTTGTAGCTAGGTCACATGGTAGTCAAACATGTCTAAGATATATAGCAAAACTTAAGATGTAGTTGGTGTGAGCTACATAGACATGAGTGGGTATGTGAGTATAAGGCTTACAACAAGTTGGATTACATTTTTTATGGGTATTCACATTACTAAACATCTAGGATGCAGAATAGAATGTCATATGATAGTACACATAACTGATAACAACTGGGCATTGGACTATGTGATTTAAGTATAGACTGACAATAAAAACTGCAAAATTGAGGCAGAGATAGGGAAAAGCAGATCAACATGGGAAAACAGATAGTCAATGAGAACCATGTTCAGAAGCAGCAAAGAGAGTCCTCATTACAGCAGGTCTTCACCCGATGCTGCTGATGTGCTGGAGCAAATAGTCCCCTCTTTGGCCCGATAGGGTAGCCCCCTGTGCCCTTTTGCTGGTCTTCGGCAGGTGCTGGGCGTTGTGCATGTGGGGATTATTCAGTTGTGCTGTCTCTGGTCTGGGCTGTGGTGAGGAGCTGTTGTTGGCTGGGTGCATGGTAGTTGGCTGTGAACCTCGGCATGTCGTGTTGGGATTTCGGTGTCTCTGCCGGGTTGGGGGGTGTCCTTGGAATCCTCTTGTGTGTGGCTTTGGTGCCATTGCTTGGGCACTGCTGGAGTGGCTGTTGCTCTTTTGTGGCTTCTTCCTCCAAGCCGCAGTGCCGATTAACCGCTCCTGCAGTATAGCTGCTTTGTTTGGGCATCTCGGTTGCACTCGTGGGGGTGCTCGTTCATGCGATGCTGTTGTGGCTGGTGTCAGAGCAGGAGGTAGATTCTTCTCCCCTAATTGCTCCCACCACTTCTGTGGTGGCGTCGAATGTAGCCCGGAAAGTCGCTGCCCAGCTATCGATGGTTTGTTGCTTCGAGTCAGCATCACTGCCGTCGGCCATCTTGGCTTTGCCTCGTGGGACCCTTTGGTCTGAGTTGTGCCTCAGAGTTCCCCCAGGGTGAGTGTTCCCAGAGGGTGGGTGGACCGTGATGACCCCCGCCGGTCCAGGAGGGGGGGAACAAGGGCCCTTAGTCGCTGAGGCAACTAGTCGTGGCTGTAGGAGAGCGGCCGTCCCTCCTGTGCTCGCCAAAAGAGTAGGCAGCTTGCGAGGTGTCATTATGCTTTACCTGGTGACCCCTTTCAGTTGCTGTCCTTTGAGGCCGTTTAGTCGCTTTTTGGGTCTAGAGATTTGGCTTTTAGAGTAGCTTGATTCACGTCCTCTCGGCTCTGCGGTCAGGCCCCGTCCCCCCTCACTTATTGTTTTTAATCTTTTTTATTTTGAATTAGTTATCAATTTTTTTTCGGATGAACAAAATTCAGAAGAGACACAATGTAGCATTAACACAATTATTTTTATATTTCCGACAAAAGGGTTTAACCAAAAACAAATGTTTCCACTGTGTATAAGCCTACTACAAATACAAAAGACAGATAATAATAATAAAAATATATAATTACAAGTCCCCATTCTTTGTCAAATAATTTGCACAATTAATTAGTGCTTCATTTTGTTTCCTCCCTGTCCTATAACAAAATGGTTTATTACTCTTGGTAGATGGGTTTGAGTCACAAAAAAACAGAATGCCCACTACCTTGAAATTAAAATAATGGATTTATGGACGCAAAAGTTTAAGGATTAAATCTGTCAAACTCTGTATTTTATACAACAGCACACAACAATTCTATGGTCACTGCTCCAATTGCACCGCTATTATCTGAAGAAATGTTCATTAAATATTTCTGTAAAGAAAATTGAAGTTCTGATCATTTTCAATCATAAAAAGGAAAAGTAATCTCTTTGGCCCAATGATCTGCAATTTGTTAAAGTAAGTTTAGATTGAGAGTAGATGAAAGTTTACCAAAAAGAGCTTTGCTCGAATGCTCCCCATTCAATTAGAAGGTATTCAAAACCAAATAGATGTGAGACAAAATCAATACACGTTATTAAACTTAAATCACTACTTTGAAGAAAAGTAGTTTAAAGACATTCAGTGGGTTTGTCTTTTGAAGTTGTCATGTAGATTCAAGTACGAATGTCTGCAAGAAAAATGGATTGTTTTTTTCAGTTAATAAAACATTAAGGTTTGATATGGCTTTTTCTCTGCAATCACACATGATAACTTTCAAATCCAAGCCAATGAATACGCGATTAAATAATTCAATACAAACATTGATTGACTTGACACTCAGCAAAATTATTATTGCTTTAGCCATCTAAGAAAGAAAGAGCCATAATCACAGACTTACAGTTCTGAAGCCCCCCAAAAAACAAAAAAAAATCAGTAAAGTGAAAGCAATAGCAGGCCAGCAAATTAATTTGGCTTCAAACTGATTATACAGCAAAGTCTGCAAATCATAGAATCAGGAGTCTTTTAGTATTTTTGAGAGTAAATGAAAGAACAGCAAATAAAGTAAGTTCTAGAAAAAATTTTTTTACTAGTCAGCAAAATTGAATGAGCAAACATACTTGATTATCAAAAAAGTTATCATGGGCCTTTGCATATTTCATAAATGTTATATTTATATTTTAGTTAAAAATGTTATTTGCATTCAGGCCCATACTGTTATAAAGGTATGGTTCGAGTTTACAATTCCACTTTTATTATTTTTTATTAAAGGCAATCAAAGTCCTAAAAACACAATGGTTGCATTGATTTGTATTTACACCTCACTATAGGGTGCAACCTGGACGTATTTTGTTCATGGGGCAAATCATACAACAGAACAGTGAATTTTAAATGTAAGGTCAAAATATCCAAGTTTGGTTATTTTGGCAGTAAACTTAAAATTTACTTTGAATTCACTTTGAAATCTGATTTTAGTAAATAACCATGACTGTCTATAACGTTCAGCATACAAAAAACACTGTCCAAATATGCTGAGAAGAAGTCCATGAAAAATTGCAATAAGGAATTGGCTTCATACCCTTCCCAAATGTTATACATACATATGTTAAGCATATTAAGAGGTAGTCTACATTATTCAAAATCAGAGCACCCTCTCAGAACAGACCATTATCCAATCCATTACATATATTCTAGTTCCATACAATGACAGTGTAGAAATAAAGCACTCCCACAACTGCAGGAAAAGCCTTAACGTTTGTCAACTCACCACAACTCACAGTTTACATCAGTCCAATAATACATTCACTCATTGCATTCTAAATAATTTAAATAAAAGTACCATTCACTCACATGTTACTTAGGCACCTTTTCAACAAACTCCCAGTCAGTTCCTTTTATTTTGAAATATAACATTTCATAAGAGTAACATTTTACAATATTTAAAAGATTACAATAGGTCAAGCAGTACATCAAGGCATATTATGATATTAATATATAACACATCACATATGCTAGTCTATAGCAAATTATTTTATTTTCATATATATCAGAAGGAAAAGTATCCTTCTATGATTTATCCATATTCAGTCAGGAAATTACTGTAGTAAATGTACCTATCAAAATAAAAGGCCTAAACCAAATTTTATCAGGTAAGTATTCTAGCCATGGGTATCAAGAATTTAAATGTTTTGTGGTGTTACCTAGAATATACCCAGAATTGCTTCTGCAGTCTAAATCTCTTCTATCTATTCAAGACATTGTTCCTTAGTTGGTGTAAATGTTTGTTTCCAAGGGGCAGGTGTTAGAGTTTTAGCAGTATTAAGGAAGTGTCTCAAAATTGATTTTTTTATAGCCAGATATTGGTATTGAGGTCATATATAGAAGTACTACATCTGCACTAAAAGGTGGGATTTCAACTAAATTCTTTCAATCTGTTTTTTACCATAATCCAAAAAGGAATTATTTTTGGACGGTTCCACCGAATATGCAACACAGTACTCTCTCCTTTCTGACATCTTCATCATGTAGACGGGACATTTAGGAGAATCCTATTAAACGTCAGCTTTATTGGGTTGTTCAGGTGAGTACAATGGCTCCCTGCAGCTCTTTTCATCTAGACACTGTATTTCCAGAGAAAATACAGTGTTTACCTTGGAAGCTAGGAACACCTCCAGTGGTAGTCACTCAGATGGCCACCAGAGGGACTTCTGAGTAAACTACTGCCTAATTCACATTCATCCTGTTTGAAATCTTCACGCTTGGCTGAAGACATCAAACGTGCTATCAGGACATAGGAGGCACTGTGAACGCTCATCATGTGTCCTATAGTAACCCTGGATCCTGTCAGCAATCAGAGTTGACAGTGAGGGGAGATAAGATCTACTGCACACAGAGCAGCTCTGGTTGACAGGCAGGAGACCGGAGACCAAGCAGAAGGATCCAAACTGTAAGTAAACTTATTTTGTGAGTGTGGGTGAGTGAGTGTGGATTAGAGAGTAAGTGAGTGTGGGTGAGAGGGTGAGTGAGTGTGGGTTAGTCAGTGTGGGTGGGTGAGTGTGGGTGAGAGAGTGAGTGTGGATGGGTAGGTGGGTGAGAGAGTGCATGAGTGTGGGTGAGTGAGAGAGTAAGTGAGTGTGGGTGTGTGTGTGAGTAAGTAGTGTGGATGAGAGAGTAAGTGAGTGTGGGTGAGAGTGTTTGAGAAATAGATAGATAGATAGATAGATAGATAGATAGATAGATAGATAGATAGATAGATAGAAATGGTCAGACTAAATACGATAAAAGCCTACTTAGTGCCCAAACTTGAATATCTTTTTTGTATAATCCCAATAAGGGTATCAAATACTATATTAAATCTCTTTGACAAGTTATTCTACTCTTTCCTATGGTTGGATAAAAAAGCAAGAATTAATAGGAGAACATTGTCAACATACCTCCAAGAAGGAGGATTGTCCTTCCCTAACATTCATTTGATTCACAACTCAGTTATGTTTTCCCATTTCCTAGAATGGGGAAACATAAACTCTAGAGAGAAAACATGGAATATGATTGATAGGGAGCAATGCGGTAAAATAGATCCTTTCCTCCTCTTTTGGTTAGACAATAAATCATTTAAGTACCGAGAAATAGATAATCCGATAATCTCTCAAATATTAAAATCAATTGACTCTATAAAAAATATATTTTGTGCCCAAAACAAAATTTCCTGTAAAGCCCCACTTGAAGTGATTAAACTATTTATAAAAGATTTGAAACTAACCAAGTGGTTGGAAAAAGGTATAGTAAAAATTGGTCGAATAGGACTTAATATATCTCCTAATGCTTTTTACGAATTGCAACAAAAGTATGACCTTCCTAATAATGAAAACTTTACTATTTAAGAATTGCTAATTTCTTGAAAAAAATGCAATTAATAGACCAGTCTCCTTTGGATGTAATCCTTTATCGGTTAAGTTCTAAAAAACCTTCAAAAATCAGACAGATTCTTAACAAATCTGTTCCAGAATAAAAACTATTATAAAGTGGGAAGAAGATTTAGGCTATTCTTTTTCTCATCAAAAATGGATAGATGCCATGGAACATGTTAGGAAATCAATACATTGTACAAACATATTGGAAAATTACTATAAAATTCTTAATAGATGGTATCTAGTTCCCACTAGATTATGTTAATTTAAAGCTCATTGCACAAACCAATCTTGGAGGTGCAATAAGGACATTGGAACATTGAAACATATTTGGTGGGACTGTGCTAATTTGAACCCAATCAAGAATTTTGTATTACAGCTTCTTACGGATCTAGATAAAAAGAATTGAATCCTGAAAAGTTCCTTTTCCATATAAATGTAGAGATAGATAGATAGATATTGTGATGAAGTGCCCTTCGCCACTTGGTCCTGGTGAGGCCTGCTTGCCAGCCTCCTCCCCTGTGACTATGACTCTTTGATGTATTTGGCTTTAAAGCCCCTATTCTACCTTCAGACAGACTTTATGTAGGTTGCTTTATTTCTCTAATGTTTTAGTCACCCTGTACCCATTATAGGTGCAGGGTGTGTGTAATGTAATTGTTTATAGTGTGTGTGTGTGTACTGTGAAATGTATTGCCTGCTCTCCTGTACTGCTGAGGTTTGCTACAAACTAGGTGGATTTTGCTATGGAGCTTGTCTAGTGCCCGCTGTTGGTAGCAACAGCAATATGCACTACCTGAATAGCAAGACTGGTTCATTTGCATATTCAGGTAGATTTGCATATTGCTAATTCAGCAGGCACGTGAGATTTTCTGTTAAATATTGTCTCCCCCACCCCTTTAAAAATATGCCATTGTGTTATAATAAGTCACTGTATGTTGCCTGCTATGATTTGACTGTTTGTAATTTTATTGAGTTTTCTCAGCAATGTTAATGTAATGACTATATGGGCTAGTCCCAAGTAAAATAAAGGTTTAGACAGTTCTTCTTGATCCCTCTAAACGTAGCCTTGTCTCGTTATTGGAGGAGCTGTTATAATCACACTGGGGATTGCTATGCTCTGCATACTCCCCTGAGCTTGAATCACTTAGCTCTTTTAAGAGCTTGTTCCTGACATGCTCTCCGTGGAGGAGAGGTCTTCCCCACACAGTCCTGGATGCTGGACATACAGAGTGGAAGGAAGAGGTCTTTCCCACTCCTGGAGGACAGAAGCTGATCCAGGGTGGAAGGAAGACTGCAAGACTCCAGTCAAGCTACAGCGGGTGTGGAGTCTGCGGTGGTTGTGGTCCTCGGCGCAAGCTAGGAAGCATCCATCAACGGACGGTACTCAGTCGGATTACGGGGAGCTCCATTACAGATATAGATTGAAATATTTTGATAGAATTAAATAGCTAGATAGACAAAGAGATTGATAGAAAGAAATAGATAGACAGACAGATAGATTGATAGAAATAGATAGTGTGTGTGTGTATGTTTAACAATATTTATTTTCAATATGTGTCTTTGTGTACAAACACTATATATAGAGATATCTCTATATATAGTGTTTGTATACTATACACTTTGGGCTGTAGGGTTGCGGTAGGAAGGGTGGCCGGCATAGACAGCGAGCTGAGCTGTCAGTCAGCTCGTCTAACGATCACGCATACTGCACACATGCGCGGTAGAGCGCTAAGTGTTCATTCATAGGGCGGCATTCAATGCCGCTTTATGAAGAATGTGGTTGGTGCAGCGCAAAGTCACGCATGCGCACCAGATCGCTATGCTTATCTAAGAGCAGCGTCTCTGCTACTTCATCATTTTGACGAAAAAGGGACGCGGCCTGCCGAGGAGCTCGGCGCTGGAACAGAGGTAACCTTTATCTATAATAAGGACTTGAAAATATTTTTTATTAAGGGGAAATTAATATAAAAGCAAGAAAGGCGGCTAGGGTTATCTGTTTTTCTTGCTTTTATATGTTGACTATAGTGCTCCTTTAAGGAATTTTGGGATTTGATACCAGATAGAAAGAAGTTTGTAATTAATTTCCTTAAATTTAGAAGAGATTGAGCTTCTATGTCGTAAGATCAAAACTTTGTCCGTTGGGCATTAGTGAAAGTGTGACCTATTTGTTCCTCCTATTTTTTCTTCAAAGTTGTTTTTTCACCCATATATCCTACCAGGAGACATTATTAAAGAATAAAGTTTTGTCTAGTGGCTTGCCTTCTAAACATATAGTTGCAAACCATGTCAACTTTCTATGTAGTGAACTATCCAGTAAATAATTATAGTAGTGTTGTAGCTGCATGTAACAGAAGGAAATAAGATGAGTTAGCTTAATATCTCCTAAATAGTAGATCACAGTACTCATTTTATTGGGATACAATCATTCCTGTCAAGAAAATCCCAGGCATCAGACGGCAGGCCTCCGCCTAGCTTACGATCATGTGTCAAAGGAAGACAAGTGGTTGGTTTGGGGACAATATGTTTAAGCTGCCTAAACATCTTCCAAGTGTCTGGATTGTCGGTGACATTACACAATGTTTCAATATTAGTATTCCAGATTGCTAAATGCAAATAAAAGCCTGTCTCTTTCTTATATAGTTGTACCCATTGCTTATGTCTTGGGTCTGTGTGCCATTCCAATATTCTCTAAAGTGTTGCAGCTTGATGATACCTGAAATCAGGAAGTGTTAATTCACCTCAATGCCAAGGAAGATATGATAGGTCATAACGTAAACACGAATTCTCGTTCCTCAAAACATATTTAATTATCAAAGTTCTTAGGAGACAAAATACGCTTTAGGTAAACAAAGAGTTATTGTCTGAAGTAGGTATGAAAGACGAGGGACAATAATAATTTTAATAATTTTTAGTTCAAGCCACTAAATATGGGAGAATGACCACTGTTTAAAATAGGTTTGGATTTTCGTCAAAAGGGGTAGAAAATTATGGTAATATAAGTCATTCAGATTCTCTGTTCTCCATACTCCCAGGTATTTCATCTTCTGAAGGCACCAGCAAAAAGAGAGTACAGTATAAAGCTTATATTCCATCGCGAGTATTGACACATTTAAAACTTTACATTTGGAGAGGTTTAATTTTAATCCAGACAAGTCTCCATAGGTGGTAAATGCCTGCATCAGACAGGGAAGGGTAACACAAGCATTAGAAACAAAAAACAAAAGATCATCAGTATAAGCTGCAACCTTATAGAGGTTCCAAAGTAAGCGTAAATAATAATGATGAAAGAGGACATCCCTGTCACCTTTGGTTAAGAATCTGTAAACTATCAGTTAGCGATCCATTAATTCAGATTTTTGCAATGCGGCAGCTATATGGTGATCTAATCCATTTCAGAATATTGTCACCGAAGTCCATTTTATGAAGAGTAGCAAACATAAAAGTCCATTCTACTCTGGTCAAACACCTTTTCAGCATCAGTAGATAGTAGGAGTAAAGCCCTATTTCCATTCTGTGCCCGATGTTATAATGAAAAAAGTCTTATCTCTAGGCTCTCTCCACGGTATAAAATCAGTCTGATCTGAATGTATCAGGACAAATATTACCATTGAAACCGAGTTGCTATCACTTTTGGGAAAAGTTTTATGTCAACATTTAGAATGGAGATAGGACAATAACTTAAACAGACCTCTGGATCTTTATATGTTTTCACGATGATACTAATTGTTGCTGACAAAGATTCCAAACTAAATTTCTTCCCATCTGTCAACACATTTAGTGCCCTTTGAAATTTATTAAATAGTTTAAAATAGCCTATTGTAAATCTGTCTGGTCCCGGTGCCATGCCTGCCACATCAGTAATAGGATTTTAATTTAAATAGGAGAGCGCAATCGTATTAAATAAACAATATAAAATAAATGATGGTATATACAAGCAGCTAGACACAAAATAAAATTCCTTAAAAAATCTTACCTAAATAACATATAATAACAAAGTGCCAGCACTACGTGCAAAAGCCTTCTATTGAGGCAATCTATGTATGTGTGGAAAAAAATAAACAACTTCCCTCTATAGGTAAATGATGTATAAACAGCACCTATATATCACAGTAAATTGAATTATACACACAAAAATATATATTAAAAGTTTGCAAAAGGAGTCCAAAAATTTTTTTGGGGTAGGAGTCTTTTAAGGGTTAATCCTTTGTTGCAGTTGAAATGATAACATCCGTGGATACACTGAAGCACTTGTGTAGGTTATACCTTAAAAGGATACAAAAAAAGGCTTTGCATAGTGTAAAACTGCTTTAATAATAAAAAGAGATCCCCTTTCCCCCAAATATGGACTCTTACATTAGCAAATGGTGATACTTGTCTCCAAGATATCATAATCAGGTTTCACAGAATCAGAGGTTGAATTTTATTATTGTTAAGAATACATGGACAAAAGAATACCAGACTGTGTATAATTCCAAAGAGAAGATGTGTCCTGTATTCACTATGTTTTATAATATGTTTTAGAATACATGATTATTTTTACTAATTTGGCAAGACTGTATTTAAAGACTGCCACCTACAGCTGTTACACTATCTTGAAAAAGCCTGAGAGAACGGGCAAAACGCGTTGAAATGCCAACGGTATCCAGGACGCAGAGGCTTTGATGATGACAGCCTGCTTTTGAACCTACCACACACAGACACGGTCAGCCTGTATGCTATACTCCACCCCCTCAGCGCTGAGATCGGGCGAGAGTTTTGAACCATCAGGACCAGTGGACGGTAAAACGGCTATTCAACCTCTGATTCTGTGAAACCTGATTGTGATATCTTGGAGACAAGTATCACCATTTGCTAATGTAAAAGTCCATATTTGGGGGAAAGGGGATCTCTTTTTATTATTAAAGCAGTTTTACACTATGCAAAGCCTTTTTTTGTATCCTTTTAAGGTGTAACCTACACAAGTGCTTCAGTGTATCCACGGATGTTATCATTTCAACTGCAACAAAGGATTAACCCTTAAAAGACTCCAACCCAAAAAAAATTTTTGGACTCCTTTTGCAAACTTTTAATATATATTTTTGTGTGTATAATTCAATTTACTGTGATATATAGGTGTTGTTTATACATCATTTACCTACAGAGAGAAGTTGTTTATTTTTTCCACACATACATAGATTGCCTCAATAGAAGGCTTTTGCACATAGCGCTGGCACTTTGTTATTATATAGTAATAGGATTTTGCTATATCTGCTGTCAGAGATTGAGGGGTATATTCTGATAAGTATTTCTTGGTCTTTTGTGTCTTTACTATTTCATATAGAAACATAGAATGTGACAGCAGATATGAACCATTTGGCCCATCTAGTCTGCCCAATTTTTTTTTAAATACTTTCATTAGTCCCTGGCCTTATCTTATAGTTAGGATAGCCTTATGCATATCCCACGCATGCTTAAACTCCTTTACTGTGTTAACCTCTATCACTTCAGCTGGAAGTCTATTCCATACATCCACTACCTCAGTAAAGTAATACTTCAGGATATTATTTTTAAACGTTTGCCCCTCTAATTTAAGACTATGTCCTCTTGTTGTGGTAGTTTTTCTTCTTTTAAATATAGTTTCCTACTTTACTGTGTTGATTCCCTTTATGTATTTAAATGTTTCTATCATATCCCCCCTGTCTCGTCTTTCCTCCAAGCTATACATGTTAAGTTCCTTTACCTTTCCTTGTAAGTTTTATCCTGCAATCCATGAACCGGTTTAGCAGCCTTTCTCTGAATGCTCTGTAAAGTATCAATATCCGTCTTGAGATACGCTCTCCAGTACTGCGTATAATACTCCAAGTGAGGTCTCACCAGTGTTCTGTATTGGCATGAGCACTTCCCTCTTTCTACTGCTAATACCTCTCCTTATACAACTAAGCATTCTGCTAGCATTTCCTGCTGCTCTATTACAGTCTCTGCCTACCTTTAAGTCATCAGAAATAATCACCCCTAAATCCATTTCCTCAGATGGTGGTTAGGACTCAAATATTCTGTACTCTGCCCTTGGGTTTTTACATACAAGATGCTTTATCTTGCACTTATCCACATTAAATGTCAATTTCCACAACTCTGACCCTGTACAATTTATTTCCATTCCAAACAGAGCTACCATGAGAAATAAAGCCAAATCCTTGCTCCCGACACCATTCACCAAGCCGCAAGTTAAGGTCCCTAATACGTATCCGCCTGTCGTTCTGAGTGTTATGCACAGTCAGAACTTCAAAGAATGACAGTGTGGAAGCAACCTGCCGTATATCATTGGCAAAAACACTAAAAACGTCCTTTACCTCTGAAACCGCATTGCAAGCCAGGTCATTTGTCCCTAGATGGACAAGTACATCCAATTCCCCTTCCTGCTTTGCTCGCTTAACAATATTACAAATATGTCTCCTGTCTCTTTAAGCAGTAGCTCTGGGAATACATCTCACAAGACCACCATTGTCCATCTCCACACCTCTTATGATAGAATCTCCCAACAACAACTGCTTTCTATTAGGCCTCACCATAGTCTCCAAGCCTGTCTCCACAACACCACCACACTTGGTGCCTGAGCCTGTCTCCACAACACCACTACCCTCAGTGCCTGAGCCTGTCTCCACAACACCACTACCCTCAGTGCCTTAGCCTGGCTCCACAACACCACTACCCTCAGTGCCTGAGCCTGGCTCCACAACACCACTACCCTCAGTACCTGAGGCTGTCTCCATAACACCATTACACTCTGAAAGTGCAGAAATTAATTATGTAGAGCAAATGGCTGTGAAATATGCCTTTTATCCACAACTCTAAGTCTACCAGATCCTACAGTAATTCATCTGCCATTCCTAGTAAGTCTCTGCGGCATATAATTGTGGTCTATATTTAGATATAATATACAACAAGGAATAGAACATGTGAAATTCTTTATTAATATCTTTTGGAATAGGCAAAGTACCACCTATTGTCCATTTCAGTTTATGTACCTGAGTGGGTTTACCTACCTTGTTGGCATAAATATAAAAAAAAAAAAAATTGAGCGTTGTACATTCTTATAATGTTTGTGTGTTATAACTGTCATCAACAGTCATTGGGCATCCAAAGGTTCTCTATATACATCATCAAGTTGCATACATTTGTGTCATGATTCCAATGCTGAAACGTGGACATGAAGGTCTAATATTTGTTTTTATATCTGTTTTTTTTCTTCTGTGTGGCTAGTCTAAAAAAACATCCTGCTATCACACTTTTATGAGCTTCCCACTGTGACGGGTACATACCTTCTAGGTCATTTTCCAAAAAAGAACAATTCCATTAATGAATAATTTGTTAATTACAAAAAATTTTCAATCTCTCCCTTTCCTCTGGCACATTTCCCTCACCCTTCAAAATTGCAACTGTAACCCCAATTCTGAAAAAGCCCAGCCTTGACCCCAACTCCCCATCCAACTACCACCCTATCTCGCTACTGCCATTTACCTCCAAGATCCTCGAGAGAGTTGTGTACACCAGACTGACTGACTTTCTCGAAACCAGCTCTCTGCTTGACCCTCTTCAGTCTGGATTCTGCGCTGGTCATTCTGTCGAAACGGCTGTGACCAAAGTATCCAACAATTTAATTGCTGCTAAATCTCGTGGCCATTACTCTATCCTAATTCTCCTTGATCTCTCTGCTGCCTTTGATACTGTTGATCATCAACAGCTTCTTTGTATTCTCCGTAATTTTGGTCTACGGGATACTGCTCTCTCCTGGTGCTCCTGCTACCTCTCCCAGCGCTCTTTCAGTGTTTCTTTGTCTGACTCTGCCTCTTCCCCCCAACCACTGTCTGTCAGCATCCCCCAAGGTTCTGTCCTTGGTCCCCTACTGTTCTCTATCTACACTGCCTCCCTTGGTAAACTCATCAGCTCATTTGGCTTCCATTATCATTTCTATGCTGATGACACGCAAATCGACTTGTCCTCTCCTGATCTCTCTCCGCCCATCTTGACCCGTGTCTCTGACTGCCTCTCTTCGATTTCCAAATGGATGACTGCTCACTTCCTTAAACTCAACATGTCCAAAACAGAACTTCTGGTCTTTCATCCCTCAAGTGTTACTACTCCCGTGTCTGTCTCCCTCCAAGTCAACGGTGCTACCATCACCTCTACCTCGCAGGCTCGCTGCCTGGGTGTTCTTTTTTACTCCAACCTCTCTTTCATGTCCAATCAATCGCCAAATCCTGTCGCTTACATCTCAAAAACATAGCGCGCATCCACCCCTATTTAACCCCGGATGCGGCTAAGGTGCCGGTCCATGCTCTTGTTCTCTCTCGCCTGGACTACTGCAATACTCTTCTCAGTGGGTTTATGTGTTCCCAGATTGCACTGCTGCAATCTATAATGAATGCGGCAGCAAGGCTCATTTTCCTGTCCGCTCGCACCTCCCACGCCTCCCCACTCTGTCAGTCCCTTCATTGGCTCCCAGTTAGATATAGGGCTCAATTTAAAATTCTGGTGCTTGCTTACAAGTCCCTACATAATGCTGCTCCAACCTACCTTTCCTCCCTAATACACAAGTATGTCCCGTTGAGGCCCCTACGCTCTGCCAAAGACCTACGTATATCCTCTGTCCGTACTCCCACCTTTAACGTTCACCTCCAAGACTTTTCCAGGGCTGCACCTCTTCTGTGGAACTCCCTTCCCTCCTCCATAAGAATTTCAACCAGTCTCCACTCATTCAAAACATCATTGAAAAATCACTTCTTCAAGAAAGCGTATCAATTAAACTGTTATCAGGTTTTTATCCCCCACCTTCCATGACTCCTCTCCTGCAACTGGCAAAAATTACCTACTTTTCTAACATCTTACTTTGTACCCCTACTAACTCTAGAATGTAAGCTCATTGAGCAGGGCCCTCCACGTCTCTGTTCCTGTACGTCAATTTGTCTGGTTACAATTAAATGTCCACCCTTTGTACAGTGCTACGGAATCTGATGGCGCTATATAAATAATAAAATAATAAAATAATAATATGTAATTAATTATATGACTGCATATTAACCTAATGCAGGTCAGAAAATAATGTAATGGATTTTTGGACATTTTCATTTTTGTTTTATATCATGTGATTGACTATAACAAATGAATGTTGTTTTTGAACTATATCTATCTTGCATCCAAAATAATTTTTCTAAATACAATTTACGTTATATGTCAAGCATAGCACATATGTACTTATAGATATAACCCCATTTATTGTACCAAATGATGTGAAAGCATGTCTGATATTTTCCCATTGAATGACTTGACTTCAATTGGTGTGCAATCATATTCAGAATCATCTGCAGAAACATTGCTTTTTATTTTCTATCAAATGGTGCAATAACAGTCACTACATCTGTATGAAAAGCTTGGGAACAGTATATCAATTCAATTCGAAATGTTCTTTTTCTTATATATAAATAGTAAAAGACAGAGCATTATAAAATTCCAAATAAGACATGTGCATGACATATCAATTTCATAGAAATCTTCTTTATATTACCAGTTAAAGAAAGATACATGTGATTTATCACTGTTCCATACATATTTTCAAAATAAAATGTCATGTGCATACCATTTACATAACCATTTAAACTGACACTATAGTCACCTGAACAATTACAGCTTAATGTAGTTGTTCTGGTGAGTATAGTATGACCCTGCAGGTTTTTTGTTTTCAGAGAAAAGGCAGTGTTTACATTGCTCCCAATGGACACTTCTTGGGGCAGTCACTCAGTCACTAGAGGTGCTTCCTGGGTCAGTGCTGCACAACTTGCAGCACTGACATTCAGTGTCTCCATTTTGTGCATGGATATGCTGAACTTTCCCTATAGAGATGCACTGAGTAAATTCATCTCCATGAAGCGATGTAGATTGATGCAGCGCAGCGTTTTGCCTCGTATGTGCAATAGCTTCCTGATGCTTTCCTATGGGAAAGCATTGGATTTGCTGAGATTATCAAGATTGATGATCTCATCCAAGAAGGTGAATTAGGGGTTGTTATGGACAGAAGAATTAAAATAAAATGGCTCTTTACTATTGTCTATTTATTCTATGTTCACTATGTTAAAACTGGCTGCTAGAGTAAATATTCCCTTCCCCCCTACAATGTGTTCAGGCACTATTTTCTCTCTGTAAATTCCTCCCATCCTGCTAGCATCCCCCTTCCCATAAGAGCAAGCCTCGTGTAACCAAAATTCCTGTGTTAACAGCTTTACTAACTCCTCCCCCACGTCCTTTGTGCCAGTTAACAGCTATATGCCACGTGTAACAAAATGGAGAATCACTGTTAAAGTAACTGAAAGAAACTACTCACTCCCCCTCCCATCGTGTATCCAAGATGGAGCTGGAATATAGGTGGGAGAAGTCTGTAATGATGACACTACATCCTGTAGGGGGGTTTAGACAAGACCCCTTAGACTGTTAACCAATTGTTGAATGTATATTGTAGGTTTAACTGTGACTCTGTACATGACGTATTTCTGCTTTAAAAGGAACTCCCACTCCAGGGAATAAAGGCATTCCTCAGGTTTTTCACTGATCAGAAACTTTGTCTCCGGTGTGAATTACTTCTAGGAAAAGCGTGCACGCATTAATTAATCAATTTGGAAGGAGTAGATAGACAAATAATCAAAGTTTTCATTGGTATCTAAATCAGTTGGTGCCCGAACAGGGACTGGAGGGTTATGTTACTAAGGAAGCCGTAAAATCCCAGGACCGGAGAGGAGACCCCCAGAGATTGGAAAAAAAGAGCCTGATCACCTCTGCATATGGTAAATGAGTTACTTACCCTATATTTTCCTTTCTTTGGACTTCGTTTACTCTCCGTTCCTTCACTTAGCTGTAGCCAAACTTAAGAAAATTATTAAACTGTGTGGTATTACAATGTCCCCCAGTGGCAGATTGCAAGCGGAAGACTGGAGGAAGCTTTTAAATGATAAAAATGGGATATTGCTAGATAATGGATTAATGAAGGCTGCGGACGCTTGGTATAGGGTGGCTTGAGGGCTTAAAAAGGAGGGGTGGATTGAGGAGGAGATAGACCTGGAGGGGGAGAAAGTCTTTGTGTATCATGAAAAAGATTGTTTTGTTGAATCTGTTGCAGGCATTTTCCACCCTCCTACTTATGATGGAGCTTGGAAAGAAAGGGAGGTGGCTCAACTAGCCTCTGAAGCCCCCACACAGCCCATTCATGTCAGCACTCTCTCTCCAGCTCCTGCTGCCTTGTACCCTATCCTTAAGGCAGACGGTTCATGTTATTTTCCAGCCCCCACTCCTTCTCCACTCCAAGTCCCGATCACACCTTCCCTTCCTGTTTCCTTTCCTTCTCCTCTATTGCCCATCTCTGCTGGTACGCCCTCTCTTCCGGCTCCTGTTGCTTCTGTCCCCGCCCAATTCCTTTCACTTCTCCCTGTGACTTCTGCCCTTACATCTCCTTTGAATTCTTTCTCTTCTGCCCTTTCAATGTCACCATTTCCTGTTTCTACCACGCCCATCCCTTCCATGATGGTAACTTCCCCTTACCAACAACCCTTTGGTCGCTTCCTCCCTCCCTTCTGTATCATCTTCCATTCCCGCCCCTCTCATGGCTGCCCCCAGTGTATCTTTCCCTATTATGACTATTGGATCCACTGTTCCTGCAGCATCAGGCCATCCTCCTGCTGCCTCTCCTGCAGCATCAGGCCATTATCCTGCTACCTCCACTGCTACATCAGCCACTTCTCCCCCTGCCTCACAACTTGATTCGGTCCGAATTACTACCACAGTTAATCACCCTGCGGCCAGTGCTACAGCTGGTCCCGTTTCCGTTCTTCCTGACATGGCTAGTGTATGCAGCCCACAGATTCTCATTCCCCCTGCTGATGGTAGTGTCCAGGAGGCACAGCCCCTACATGCCCCAACTAATCTGCCTCACATTCCGCTAGCAGGCCCTTGCAGTGCCCAGCATGATCAGGAGGGCGCCTCTTTAATGTATGTTACCTTCAACCCGTCCCAAGCTGCAACACTGGTACACTCACTTCCTGACCCTGAGAAACAGCCCATGCCCTTTTTCCATCGGATTGTTCAGATCCGTAAAACTTACTCTGCAGCATGGCGCGATTTGTTTAGTCTGTGTGAAATTAAAGCAGGGGACGATTTGTTTAGTCTGTGTGAAATTAAAGCAGGGGATGCTTACTGGCCCATAATGGAAAGGAGCTTTGATGATGCCCGTCTCACTACTGACACGGATTTTCAGTCTGGTATCACATTTTGTGAACAACTCCGCGCATGGGCTCAAGATAAATTGGCTGATCAGGCTACTTCTATTGCTGATATTATTCAAGAAAAATCAGTAACGGTTGAGAAGTTTCATTCTAGATTGACTCAGACCTTCTCTGATCTGTGTTTTAACACATGTAATAAGGCCCACACCCAGACGCTGTCAGCTGCTTTCGTTGCAGGCCTTAAGGAGCCCATAAGGAAAGGCCTGGTCCTGTCCTGCCCCGAGTTCAGGATAATTCCCCTGGATACTCTCCTCCTGGTTGCTAAAGGCCTGGAGTCGATCCAACTGCCCCTGCAAAAGAAATCCAATCCTTTAATCCTTATCTTATCTGACCCTGCAATTCAGCTTGCCCCTGGTGGGTACCCTATTCCAGCACCTCTGGGCCCTTTCACAGCTCGGGCCCCGGGACCACAAGTCAGAACTTGTTATCACTGTAAGCAACTAGGTCATTTTAGGAATGATTGTCCGAGTCTTCAAGCACCTAGTTATCCTCCTGCCCAGGCGCTCAGTTATCCGTTACCTGGTTTTAATTCTGCTAACTATGCTACTTATTATCCTGATGAACTACCCTCTACCACTTATCTGCCCGCTAACAATCCAATGCCTAGACACCGACGCCCTGCACAGCATGCTCAACAACCATACTACTCAACTACACCTACACGTACATACCCTGGTCCAGACCAGTCTCATATTGATCTTGTCCAATAGGTAACAGGCAAACCTGTGTCCAATGCCCCTGTCATGGCAGTGTTTACAGGGGATAAAGGGGGGCCCCTAGCTACAGTGGTCCTACCCGTGGAAGGCTGCCCAACCACCTTCTTAGTTGACACAGGCGCAGCCCGTAGCATACTTAGAGCATGTGACCTGCCTGACGCTTCCTTTCTCTCTAATATAGATGTTTCCTGTATAGGTGTTAATCCATTAACTAAGCCCTTACGGGTGGGTACTTTCCCAGATCTCCTTACTCGTTTTGTAGTGTCTTCCTCTTGTCCTCTTAACCTGTTAGGAGCTGATGTCCTTTCCCGCTTGCGGGCCTCCATCTCCTTTACTTCAGATGGCAAGGTTCAGCTATTAACCCCTCTCTCAATTGATGATGCCTCGGCCCTCTGTTCTTTACCTCTCTTACTCCACATGGAGTCGCCCAATTGTAGTGCAAGGGTCACAGACAATTCCCCCAGTGCCCTTGACAGAGTTCCTGTGCAACTGTGGTCTACTGGTCCCGATGATATTGGACGTCTTCAAGTCCCTCCGATACTTGTGCAGTTGCTCCAAGGAGCAAGTCCACCCAGAAGACCTCAATATCCATTGACACCTGCTCAGGCCCTCTCTATCTCAAAACAGGTTGAAACTCTACTGGCTGCGGGTGCTCTGGTTAAATGTGTATCGCTTTGTAACACTCCTTTGTTTCCAGTTAAGAAAAAGACCGAAAAGGGTGAGCCGGACAAGTACAGGATGGTTCAAGACCTCAGAGCAGTCAATGTTGTTACCATCATGGAAACTCCCATTGTTCCAAATTCTCATACTCTTCTATCCCAGGTCCCTCCTTCAGCTAAACTCTTCACGGTGGTGGATTTGGCCAATGCCTTCTTCAGCGTGCCTTTGCATCCCTCTTGTCAATACCTGTTTGCTTTTACCCATGACCCCCAACAATATACCTGGACTGTCATGCCCCAGGGAGAGCAAAATTTCCCAAGCCAATTTGCAAGAGCAATGGCATACATCCTAGAACCATGGCAGAAGTCTCACATGGACGTGGTCCTCCTGCAATATGTGGACGATCTACCAACTGCAGAATGTGCCTCTGAAGATTTCCTCTGTTTTCTGGCCGCCCAAGGTTGTAAAGCATCTAAGAAGAAATTGCAGTGGTGCCGACCCTCGGTGATCTTCTTGGGGCATTGTCTTTCTCATGGCACCCGGCAACTTACTAGAGACAGAGTGCGGGGTATTACATCTCTCTGCCCTCCATCGGCTCACAAGTCCCTCCATGCCTTCCTGGGTCTTATCTCTTACTGCAGAGCCTGGATTCCTGAAGCCTCTACACTCATGCAGCCGCTCTACGATGCCCTCAAAATTGAACCATTTTCTTTATCTCCTGAAGCCCTTACCAGCTTCTTTGCATTACGACGTGCTGTTGTTTCTGCTCCTGCTCTGGGCCTTCCCAATTACGAGAAGCCCTTCAAGCTTTTTGTCTACGAAAAGATGGGTCATGCATCTGGTGTTCTCACTCAGTCTCATGGGTCTCATCAGCGTCCAATAGGGTATTACTCCTGTCAGCTGGATCCGGTGGCCAGAGGAGGACCGTCCTGTCTTCGGGCTGTATTTGCAGCAAGTGCTCTACTGGACAAGACGTGTGACATAATTCTTGGTCACAAGCTTAGCATTCTCGCTCCCCATGATATTTCTGCGATATTGAATCAAGTTCAGCCTAAACATCTCTCTACACAAAGGCATCTTCGTCTTCAAACGACTTTAATGTTACCCGATAATGTCTCTTTCCAACGATGTTACATTTTGAATCCTGCCACTCTTCTGCCCCTTCCCAAGGGGGGAGTACCACACTATTGGTACAGTCTGGACATAGATCCTGATATCTTCCTTGATCTGGATGTCCATATGCCCACAGTACCACACGATGAACAGCCATCTCCTCTATGGCATTGTACTTTGTGGTTTAGAGAAGTTCCGGGGCCTGACCCTCAGTATGAAGAAGAACTGTTTCAATTGATTGAAGTATGTCTCACTTTGACAGACATGTTCTGCGATACAAAAGGTAACACTGTAGTTCTAGTCCAATTACCCACAGAAGTGACTCATATGTACCACCATTGGGAGATGGCAGTTCCTCATGTATCTATTACTAAATCTCCAACTATCTCATGGAAGGAACTTGGTCCATTAGCCAAAGCATGGAGTGCAACAGATCAAGACCAACTCTCCACAGAAGGTGTTATCAAGCGAACTGTGAATTGTAAGACTACTGGTTACCCACAACATCACACAGAAATATGTGAAGATGCCCCTCCCATAGATCCTGACCCAGATGTCCCCCATGACTGTTTTGAACAGATGAAGATGGAAACAACCCATCTTCCCACAGTACATGAAACGGCTTTGCCAGATCCTGACTGCACACTGTTTGTGGAGGGCTCCAGATTTGCAGATGAACAAGGAAGATACCACACTGGATTTGCAGTGACCACAGTAGATCAGGTACTTCAAGCATCCCCACTTCCCCCGTCTATGTCTGCTCAAGAAGCTGAACTAAAAACCCTCACTGTAGCATGCCAAATGTTTGAAGGGAAGCGTTTTAATATTTGCACCGATTCAAGATATGCCCTGGGCGTAGCACACGATTTTGGATTAATATGGAAAACAAGAGGTTTTCTGACAGCAAGTCCTGAAGAAAAGCAAAGCTGGAAACAGAAAGGAGCGACCTTGCAGGATGGAGTATATACTAGCAATCTCAAATTTTGTCTACCTAAATGTATGTATCCGGCTGTGGTTCAGTGGGCCCATGGAGCAGCGGATTTGTCTAAGACCCTCATGAACTCTTTAATTGCTAAATATTTCTAAGCACCAGGAATTACCACTCTGACTAAAACCTACGTAAGTCTTGTGCTATCTGTGCCAAGTGCAATCCGGGAAAATTGGAGAAAGTTTTCCCCAAACACCTGGCGAAGCCACACTACCCATTCCAGAGAGTCCAAATTGACCACATTCAGATGCCAAAGAGTGGCCGGTATGAATATGCCCTAGTTATGGTGGACATGTTCTCAGGATGGCCAGAAGCTTTCCCGGTTACTAATATGACCGCCAAGACCACTGCCAAGCGGTTGCTCACTGAAATTGTCTGTAGATATGGAGTTCCTGAAGTGATTGAAAGTGACCAGGGCCCGGCTTTTACAGCACTAGTGACTAAAGAAGTCTGGGCAGCACTGGGGGTGACCCTTGCATTCCACACACCCTATCACCCACAAAGTAGTGGTAAGGTAGAACGCATGAATGGCACATTAAAAGCCAGAATGCTTAAGATGGCCCAAGAAACTAACCTGCCCTGGCCAGAGAGTCTCCCCATAGCTCTGTTTAGTGTCAGGTACACACCAAGAGGGAAGTGTAACCTGTCTCCCTATGAGATTTTGTTTGGTTCAGCCTCTAGGTTAGGTTGTTACTTTCCTCAACAACTCCAACTGCAATCAGATACTATGGTTAATTATGTGACGGCTCTTTCCCAAGTTTTAAACAAGATACATGCCCAAGTGTTTTCTTCCATTCCAGATCCAGAGTCTGATACAGGCACACACAATTTGCTCCCTGGTGATTTGGGTTCTGGTTAAGAAGTTCCTAAGAAAACATACCCTTGAACCTAGATATGATGGTCCGTTCCAAGTTCTTCTAACCACGACTACCTCAGTTAAATTGGCCGAAAAGAACACTTGGATACAGGCTTCACATTGCAAGAAAGTTCCAACCCCAGAGGAAGCAGATCCTGTTATAGCATGAATTTTGTGTATTTGTTCTTGCTGCTAGGTCTGATAAAGGCCCAACAAGTCGCTATAACCAAAGACAATCATGTTTACACATTTTGGTACAATTCCTCTAGTACACGGGTAGCCACATTTGCATTTGATTATTGTGATGTCGTAAATTGTACATTTCCACCAGCATTGTTGTCAACGGTGTACAAAGATATGCCTAACATTAAGGACCCATACATATGTGTGACTGATGACTACAGGGGATATGAGTGTAGCTCATGGAAGGCAGCAGGTTGGAATACAGGGCCAGCCTGGGGTTATAGACCACAAAGTGCCTTAGACAGATTAGATAAAAATTGTGAGTCCTTACTGAAAAGAATGAGGAAACCAGGGGGGGCAACACCTATGAAACTAGCTTTAAACATAGAACATCCCAGTCCTGGAGATGCTGGGCAATATGTAATGGGAATTTACTGGAAGGGAGGAGGTTCATACAATAAACAGGGGACCTTTTTCTTACTGGACATGTATGACGCACCTGAATGGGTAGGTGCCACGCACATGACTATTAATCCTCTTAAGCCACACATCAAAACTCTAAAAGACATGATAGCTATAGCTAACCCTACGCATGAGGACACTATGGCTGTAGAGACGGGTTTCTCTGACACTAACTTATGGCTTGAGTGGATGAAATATAACGCTAACAAACATAACAGATCTAACTGCTATGTCTGTGGAGGAGCGAGGCCTCACTTAGGTACTGTCCCTTTGAACATACCTCCGGAGATAGAGATGTGTTTCCTAAGTCTCTATACTATACTTAAAATTGACCGGACGGAATGTGAATCATGGACAAAGGAATACCCAATTATCCTTAAAGATGTTAAGCCAAATAAAGGTATCACCATATACCCAGGTAACTACACTTGTTATGGTATATATGATGGAGTAGGCCAATTCTTTGGTAATTTCACTGGTAAGTACTGTGCCACATATAGCCCAATTCCACCTGCCCTAATCCAGCAACAAATAAGATCCCTTGGAGACATATATTGGATTTGTGGGGATATGCAGATTAGAACCAGACTGGAAGGCGTATGGTGGGGAGAATGTGCTCTAGCTAAGGTAATTATGCCTATACACATAATCTCTGAAGGACACCAAGATATCCCAGGTACGTCACACCAATACTCTAGAATAAAGAGAGGTACCAAGGGGGGTGCCGAATGAATTTAAAGCAAGAGATGAGGTGTCCGCAGGGTTTGAATCTATTTTTCCAATCATCACGGCCAATACAAATTTAAATTGGATTAATTACATCTATTATAACAAACAACGTTTTGTAAATTATACAAGAGATGCCCTCCAGGGTTTAGCGGAACAATTACAAGCTACTTCCCAGATGACCTTCCAGAATAGAATGGCCTTAGACATGATCCTGGCGGAGAAAGGGGGAGTATGTAAAATACTCCCAGACACCATGACATGCTGTACCTATATTCCAGATAATACAGGCCCTAATGGTAAGGTAACGTTGGCAATAGAAAATGTAAAGAGTTTGTCCAACGAGCTGAAACAAAATTCTGGGGCCGCAGATCCATGGGAAAGATGGTTTGGATGGATGTCTGGATGGCAAGGTGCTCTGGCCCAAATAGGTGTTGCCATTTTAATAACGATAATCATCCTCGCTCTTCTTGTTTGTTGTGTGTTACCCTGTCTTAAGAAATGCCTACAAAAGACAGTTGATCAGACAATCGACCAGACCACCCCGACCTTCCTTCACCAAGAGATTGACGACATAGACCGTGATACACCACATACACCCTTACAGTCCCACCGCACTAAATCAACAGCTACTTCCTCTTAAGGACATTCAGGGATAGCATCTGTCTCTACGGGCAGAAGTCTGTCGCGGGAGAAGTAGTGGACAAGCTGCTACGGGTCACCCGCGCAGTGAAGCGTTCAAGGCCTGTTTAGACAGATGTGAGAGATAGCCTTTTGTTATTTTTCTATAGGGACAGTATTAGAATGAGAGATAGTAGTTTTTAGTAAAAAAGCCATTTTAAGGGGGGACTGTTATGGACAGAAGAATTAAAATAAAATGACTATTTACTAATGTCTATTTATTCTTTGTTCACTATGTTAAAACTGGCTGCTAGAGTAAATATTCCCTTCAGGCACTATTTTCTCTCTGTAAATTCCTCCCATCCTGCTAGTATCCCCCTTCCCATCAGAGCAAGCCTTGTGTAACCAAAATTCCTGTGTTAACAGGTTCCTTTACTAAATCCTCCCCCCCTTCCTTTGTGCCAGTTAACAGCTATATGCCACGTGTAACAAAATGGAGAATCACTGTTAAAGTAACTGAAAGAAACTACTCACTCCCCCTCCCATCGTGTATCCAAGATGGAGCTGGAATATAGGTGGGAGAAGTCTGTAATGACGACACTACATCCTGTAGGGGGGGTTTAGACAAGACCCCTTAGACTGTTAACCAATTGTTGAATGTATATTGTAGGTTTAACTGTGACTCTGTACATGACATATTTCTGCTTTAAAAGGAACTCCCACTCCAGGGAATAAAGGCGTTCCTCAGGTTTTTCACTGATCAGAAACTTTGTCTCCGGTGTGAATTACTTCTAGGAAAAGCGTGCACGCATTAATTAATCAATTTGGAAGGAGTAGATAGACAAATAATCAAAGTTTTCTTTGGTATCTAAATCAGGGTGGGGCCAGCACTGGCTGGAGGGAGGGCAGGGAAGCTAAATAGTGTTTGCAACACTATAGGGTCAGGGATACACATTTGTATTTCTTCCCCTATAGTGTTCCTTTAATTACTATCATGATTATTGCAAAATGGGTTAGCTATTAATAATTGTAAGTAAACGTTCTATATTTTCTTTTATTTTGCAAAGTGAAAACCAATGGGGAATTTTCAATTAAAATATATTTTGTGATATTCACTATTATGATTTGTTATGCTACTAGATTTGTCTTGGAATAAAATGCAACACAATATTATTGGAACCAAAAGATCTCAAACACATTATATTGTTGATATTGTCTTAACGAGATCAATATAACACACCTAGCCATTAACTCAACCTAACAGCAAAACATATGGTTGTAGCTCATTGCAGAAAATGTGCAGACATGTTTCAGAGGTAGAGTTTTAGAGAGAAGTGATTGTTGGTGCCGTACATAGTATTTTATGTGTCTGGCAGGAGCTCAGCACTATCATTCTTAAAATATTCATATTACAAGGATTTTAACTGAACATGTGACTGGATAAGCCTTGAAGGTCCACTGTGCATCACAAGGATTTTAACTGTGACATGTGACTGGATAAATGAGACCCTTCAAGCCTCGAAGGTCCACTGTGCATCACTGTGATGTCAAGACAGTTCAATTAACCTTTTAAGCAAATTGCAAATTCCTAGCTGTGGCAAACCCATAACAGTGCAGATGGATAGAGACCTTAAACAATCTTTGTTTAAGGTAAAAGACCTGGCACTGGTCCCCCTCCAGCTCCACTCATAAGCAGGCAGGAGACACAGCAATAATAGATTGGCACTGCTAGTTTTCCCCCTTACACTCCTATGTTTAAAGACATGTAGTTCCTAAACAAATTAAGTGTTTCCCCTTGTTTGGTACTTTTTGTTTTGTGACGATTTAACCTCCTGTGGACTTTGAGTGTTTGCAGTGGCGTTATTTCCATTTTATCAAACCTCAACCCACAGGAATTTAATAGGGGCACATCAATAACACTGGAGAAGGACCTGTTAATGCCCCCGTCATAAACTCATATGAATAAAAACCTCTGAGTCCAAAACATACTGAACATGTTTTTCATTTTTATGGCTATCTTTTAGTATATCTTCTTCTAAGATGCTTAATATAACATCTCAAACTCTAGCAATGTCCCTTTAACAATCTTTAAAGGAAACATACATCCTCAAAACAGTTCTTTTCAAGGTAGAAACACAAAATAAAAAGAAAGATCATGAAAATGTTATATGTTAAGAAAAATTAAATATATTTTTATTTTAAAATGCACAGTTGAATTCATTTTATGACTTTGTGTAACATTTGTATGTAGTTTACAATAAAGATCATTATTTTATGGCTATATCCATAACTCAGTATTAGGTCTCTATTTGGTAACCTTTGCAAATAATTTAATACTGTTACAAAAAGCTTTCCAAAGTATTTATCTACAGACATCAGCATTGAAGTCTAAGGGGATTTTTGTAGATAAATCATTTGGAAAGTTGTTATAACAGTATTGAATCATTTGGAAATCTTATTATAATGTTTTTGCCTATAAAACCCAAGTTGCTTCATATCACATATATTTTTCCTGATTTTTTTTTTTTTTAAATAAGGTTTTATTCATCTAAACTGATCATCCACAACATTAAAACCATTTGCTTAATATTATGTAGGTGCCCCTCGCACTACCAAAACAGCTCAGATGTGTTAAGGCATGGACTCCACAAGACCTCTGAATGTGTCCTGTGGTATCTATTATCAACAGGTCTTTTAAGTCCTGAATATTGTGAGGTGGGGCCTCCTTGGATCAGGTTTGTTGTTCCATCATATCTAATAGATGATCAACCAGATTAAGATCTGGGGAATTTGGAGGACAAGGCAACACCCTGAACATCTTGTGCTTTTTCTCAATCCATTCCTGAACAATTTTTGCAGTTTGTCAGGGTGTTGCCACCAGGGAACACCATTACCATGAAGGGGTGTACATGGTCTGCTACAATCTTTAGGTCAAAGTAACATCCACATGAATGTCAGGACCCAAGGTTTCCCTCCAGAACATTGCCCAAAGCATAACATTGCTTCCGCCAGCTTGCCTTTTTCTCATTCATGCATTCAGCTGCCATATTTTCCCCAGGCAAATGATGCACATGCTCTGGCCATCAAGCTGAAGTAAAAGAAAACAAGATTCAATAGACCAGGCAACCATCTTCCATTGCTCTATGGTCCAATTCTGATGCTTACGTCTCCATTGAAGGCCTTTTCAGCGGTAGGTAGGGGTCATCATGGACACTCTGACTGGTCTGCAGCTACCCAGCCCCATTTGCAGATAACAGGCATGCACTCTGTGTTCTCATTATGGTGAGCATTATGGTTTTTATTCAATTTGAGCTACAGTTGCTCCTCCGTGTGATCGGGCCAGGTGGGCTTGTCTTTGCTCCCTACATGAATCAATGAGCCTTGGGAACACATGACGCCGGTTCTGCAGTCATCCTTTATTGCACCGCTTTTGGGAGTCATTGCATACTAGGACCACCCCACAAAATTTGCCATTATGAACCAATCGTCTAGCCATCACCTTGTCAAAGTCACTCCAACACATAAAATTCAAACGCTGACTGTTGATTGTTAAGTAATGCTAATTAAATGTGACTTTTTAAAATAGGCTACCTAATGGAAAAAAATAGAAATTGCTTTCACCAGATTAGCCCAGCCAGTCATATTGCTGATTCAGTTATCAATGAAAAATTAAAATCCATTATGATTATTTACTAAAGTATGATTTTTTGGGAAATAAAAATAAATTAAATGTGAGTTTCAAATTTTAAGCATTATAGCCAAACTCAAAACATCAAAGCATAGCAGAATAGGAGATTTGTTTCCCCCAATTTGGCTACTGTAGCTCAACATTTTAAATTGACATTGAACTTTGTAATCCTTATAATTCACATTTTAATGAATAACATGGACAGTTTCTTTTATTTTATTGCTTTAGCAAACCTGATTTTTTTTTTGTGCAGCGTAAAAAGGTTGTAATAAAATAACTAGGCCTGTAAAATACAAATAAATTAAAAAAAAGGGGCACAAATAAACATATTTACTAAGCATATTTACACTAATCTATTGCAAATATGTTTGAAACATTATTAGGACTTACCTATTTCCGGTGGGAGACAAGTAATTTTGTTTTGGGACACATCTAAAATTTTCAGGTCTATAAAAAACTGTATATAGTTAGGAATGATTTGTATCCGGGTTTTATTAACACGTAATTCTTTCAGATAAGTCTTTTCTTTCAAGGACTCTGGAAGTTCCTGTAAAGTGACAAGGGAGCAAATGTCAGTTTTGCATCATGGATTAATGTGTTAGGATGCTTTCAATGCAGTGAGTGAAACTTCCATAGTATGTTTCTAATAGTATGTAGCTTATAGTATTAAAGAGTCATTACAAGCAGTGATAGACAAATTACAGAGAATTAAAGGAACTGTATTTTAAAGTGGATTGGATTTTAGCCCTGTAGTCTGACTATTCAATTCTCTACCATTAAGGAGCCAAGTCACCTTGCTTATGCAGCCTTGGCCACACCAAATACAAGAAAAAATGACACAAAAAAAGTCGCAGGATGATATTTCACATATAAAGTAACTGTACTGTAATGCCTCATTTCCACTGAGCTGATCGGTTCGGGTCGGTACAGTTTGGAAGGTTTTGAATGGTCCGGCCTATTCAGGCGAGCGTTTCCACTGCAAGTTGGAATGCATGGAGGCTTGCGTGGTTTACGCCAAATACCTAGTGTGGCGTCACACTAGTGCGACAACATACATGACGCTACAAATAACAATAATGGAGGTCATCCAGCAGCTAGTCTTTGCTCTATTTGGCTTTTGGTTCTTTGAAATTAAAATACATGCCGCACTTCATGAGAGAAGGTTGCGAGCGGCGAAGAGAAACACAGCAGAAATGAGAAGAAAACTTATGGCTTGGGTCTTGAGCCGGGAGGAGAAGTACAGCTTTGTGCGGCAAAGACAAAGACGGCAGTGCTATAGGGTAAGCAACTTTATGCCATTTGTCATGTAGTTCTACAGGTATTAAAAAATAAAAATAATACAGAATGTGTAAAAAAAATCTAAAATAAGATGGGAAGGATATACATTATGTATTTAACAACATACATGTTGCACACATATGTAAAATTAAAGAATTACACCTTATACATAAATACTCCTTATGTTATTTATGTTGCTCGCTTTTATACATGATGCTATCTGTCCGTGTAAAGTATTTTATGTTGTATTATTAGTGATATGGTAACATCTGTAGTTTTTTTTTTTAAATGCTTCTCCTTTTGTCAAAGCAGCGCCGCAGACCAGTCATTTGGGCTCTCCCCTGCGCCAATGAGTGGTGGGATGTGACCGTCCCTGCATTCACACACACACAGTGGGTGCACAATTTCAGAATGTCGGAGGAAACATTTTTATATCTTTGTGCAAAGTTACATCCAGCGATCGAGAAGCAAACCACCAACTTCAGAGCCTGTTTGCTTGTGAGGAAAAGAGTTGCCATTGCACTGTGGAAGCTGGCTACCAACAGTGAATACAGAAGTATAGGTCATCTTTTTGGTGTCAGTAAATCATCAGTGTGCCGGTGTGCAGGACTTCTGTAAGGCTGTATGCACATTGCAGGCTCCTGAAATTATTCATTTTCCGGACTGGCAAAAGACCTGGCTGACTACTTTGAGAATAGGTGGGGCCTTCCACAGTGTGTTGGTGCTATTGATGGGTCAAACAAACCAATAATTCCAGCACAAAAATACCACACTGACTACTTCAACAGAAAAGGCTGGCATTCCATCATCCTCCAAGGAGTAGTGGATGGAAAAGGACTATTCTGGAGTGTGAATGTAGGAATGCCTGGGAGTTTGCATTATGCTCGGGTTCTACGACTGTCTACATTTTGGGATTGGGTTGGCCAGGGAGGCCTGTATCCTGTTTGCACTAAGAACATTGTGGGGGTGAATGTTGGCTATTATGTGCTCGGGGACTCTGCCTAACCTTTACAAATTTGGCTCCTGAAACCATTTCCTGACAATGGCCGCCTGACACCAGAACAACAAACCTACAAAAAGAAAACATCCAGGGCACGGGTCGTAGTTGAAAATGCATTCGGAAGACTTAAGAGTAGGTGGCGGTGTCTTATGAAGAGGAATGACTGTGACATTGCACTTGTCAAATCCATGGTGCTTACTTGCTGTGCTCTTCACAATCTTTTTGAAAGACATGGAGAAGACTTCCACCAGGATTGGAATATGTCTGCAGAAGAGCCAGGACGGGTAATTACACAGGATAGCGAAGAAGAGTGCAATGAAATATGCCAGGCTCTGATGCGGCACCTCAACATTTAATGTCTTACCCTGATTTTATTAGTGTTTTATTACGGTTTTATTAAAGTTTTAATAAAGTTTTACATTTAATCAGACACACGCAAAGTCTCTCCTGTTTTTTATTCAACAAAAAAAGTGATCTTTCAAAATATACTTAACAGTACAAATTAAAAAAAATATATTCACAAATAAACCTTTTTTACAAAAACCAAAAATAAATATTTTTACCTAAAAATAAAAAAGTGTACAGGTCCTGTGCTGACTGAAAGGCACTACTGCCTGGGCGGTGACCTGGGATCACGACTGCCTCCCAGCACTTGAACAAGCTGCCCAAGCACACCAAGGAAGGCCTGGTTGAAGGTAGCCAATTGCTCCATCTGCTGCCGGGAGATTTCTGCCTCCTGGCACCTCGCTTCCTGGGCATCCTGACGCAGTGCCTGAAACTGCCGCTCAGAAAGGTTCTCCATCCTTTCCTGCTGCCTTTCCTCTGCTGCCCACATATCCTCCATGACTGTGCGCAAATCCAGCTGAAACCGTCTCCTATCACCTGGAATATACAAAAGACCAGAATTGTGATTTTTTTTTAGCAATTGGTACAAAAAACAGGTGGATATATATATTATTTAACATAATGTAAATAAAGAAAAGATGTAACACATAAGAACAGTATAAGCACAAATGAAAATAAACTCAATAAACACAATATACTTAAGATAAGCGCAAAATACAATGAAATTTAAATGGCACTATATACAGACAATGTACAATTATGGTTATGGATTTAAGTTTGCAAACAAACTACATATAGAAGCATTTTGAGTGAGTTCACAGTTTGCTGTGTTTTAAAAGTTAGGAAAATGCACAATTACAACTTTCACTCTGAACATCATGTCTTACCAGTGTGCCAGGATGCATTGGGCATACTCTGTGGTTGGGTCTGTGGTTGGGTCGGTGTTGATGTCATCGTACTGGTGCTTCTGAACGACGTTGATGGACCATCGTCAGAAACATAAGAAAAGGTTGAGGTATCATTGGAGAGTCCATCAACTGTATCTGAAAATGCACAGATCAATAGTTCAGTCCACTGTACAAATAAAATGTGTTTTTTTGTGCAAATAGTTAATGGTTTTGTGCAGTGAATTAATAAATTGTTAGCAGAGTGAAAGCCAATGCAAAGTAGGGAAAAAAACTTACCAACGGGTTCTATCATGGATTCGAGAAGTGCAGATGAAGAGTCCAGACCTCCCTCCCTGCCTTGGTTTGCTGGCCTATGACCGTAAATGGCATCCATGGCGTCGTACCACTTCCAAGTACTTCGACTGTTTCCACTACGGCTGTTGGCATCCTTAATTTTTTTATATTGGCCTTTCAGCTTTTTAAGCTTTGTCCTACACTGACCCGATGTCCGTTCAAATCCCTCAACTGCCATCCGCTGAGAAATATCTTTATACACCTTTTCATTTCTCACTGATCCATCAAGCTCACTCTGAATAACGCTATTGCCAATTATAGTTAGGAAAGTGGATAGTTCCTGAGCCGACCAGACCTTGTTTCGGTTCTTTACTTCGTAATGGGTAAATCTTTTTTTACATTTGCACAATGCCTCATACATAAATGTTGTTGTCAGCATTTAACAGTCATATATTGTCATTTAATAAGTTCTACAATTACTTAAGTTCATCGTATTAAAATAAAATGTGCCTCTTTTCCCAGCCAAAATTATGATTTTTTTTCTGTAACTATGGCTATTTATTTCCGTTTACTGCCACACCTCCCAATACACTTTCTGATCAAGAGGACTAATTTTTAAACTTCCTTTATTGCACAAAACAGAAAACTGAGAAGTGAAATGCAGAGGTATCTCTTATGAAATCTCTTGAAATTTTCATGTATGCAAAGAACTCAACAGAAAGGAGTGGTACCAGTTCCACTCCACGATATCAGCATAGGGAGGACCAAAGCATCTCCTAAATCAGAGGTAAAGAACAGCCGGTCACCAGGATGCTTCTTACTAAACTTTATTCCAAAGTAAAATAAATTACATTAAAAGAGGAGCAAAAATGGCACAAACAGGAGGATAGAGATGTCGCGAACTGCTTGCCGAACTGTTCGCGAACTGTCCGCCGGCGAACAATAGCGTGTTCGCGTTGGGCGAACATATGCGATTTCCGGTCCGCCCCATATTCGTCATCATTGAGTACACTTTGACCCGGAACCTCACAGTCAGCAGACACTTCCTGGGACTGCTGCTGATTGGCTGGAATGTGTTTGCTGACTGTGAGGTTCCGGGTCAAAGTGTACTCAATGATGACGAATAGGGGGCGGACCGGAAATTGCATATGTTCGCCCAACGCGAACACGCTATTGTTCGCCGGCGGACAGTGCGCGAACAGTTCAGCGAGCAGTTCGCGACATCTCTACAGGAGGAGCAGAAAAAGATCCGATTATCGAAGTGCTTTAGAACCCAACTAGTTCTGAGGAACTGAGGCAGTCAGCTAGACCTTTATCCTCTTCTACATACCTTCCTTCTTTTGTTTTTAATCTAACTAATCCTTTTTTTTTTACTGTCCTCTTCTCATTTATGTATCTAAAACATGTTTTGTCTCCTTTTTTTACTGACTGTGCTATTTTCTCTTTTGTGTGTGCATTGGGAGCTCTTGCTTAGCCTCTTTCTGACTAAACTTATAGATCATTCTTTCTTCCTCACTCTGTTTTTTTTTTTAATAATTACTAAATGCTAACTTTTTGTTTTTTTAATATTTTGGCCACATCTGCGGAGTACCACAGTGGAGTACCACTGCGGAGTAATATAAAACTGATAGAAAAAGGTGCAATGTATAACATAAATTAAATAAAAATAAGGGCAGCTACATACATCCACAAGCGACTAAGACTGAGTGGAAGCTCAGAGATCAAAAGGTATGTGCGCTCATAAATATAATAAAATAGAGAAACCTATAAAATACAAATATACATTTATTGATATAAGACTTGTATATATGTGTAAATAATATAAATCATAAATAAAATCATGACCACACTAATCTAATGCTGGTTAACAGGAAGTGATCCAAATAAAGGCAAATACAGCCTTACAAATATAGATACAAAAATAGGTAAATAAAACCACCATAGACACAATGTATAAAACAAAGTGTCTAAGGGTCCAAATGCCTACAACTTAACTAAAAATAAAAAACAAACATATAAATGTATACAAAAAGTACCTTGCCTCGGTGTGGGCCCCCACCGAGGTATAAATAAAAAATGATGATAGAAACCTTGAGAGGATATGATAAATAGATGGAGCGGTGAACAATTGCGGATAGCAGACCCCTGGGGGAATTGACCGTTGCACCGCGGTCGGGATCTTTTAAAAAGACCGCGGTGTGATGGAAACACACTCCCAACGAAAACTAGTGATGATCCATCAGTAAAAAATGAATTGTTGCACCACGGCCGGTATCTTCAAAAAAGCAAGCGGTGTAAAAAGACAAACCCCCAACAGGGATCATGAAGTATCCGCAATCTCCAAAACGCTCTCACTCTCAATAGTTCATAAGGCACTCCCAGCAACAGCAGATCGGAGGATCAAACAATCAGGTGTAGCGAGTCTAAGCATTTAATCCGTCCTACGGGACTTTCTCAAGACAAAATAGCTACCAGAAAACCTGGTTTAAATACCCCAGGGGTGATGTCGGGGTAACACATAAAAAACCCCGAACTGGGTGGGCAGAGCCAACTGCAGACCACGCTGGACGTGTCAAAGCAGAGCTCTGGAGGGAATTCAGGGCAATCCGCCTTCATCGGGAGTCTTAATAATCATGGGACACCCCAAAAAGAGTATCACACACCCTCCAACTAAACAATCTGGAGCTAAATCTAGCACGCTGAGCAAGTTTTTCAAAGACAACGCCACACAACTTGGCGACGAGCTAGGCCCAAAGGTGGCGCCGGATCCTACCTCCGAGTGCTCCTCGCCTCCACTGAGCCCGGTTGCCTCGGACAGCTCCTCAACGACCGCTAATACGGATATCAAGGATCTACACAAAAATCTGCCTACGAAACAGGACTTTGCAGCCATGCTTCAACAACTTGAAACGGCATTCCAGAAAAACTAGACAACATGGCGGCGGAGGTCAGAAAAGTGGAAGACCGAGTTGAGACCTTGGAAGACAACCAAGATCACGTACGTACCCAAGTGAAACAGGTACAACAAACCTTAGATACACATAACATCCAAATGGCAATGTTGTACCGCTCACTCGACGACCTAGATAATAGAGGCCGACATAATAATTTAAGAATTAAAGGGCTACTGGAGGCTAATGGAGAGAACCTCCCCAGCATACTCCAGGAATTGGTTAACCTTCTCCTCCACAGAGACCCCTCAAAAACCATTTTATTCGACAGGGCTCATAGAGCACTGAAAGCCAGAGGCATGTCTTCGGACACCCCTCGGGATGTAATCTGCCGCCTCCATTCTATGGGGTAAAAGAAGAGATACTTGGAGAATTGCAGAAAACATCACAGCCTCTTTTATTTCACGAGGCCCAGATCCAAATATTTCCAGATCTCTCTTGGATGACGCTGCAAGCAAGGCGGACCCTCAAACCGCTAACAGATCTCCTCCGTTCTAGGAACATCAAGTATAGATGGGGATTCCCCTTTTCTTTATCAGCTACTCATAACGGAATAACAGCTTCAGTGGCTACAACAGCAGATGTAGCGGCATTCACGTCAGCCTTGGATTTACCGGGGGTACATATTCCTGACTGGTATGGGCCGGTTTACAATCAACCTAACTACCAACGTTCTCAGAGGGCTAGAGGACAATCCCCATCCAAACGTCGCCGGAATGATCACTCCTTGTCGCAAAATAATCTACAATCAACACGGGACGTTCTGCTCCACCTATAAACGTACATAAAGATTGTACATTACACTCACATACGCTTCTATCTCAATATTCCACCATTCCGGGGATAGGACTCTACACAAGTCAGATCCGCTACTCAATCATTTAAGTTTCGTCGTGCTACCTGCACGGTGGGCGGAAGACACACACTCCGGTTGAGATGAAAAGGTCTAGCCAAGCGGGACTTTGCTTCTACAACCTCAAGGAATTACATCCACTTAGGACTCGGACAGCACCTTTCTTAACTGGAGTCGTAGATTCCGCCAACTTTCAATCCCTGGGCTCTCCACACTCGGTGGGAAGCCATTATGACTTCGAGAACCGCAGATGTCGAGGGTTGACAGGAGACTCCCTGTGGTGGTAACTTACGACATATTACCAACCAGAGATAGTAAAGGGGTGTAGACCCTCTTGGCTGTCCCCGTAGTCCCTCTCCAGGGCCCCAGCGCTCACCTTCCGGTCCTGGTCTTGATTACTCCCCACCCCATTTTATTTTCTATCATACTTTATAGCCCCAGGGTACACCACAACTCATGGAGATCCCCCCAAGTTAAATAACCCTCTAGAGAGCTTACCCATCTAAGGGGAAGTTTTACCACATTTAATATATATAAAAAAAAAAAATTATATACCCCCTTCACACACTCCGTCTGTGCCCTCTCTCCTGGTTGGTTTTGTTGGAGATATGTTAGGAGGGGGGGGATGGGAGAGGCCTAGGCCTTGTATATTTGTTCATACCGGAGTTACCAATTGAGAGCCCATTCTTTGTCAGGGTTCAATTCCCTGATCAGACCAATTAATCGATCCCTATTCACTTATCGATAGGATAAGACAGAAAACTGTTCTATCAGAGTCCCTAACTAACTCAAAACTCTTTTCCCAATGTTTCAAACTCTTTGATTACACAACTAATAGGATTGCTCGCCTCCCTCCTAAGGTGCGCAAGACTACCATATAAGGCGCCCCAATTACACTGCAAAGACACCTGAAGCTGTGCCTTTGACCCCAGCGGTGCCTTATTTATTTCCCTGGTATTGAGTGACCCCCAGGGTTAGCCACCGACAGAAGGGGCCCATCCAATCCGCCACTAATTTCATCCTCAATTGCTAGCTCCAGGTGACTTTCAAGGTTTTGTAAATAGTTTGTTTCGGTTTGCTTGTTTTCTTTTTTTTTTATTATTACTGTTCTTTCTTGTCTTTATTTTATTTATTTATTTATTTATTATTATTTTTTTGGTTACTTTATTGTTAATCCTAATTTTGCTACTCACCCATCCAAGCTGTGGGTGGGATTACACTGAGACGGTGCACTTATACACTAGAACCTTAGTTGCCACCTCCACCAATATCCAACTGTTCACAACAATTTCTTGGGTACTTTGCCATGGCATCCATCCGCATCGTCACATTGAATGCTAGGGGGTTAAATTCACCATTTAAGCGATCCCTCGCATTGCGTGAGCTTCACTATCTGAAGGCAGATGTTGCGTTTCTTCAAGAAACGCATTTTAAAGCCGACGCAGCTCCGTCCCTACTCAACAACCACTACCCAACTGGCTACTTCAGCAACTTTGGGGACTCCAAGTCCAAGGGGGTGGCAATACTGGTCGGGGCGAGGACACCTTTTACATACAAATCTCACCACTCCTTTGCAGACGGAAGACTATTGATAGTTACAGGCAAAATTGGCAGCACTCTGGTGACGCTAGCCAATGTATATCTCCCTAATACGAAACAGCACCATTACCTGTGCAAATACCTCAACATTCTAGAGAAGGTTGGAGAGGGGATTTTCATAGTGGGGGGGACTTAAACATCTCCTTAGATTCTGACTTAGATACAACCTCCAATTATGCAAAATACAATGCCACATCCAGGGCCAGAATTGTACAGCTCCTTGATAGACATCATCTGTTAGATGGCTGGCGGGTGACACACCCTTCATCCCGCGACTACTCATACTTTTCCTCTGTCAAACATACTTACTCAAGAATAGACATGATCTTCCTACACCACAGACACCTTCATCTCATCCAAACCTGCACCTATGGACCTATTACGTGGTCGGACCACGGACCCCTAATCATGACAATCTCAATTCCAAATCTCACCCCCTCTCGTACACAATGGAAGTTGAATGACACACTCCTTAATGATCCCGTATACACTACCCAAATACAGGAAACTCTATCCAATTACTTCGAAGAGAATAATATGCCAGCAGTATCTCCTACTCAAATTTGGGAGGCACATAAAGCCATACTTAGGGGACACATTATAGCTCTGGCCTCTAAACATAAAAAAGCCAGAGAACACCAAATAGCTACTCTCACTGAGGATATCAGACATTTGGAAACCACACACAAAAAAACTATGTCCCTAGAGACTTATAAACAATTGTTAGATAAACGTTCTGCCCTCCAAGTCCTACTTAATACGAAAATTCAAAGATCCCTCCTAATCTCTAAACACAAATTCTACACTCGGGGTGGAAAATGTGGTCGATTGTTAGCCAGAGCAATACAGAAGGAAAAGCAACAAACATACATTACCCAAATAAAAACCTATAGAGGTACACCAACCCACCTTATACCGGACATATTACATGAATTTCACTCTTACTACTCGTCCCTCTATAACCTCAGACCCCAACCACCTGACCCTAACGACATACACAAATTCTTAACAGAGAGACTAAATCAAACGATCCCGCCCAATGCCAGACAAATTTTAGATGAGCCAATCTCCCCAGAAGAAGTGGCTTGAGCCATAAAACACTTACCCTCAGGGAAAAGTCCGGGACCGGATGGATTTACGACCAAGTACTTCAAAACGTTCTCATCGGCTCTAAATAAACCCTTCCTTACAGCATTCAATTCCCTGTCTCAAGGCCACAGTTTACCACGGGACACATTAGAAGCTCATATCACACTCATTCCCAAACCAGGAAAAGATCCCACGGAATGTAGTAGTTACCGACCTATTTCCTTGATAAATGTAAATCTAAAGATTTTTACTAAGATACTAGCCACACGCCTTAGGCCATACCTGCAGGGACTATTCCATCCTGACCAGGCCGGGTTTGTGCCAGGCAGAGAGGCCAAAAAACAATACAACCAAACTTTTGAATATTATATACCATGCTAATAAACAAACAACACAATGCCTCACCCTCACGATTGACGCCGAGAAGGCGTTTGACAGGGTGGACTGGTCCCTGTTAACAGCCACAATACAAGCCATGGAATTGGCCCAAACTGGCAAAAGTGGCTTTCAGCTCTTTACTCTAACCCCGGAGCAAAGATAAGGGTGAATGGTCAACTCTCCGACACAGTAGATATCTCTAATGGTACAAGACAAGGGTGCCCATTATCTCCTCTCCTTTTTATCTTAATAATGGAGCCTTTCCTACAGGGAATCAGGGACAACCCACATATTCAAGGTATACAAATAGCTGAACATGAATACAAAGTTTCCGCATTTGCGGACAACCTCCTCTTTACTTTGAGAAACCCAGAAACATCATTACCACATTTAATGCAAGAAATAGACTTTTATGGACAAGTATCCCACTACAAAGTAAATATTAGTAAAAGTGAGATACTTCAGCTAAATATTTCAAATGATACTAAATTCAAACTTCAACAGACATACCATTTTCATTGGCCTCAATCCTCAGTGAGGTATCTGGGAGTACAACTATCGGCCTCTTTAGACAAAATATATGATATTAACTTCCCTCCTTTATTAACTAATGTCAATAAAGATCTCAAAGACTGGGGTAAACCGCACTTTTCATGGCTTTGTAGGATCCATATTTTAAAAATGGCCATTCTTCACAGATTTCTTTATCTTCTACAAACATTGCCCATAAACATACCACCCAGCTTCTTTATGAAGGCAAAACAATCATTCACCTCATACTTAGGGGTGGGAAAACACCATAGATTACCCTATTCTATTCTCACGAGACATAAATCACAAGGAGGTTTGTGCGTCCCAGATATCAAAGGCTACCCTAGTGCCATACTCCTCTCCCGTATTTATGACTGGGTAGACCCTCAAACCCAAAAGCAATGGACGCAGATAGAAACCACTAGTTTCACAACAGAGCCAAAAACTATACCATGGCATGAGCCCAATACGAACATACTTCATCCAGGCTACGAAGACCACCCCACTATAATTCCCACTTTAAAAGGATGGCACCAACTCAGACAAAATAAATACATCTCTCCTCACCCATCACCAGTCTTTCCAATTACAGGGAACCCCAATTTTCCCCCAGGCCTACAGCCAGAAGCTTTTCGAGCCTTTGAGACTCTACAAGGTCATTTACACTTAAACGATGTAATTAACGAGAAAGGCATTCTACCACTAACGGTACTTGCACACACTTCCACGCACTCTATCATGCAAAAATTCAGGTACGCACAACTTTCGCACTATATCCAGACGCAACCAGATCTACGTCTGGGATGTAGACCCTTAACTACATTTGAGTCCTTAGCCACGACTAGGACCTTACAAAAGAAACACATCACTACTTTTTATAAAATATTACAAACACAAAACAGCAAACAAGCACTGAAATACACCACAGCTTGGGAGGACGACTTGAAGATCACCTTAACCCAGTCGGAGTGGGGTAAAATATTCACCAACATTTTTAGGTCCTCCACCATCACTACCATACAAGAGAGCAACTATAAACGCATTTCTAGATGGCACCTAGCCCCGACCAGGACCCATAGATTTTCCCCCAACACCTCCAGAGTCTGCTGGAGATGCAAAACCGAAATAGGAACTCCAGGACATCTATGGTGGACATGCAACATCATACAAAGCTATTGGGAAAAAATCTGCACCCTCATTAATCTCATTACAGTTTACAAGATGCCCACTACACCTGAGGCACTTGTATTTATGCTCTATCCCTCCCCCTTGGCGAAAGCAACCCGAGTCTTAATAAAACATATGCTCACAGCTGCAATACCCACCAAATGGAAACAGAGCAACCCTCCAACTATTAAAGAATGGCTAGCTAAGGTAGAGGCCATACGGAAGATGGAAGAGCTCACACACTCCTTAAATAGCACATATGATGAGTATGTATTCACCTGGACACCCTGGGATCAATTTATCAAAGATTATAATATGTCTACACCCAGGAACCCCCCATGAATAAGCTGGTTCAGACACTAAGGTCCTATACAAAACACTGAAATGGAAATATGGCACATTTCACGCTCTGCCTAAGCAATATTTCTGGTGGTGACGAACCCTGGAATCAATCCAGTAGACTTTGTACACTACTGAGCCTTTTTCTGGCTCTTCGAGAATACAGGCTTTCTAGACCTTGTTCCAGACTAGTTTAAGGAGTACCAAAATAAGATCTGTTTTAAAAAGCTCAACGAAAACTGGTGATAACCACTACCCTCAAACTGTAATAAACAAGTGCTTTTGCATGGAGGGGTGATACCCTGTAATATACTGTATATTTGCACCATCTGTACAAATATTAATGTTATGTTAAATACAAACTCTTATGTTATGTAATCTATTTAAATCTAATAGTTTATAACTAAAGGTGCTCACCTGTATCTTATAACTTGTAATATGTAACGTATATTATCTTGAATCTAAGGTTTAAGCGTCTAACTTTGGTACTACAATGTACCAAGACTCACTACATTTCAATGTTATTATGAAAGTAACACACTCTTCACCATGATGTTACCGATACTGTTTATTGTACCATGGTACCTGTACCGAAGATGTTTCACTTACACTTCTCTGTAATTACTACAATCGTATTGTAATATTAAGTGTAAAACAATAAAAAGATATAAAAAAAAACCCAAAAAACTGGATTCATAATACTTCACATAATGAGCATCAACATAGCGAAAACATAAGTATAGGCAGATATAAACATATCAAATTGAAATACCTATACAATAAACATTTAGGCAAACACTATATTGCAGTTAGGCAACAAATAATAACTAAAACAAAGAAAAGGAACAAGTAAACATGTCAGGATTAATGAAAAAGAAAGAATGAGATATTATTTAACTATTATTTAAAGGGACAATCCCTATTTATTAGGATGGAATTATATGTCTTTACTAAGATCCAGAGGACCATATTAAATAGCCCAGATCAATATAGATAAGACATAAACCAAAACTGAAACTAGATTTATACCTAAAAAATATATAAAACATACAATAAAGATTGCTGCTATATCCTAGGTAAGGAAACGGAGACGCAGAACATGAAAGATGGTACAAATATATATAAGCTAAACTAATACCAAAATTAAACATTTTAAACAGTTCTAGCTCCTCATTTAAGCCATTGGGTGTCATAGAATTAAACCTAAATATCCACACTGATTCAGCCTTAATTAGTTCCCTTTTCCTTTTTATCCTGGTGGGGGGGAATATGAACTATCCCCATTAGTTTAATACCAAATGGATTATTCTCATGAAAGGTAGCAAAGTGTCGGGCTACCGAGGACCTTGTGTCATTACAAATTATGGCTGTTCTATGTTCACGAAACCTGCATTTCAGTGGCCTAATCGTTTGGCCCACATATTGCCGCCCACATGGGCAAGTAAGGAGATACACCACAAAGGGGGTGTTACAGGTAATTACTGATCGAACTGAAAAAATCTCAGATCTATTGTAAGGACTGAACAGAGAAATATGATGGCAAATATAGTCACATGTAAGGCATTTTGTGCAACCACAACGCTTGTTAGCTAGACCCTCCTTATTAGCTGTCATATATCTCTCATTACGATGGTGTAATTTAGAAGGGGCTAAAATATTTTTCAGACTAGGAGCCCTTCTAAATGTGACCCTAGGGACCTCTGAAATACAAAACGACAACCAAGGATCCTTAGTCAAAATGGGCCAATATTTATAAAAGATCTCAATGATATCATCAAAGCCCTTATTGAATGTCGTAGAGAATATGGGTGTTGTGCCTATGCCTACCTCTTTAGTACTGATATTGTATTTGGCTTTTTTCACATTGGGGACGCAGGTACCACCCAATAATTCAAGAATCGTATAGTGCTCTTTGGTGTGGGACTCCTGTTCCAAATGAACAGTTGAAATAGAATAATTTGAACTAGGAGGACCCATAATGTGAGTTTTGGACAAAGGTGTCACATTGTGATTAAGCCCTTTCAAATAAGCATTCAGTATCTTCTTCGGGGGGTAAGATTTTTCTAAAAAGCGCTGGGATAACAAAAATGCCTCCTTCTCATAATCAGACACAAACGAACAATTTCACAGTACCCCAGTGTGTGTGTATGTATATATATATATATATATATATACACGCCAAGGCCATTTCATATTTCATGTGTATATCTCTCTATCTATATATACACACTAAATTAGCATATCTACATGATTTAATTCGTTATAAAATGACTAGCACGTTAAGGTATCATTTTACAAAGGATTGGATAGGCTGATGCTTTAAAAACTAGCTACATAGTTTCCTTAAATCACTTGATTTTATAGGTTTTTCATGAAGCATACTTTGCAGTGTCTATTTATCAACTTCATGTGATATATTAATATCACCCACATTGAAATATGGCATTTAAACCACATTTAGTGCATTTTGAGATGATTCATAACAAGATGCAACACATACATGAAGCAAATCGCCTCAATATTACCATCCTTTCATCTTGATAAAGTACTCTGTATGATTTAATAGGATTTCTAATAGTGTATTTATTTGAAGGTTTATTTTTCTCATTCCCAGTTATCAATCATCCCAAAGTCATGCAAAGACAAAACAAACTTTGTTTTACAGTGTGTGGCAACAATCATTCCAGCTGCCTTTATACAGTGGGTCATCCAATATTAAGGTCTTTAACCTGCATATAGCTTATTCTAAATTCCCATTTCCATTCCAACCTCAGGCTTTTATATATTAAAATATTCACTAGAAGATTTGAATAACTGAAAATACCTAAAAGGAGATGAAAACATTGAATGGAACACATTCTCATCATCAAATATTTTATTAAAGTCTTATTTTAAAATACCAATTTAAAATGACATTTGATTTATTTATTATATATTTTTAACTGCTTCATGACTAGTGACATTTCGTGATTGCCAAGATTTCCCCTGGTAAGGGGTTAAGCCTGGTTAACTCTAATCACATGTCCTGCTCAAGTCATTCTGGCTTTTTATTCCTGTGAATGGTTCTTAGCTATTTCAACCTTCCCCTCAACATTATTGTGGAAATAGATGGCACTTTGATCTGTAGAGCTGTGAAATGCACTCTACTTTCAGAAGGCGACTTCGGAGTGCCACTGGTGGTACCGTTTGTCCTGTTTGTTTTATTTCTAATGAGCTCAGAGTAAGCACTGGAGCACACAGCGCAGTACAGTACCACTTATTTTTTAGAATAGTATAGTATAGTATAGTCTTTGTATGACTCTGGAACTACTCGGATTATAGAACAGTATATTTGAAATATTTTTATCATTGGAATGGAAAATATTATTTAAAAAAAAAGTAGCATTGCATTGTAAATTCAATGGCCAATAATTCTTTGTTCTCACTCTAAATAGGTGGATTAATTAATTTAACAGGTTTATCATTATTTATAAATAGAGTTGGGCGAACATCTGGATGTTTGGGTCCGGCGGGTTCGGCCGAACTTTGAAAAAAAAGTCCGGGTTTGGGCTCGACCCCGAACTTGACCCTGAATCCGAGTCGCATTGAAGTCAATGGGGACCGGAACTTTTGGGCACAAAAATGGCTCTAAAAAACTCCTGTAAAGGGCTAGAGAGTTGCAAAAGGAAGTAAAATGGGGGTAAGAATAGGACAAGTGCCCTGCAAACAAATGTGGATAGGGGCAATCACTTAAAAATAACATAAAATAAGCAGCCGCTTAGTAGATAACTCCTTAATTCCCACGGTATTAGGGAGCTATCTACAAAATGGCTGAAAGACCTAAATTGGTCACCTAAATTGGTCTTTCAGCCACATTTACTAATACTATGTAAAGATTACTTAATATTAGTAAATTCAGCCTTTACGCACTATACTGCCAGTGGCTGCTCACTGTAAAAAAACAAAAAAAACCTGTTGCCCCCATCCCTGTGCGATGGGTGGGGGCACTAAATAAGAATGTGGAGGGGGACCTACTGTCCTCCCCCCCGGCCCCCACCCCTGAGTGGCGGGTGGGGGACCTAAATAACAATAAGGGGGGACCTACTGTCCTCCCCCACAGCCCCCACCCCTAAGCGGTGGGTGGGGGCCATAAATGAGAATATGGGGGGGGACCTACTATCCTCCCCCCCCAGCCCCCACGCCTGCGGGGCAGGTGGGGGCCCTAAATAACAATAAGGGGGGACACCTAATGTCCTCCCCCCTGACCCCCACCCCCGTGAGGTGGGTGGGGGCCCTAAATAACAATAAGGGGGACCTACTATCCTCCCCTGTGGCCCCCACCCCTGAGCGGCAGGTGGGGACCCTAAATAACAATAAGGGGGGACCTACTGTCCTCCCCCCCAGCCCCCACCCCTGAGCGGTGGGTGGGGGGCAACCTAATGTCCTCCCCCCGGCCTCCACCCCTGCGTGGCGGGTGGGGGCCCTAAATAACAATAATGGGGGGACCTAATGTCCTCCCCCTAGCCCCCACCCCTGCGCGGCAGGTGGGGGCCATAAATAAAAATTCCCCCCCCCCGGTGTCTAGGGGTCCCCAAACCCCTAGTCACCCCCTCCCCACCAAAACAATTACCCCTACCTACCCCCTCATCCTAAAAATAATGAGAGGGGACCATTAGCTAAGTACCTGTAAAAAAAATAAGAAAAACTTACCATTTGATGTCTTCTTTCTTCTAAAATCTTATTTTTTCAGCTCCAAAAAAGGCCAAATAAAAATCCAGAATAACTGACGCAAAAAAAAAAAATTATAATCCTTCTTCACCCATGGAGGGCTACTCGCAGACTGAGCTCTGCAGGACGGGGGGAGGCTTATAAAGCCTTGCCCTGCCCTGCAGTTAAGCTCAGAGCACTCTGATTGGTGGGTTTAAGCCATCCAATCAGAGTGCTCTGACAGGTAAATGAAAAGACTGTAAATGAAGAGAGTTTCTACATTTACCTGTCACAGCACTCTGATTGGTTGGCTTAAAATCCACCAATCAGAGTGCTCTGTGTCATTTTTAATTCCAAAGAACTTTCCCACGCTATGTAAAATGACACAGAGCATTCTGATTGGCTAGATTTCAAGCTAATTAATCAGAGTGCTCTGTGTCATTTTACACAGCGTGGGAAGGTTCCACCCACCAATCAGAGTGCTCTGATCCTAATTGCAGGGTGGGGCAAGGCCTTATAAGCCTTGCCCCACCCTGCAGAGCTCAGTCTGTATGGGTGAATAAGAATTTTTTTTTTTGCGCTCGTTTTTTTTTTTTTTTTTTAAATGCGTCGGTTATTCTGGATTTTTATTTGGCCTTTTTTGGGGCTGAAAAAAGATTTTAGAAGAAAGAAAACATTAAATGGTAAGTTTTATTTTTTTTACAGGTACTTAGCTAATGGTCCCCTCTCATTATTTTTAGGGTGAAGGGAGTAGGTAGGGGTAATTTTATTTGGGGGGGGGTGGCTAGGGATTTGGGGACCCCTAGTCACCTGGGGGGTTTATTTATGGCCCCCACCCACTGCTCAGGGGTGGGGGCCGGGGGGGAGGACATTAGGTTCCCCCCCAATATTTATTTATGGCCCCCACGTACCATTCAGGGGTGGGGGCTGGGGGGAGGACAGTAGGTCCCCCCTGTTACGCTACTTGGGTGATTTGGCTTGGAACTCAACTGCAGCTTGTAAACCTCCCTAATTACATTAGTGAAGATGCAGAGAAACTTTAAAGTATCAATACTGTAGCATTAAGAAAAGAGAATCGCTGGTAACTTGATTCAACCGAAGTTTTAATAATCCAATAAGAAGAAGTGCAAGTAATCAACTACACAAAGTTCATTATTAAGTATTTCCTCAGAGATGCATTAAGTAACATTCTTTCAGTTCATGAGAATAATCTTCAATAGAAACAATAAGAAAATAGCTAAGAAATTGCAAAGCAAGAACAGTTCATATTGAATAAGCATGATGGGAGTTGTCCTCCATATAATTAGTAGCTTGAAGCACTGAGTGTATTTGCAAAGCAAGAAACAGTTCGTAGTGAATAAACATGATGGGAGTTGTCCTCCATATAATTAGTAGCTTGAAGCAGTGAAGATTTGAGTAAGCAAGCATTAGTTCATTATTAAATGATATTGTAGACAAATAGCTGAAAGATATACTTAAGGTTAATGTGAGTAGTCCTCCAAGTTCAGAGGTATGGTCCACTTGTAAAGTAAGTGAGTTTCTGTTCTGCAGTAATCCTCTATGGCATAAAGTATACTTGTCTTAGTCCAGGAGGCTAGGACGACTTCAGAGTTTGTAGTGCCGGCGTGTCCCAGGAGCCGGCGTGCATATTCAGAAGTAGGACCCACATTGCCAGAGCCTGTGGAGAGGTAAGTCTGGCGGAAATAGCTCCCAGTAGCTGAGCCTGTGGAGCCTGCGGTCTCACGGAGGCAGCTCACACATAAGCTCACACACAATCACCAAGCACCCTCTCTCTGGCCCAGTCTCCCTAAATACCGTCAGAGCTGTGTCAGAGGGGGGCGGGGTCTGGCTCCGCCCAGCGGAATGCCGAACCCGGAAGTGTTACCCCATGACACCCCCCTTATTGTTATTTAGGGCCCCCACCCGCCACGCAGGGGTGGGGGCTGGAGGGGATGACATTAGGTCCCCCCCCAATTTTTATTTATGGCCCCCACCCACCGCTCAGGGGTGAGGGCCAGGGGGGAGGACATTAGGCTCCCCCTAATTTTTATTTATGGCCCCCACCCACCGCTCAGGGGTGGGGGGAGGGGGGGAGGACATTAGGTCCCCCCAATTTTATTTATGACCCCCACCCACCGCTCAGGGGTGGGGGCCAGGGGGGAGAAAAATTAGGCCCCCCCAATTTTTATTTATGGCCCCCACCCACCGCTCAGGGGTGGGGGTCGGGGGGAGGACAATAGGTCCCCCCCTTATTGATATTTAGGGCTCCCATCTGCCGCTCAGGCCCCCACTCACGCCAGAGGCTGCTCACTGTTTAATAGACATGCCTCTACTAGCTGGGTCACATGCTGCACTTGCCAATCACAACCATGCCATTAGTAGGCATGGTTGTGATGGATTCTAAGGGCACACGAGTCAAACCCTTGTTGATTGGCTGCCCTGCAGCCTTTCAAAACACGTCATTAAATCTCCGAACACCGAACTCCAACCCGAACATACAGTGATATGTCCGTGTTCGGGTCTGGGGTCCAAAAAACGTAATGTTTGGTACGAACACAAACTTTTCAGTTCGGGTTTGCTCAACTCTATTTATAAATAATTGGTCATGTATGGCAAGTTGATGAGTGGAACAATATACTGTAGTTTGCACCATTGATCATTTAGATTGACTTACTTTAACATATTTAACATAACAACCAAAAAACAATTCTAAATACCATGAACATTTCAGATTTCAGATTGCATAAGCCAATAGAAGGCAAAACATGTCTAAGACCATGTATTCTTTACTGCATTGTATAATTATCTTTTTATTGTTTTCTTCTTTTTGTTTCAATAGATTGTATTACATTACTGTTTATTCAATGGGATCCTCTTTGCAGTCTTGTCAATTTAAAGGGGGAGTACCACCCCATATTGGTACCATGTGTTACACCCTACAGTTGGTTTACGATGCTCTTTGCAAGGTGAGCCCCATAAGATATATCTGCTATCTCACCTATTATTTGTGGTTGATAGTGCACCATTTGTTTTATATGTTAGTTTTTATTGCCTTAAACACAACATGTTTTAGTCAATTCACACTGAGCTCTATATTATGTGTGTGTGTGTGCTTGTATTATAAACTGGTGTTGGTTTTGTGATCTTGTCACACAGTTGATTGTAGTTGTATTGTATTGGTTAATAGGTGTTTCTGTATGTGTCACAATGCCACTTCTATTACAACACAATGTAGAGACGTTTTTACATACATAGTCTTTAAAGAAAAGAGAATATTTCTGGATTTTAGAATTGTTGGCAGATACAAACGTTTTGCTGTGAATTTGTTCATAATTATTTTGAAATAAACTGTACATGGTGTTAAAGGTTTACACAGATACAATCACATTCACATGCATGAGGCTGATAGAGAAGAAATCCTGTCAAAACCAAAAGTCTATAATTTGTCGTTATTCAAGTTTTTTTAAAATACTTTATGATCTTTAAAAGGAGTTTGAAGTTGAATGTGCTGTATTTTCTATCTTGTATTTATTTATATACTTTGCATTTATTATTTTTGGTAGAATTCCTTAAAAATAGGCATGTTTAGGTGAGTGCAGCCTTTTTTTATAGTTTACATAGGAGTCTGACATAACTCCTGTTTGCACACCTCTGAGTTGTAGGTGCCTCGCTACTTAAATCTTGCCCCACAGATTGGAATACAAGGGTTAATCCCACAAGAGCAGACATTAAGTTGTATAAGGGCCTCCCAAAATGGTGTACTCTGTAAATATTGACAGGCCTGTTTAAATTATGATCATATACTGTAATCAAATAAGGTAATTTTTTTAAAAACCACCTGATTTGATTACAGTATATGATCATAATTTGAACAGGCCTGTCAATAAAAAGCAGTAAAAAAGCAGTAAAAAGCTTGATGTTGAGTGTCCTGTACAGAGTGATAGACAGACAGACAGACAGACAGACAGACAGATAGGTAGATAGATAGATAGATAGATAGATAGATAGATAAAAATGCAATTACATTATTTTACTTTGGTGCCCCAAATCTCAACAGTTAAAATTTGACATGCATAATTTGCTGGAAGTATTTAAATCAAGTCACGTACTACTGACACTGAAGCTGCAATGCATCATGTAACATGCTGATAACTCCAATTATGTGAAATGATATAAACTTTTCTAAGGCAAGAAGAACTGTGCCACAGGGGGTATTTCATCCCCACTGTTTCTGAATCAGCATGTTACTCTGTTTGCTGATTACCAAGTCCCTAGATAGCATAGGCCTAGTACATTACTCGTTTTTTTTGTTTGTTTTTTTATATATTTGCAGCCTTTATATAGATGGGAAAAAATATGATACACTGGAGCTATATGTTGTGTAATATTTTATAAGTTCTCAATTCTGATTTCCCCAAGTTAGTATACTTCCACATTTGTCTTAAATGTAACTTCATGTGATATGATCTGGTAATACAACACAGGGAAATTCACAATATTTTGCTTTTGAAAGTGGTTCATGATGTTTAATCTCCATAGATGTGTAAACCTGTATAAGACACGCCCTATTAAGTACAAGAACATAGAAAAAACCCAAAATAAATTATAGATTTAAAAGAATTTTCACAGTTTGAAATAATGCAGAGAATCTATTAAAATATTAAAGTTTGTTTGGACAAGTTCAGTTTAATTTTCTAATTCACTTTTTTTTTGAGTGTGCAGGTGTTTTTTTTTTAGATTTTAAGCTTATGTCTAAACTTTTTAAATTTCCTTAACCAAGAAATAGATTGAAGAAGGAGCACAGCATATTTAATTCTTAATGTTATTATGCCATTTATATAGCGCCTGCAGATTCCGTAGCGCTTCGGCGGTGTCACGACTACTAATGTGATCCAACACGCAAAACTATGTAACATCTACATAGAATAAAAAAATAGACAGAACATAAACTGGTCCTTAGAATGTCTGGATTAATACGTTGAAAGACAGAGAATGGTCAAGGGAAAGCCGAGGTCAAGGACGCCAGAAATACACAAGATCGATAAGAGAGCCAAGTCCAGGAAATCAGACATAAGAATAGTTGGGAATAGCAAAGTCAAAATATGATTAACAAGGACAATAAAAAGCACTCTCGGAAACCAGGAACAGAAACCACAACAGGGCAATGAACTAGGGAAAATCAGGGGTTTAAATATCTATCCTTGGGCTGTGATTGGTCAGGGCTTGTCCTCAGACCCCAGAATGTGCGTGTGCATCGAAGTCGTGAAGTCACACGCATGTTCACGTGACCTTTTGGAGGCGGAACTACAAATGGCCGTGACCTCATGGTCAGAGCCATTTTTGATCCCGCGTGTGAAGGGGATGAACGCCCCTGTGGGTTGGCTCCTGGCTTGCTGCTGAACAGGTAAGCACTGAAACCTGTCAGTGTGGTCGCACCGATTGGGTGCAGCCACATTCAGCCACGAGCCAGGGGCCATGACAGTTGAAAAAGTGCCCCACATGGTGTCAGACGGGTTTGGCATAGTCACCTGGTTCTTGGAGTTAGTATCCTAGTCTTGAGCAGTGTCTCCTAGTCTTGAGCAGTTTTTCTCCAGTTCCTTGTCAAAAGACCAATCTAATGGTAGTTTTTGAAGATATTTGAAGACCACCCACTGGGCAGGAAGGAGCAGGCTTGTTAGGAAACTGGTTGTGGAATGACTGGACAAGACGAGGAGCGTGGACTCTATCAGCAGCGATCCAAGAGCATTCCCCATGTCCATAACCTTTCCAATCCACCAAATAACAACACACCCCTAGACACCTTGGAATCCAGTATGGAATGAACCTCGAATTCCTCCTGTCCTCCAACAACGAGAGGAGAAGGAGGTATGAACTGTTTGGTGTACCGGTTGCAAGTAAGCGGTTTCAATAAAGACACATGAAATGAGTTCGATATATGCAAATGGCAGGAAGGGCGAGAGAGTATGACACAGGATTAATGCACCGAAGGACTAAGAAAGGACTTATAAAGTGAGGAGCCAGTTTCATGGAAGGTACTTTCAATTTGATATGACGTGTGGAAAGCCAGACCCTGTCCCCAACTTGATAGACAGGATTGGAACCACGCCGCTTGTCTGCCTGAACTTTAGTACATCTGGAGGCCGACTGTAACGCTTCGTGTACCGAAGCCCAAGTGTCATTGAGAGAGGCCAAATGGATGTCTAAAGCAGGAATGTCAGTGTCTGAAAAATCACAAGGTAATACAGTGGGGATGATAACCATTATTTACAAAAAAAAAGGACTGAGAGCAGAGGACTCGTGGGCTGCTTTGTTTCTAGCCAATTCAGCCATGGGCAGGAGTTCTGACCAGTTAGTCTGATTGGCATCAATAAAGCAATGTAAATAAGACTCTAAGGCTTGATTGGCTCTCTCCGCCGCCCCATTGGTCTGGGGGTGATACAAAGAGGAAAAAGAAAGATTTATGTACAATGTTTTGCAGAAAGCATGCCAAAATCTGGAATTAAATCGGGTACTTCTGTCAGAAGTATCCCATGTAGCTTGAAGCTTTCACATAAGAATACTTGGACAAGATTCTGGGATGATGGCAGTTTTTTAAGAGGTATAAAATGTGCCATCTTAGAGAAACGGTCCACTACTATAAGGATAGTGTTATACCCATTAGAACTCAGGAGATCAACAATGAAATACATGACCAGTTAAGTCCACAGAGCGTCTGGTATTGGAAGTGGCTGTAACAACCCAGGAGGTGATTTGTGGGGAACCTTGGACACAGCACAAATTCTACATGCTCCCACATAATCCTTGACATCACCTCTAAGTGACGGCCACCAAAACTTTCTAGTAATGGCAGAGAGGGTTTTGTGTATACCAGGATGTCCAGCTGTCATGTTAACATGCTATAACCTGAGTATCTCAGATCTCTGTTATGGTGAGACAAACAGTTTATTAGATGGCTTCTCTGCTGGTGCCTGAGTTTGATCTGCTGTTATGGCACAAAGGAGCGGAGAAGACAATTCCAAAACTGTCGTAGCTATAAGACACTCAGGGGGTATGATAGGAGATGTCTTTTGGTCTGGAAACTCATACTGTCTAGACAGAGCATTGGCCTTATTATTCTTAGTGCCTGGTCTGTAAGTAATAACAAAATTAAAACGTGAAAGAAAAAGTGACCATCTAGTTTGTCTGTAAGACAATCTCTTGGGTCCCCAATGTAAGCCAGATTCTAATGATCCATGAAAATCAAAAGTGTCTCTTTGGAACCTTCTAAGAGATGCCTCCATTCTTTAAGAGCTAGAATAATGGCCAATAATTCCCTGTTTCCTAGGTTGTAGTTTTTCTCAGCAGGAGATAACTTTTGAAGAAAAACAGAGGGATGCAGAGGCTTATCAGGGTTTTCTTGTTGAGACAGGATGGCTCCTACACCTGTATAGGACGCATCGACCTCTAAAATAAACGGTTTGGCGGGATCTGGATGTGCTAAAATGGGTGCTGAGACAAATCAAGATTTCAGTTTTTCAAATGCCTCTATTGCTGAATTACTATTAGCTCCTTTTTGGGTAAGATTGGATGGCTTTAAGACCCTTGGGTAATGGCCACTGTAATACTGTGTCCAGTTTGCATGGGTCCATCTTAAAAATAGAGGGGGATATTACATATCCAAGGAACTGTACTTCGGTTTGATCAAACTGGCACTTTTCTAACTTACAGGGTTTGTAGCATGCTTTTCACATGTTCATGATGGGTATGAAGGTCTGGAGAATAGATGAGAATGTCATCCAGGTACACAAACATAAACGTGTGGAGGTATTCTCTTAGGACATCATTGATCAGGTCTTGAATTACTGCTGGAGCATTGCACAAACCAAACGGCATAACCAGGTACTCATAATGTCTCATTCTGATATTGAACGCTGTCTTCCAGTCATGCCCATCCTTAATTCTGACTAAATTATATGCGCTCCTAAGTTCGAGTTTGGTGAACAGTCTGGCACCTTTGAGCCTTTCATATATTTCAGAAATAAGTAACATGGGGTAAGTGTTCTTGAAAGTTATTTTATTGAGACCTCTGTAATCAATGCAGGGGCGTAGGTCTCCCTCTCTTTTAGAGACAAAAAAAACCCAGTCCCAGCAGGAGAAGAGGATCTCCGTATGTGCACTTTCCTCAGAAATGTATTCCTCTAAACAGATATTTTATTGAAGAGATAGTGCATATAGTCCTCCTTTAGGAGGCATGGTTCCTGCCAAAGGTCAATAGAATAGTCATAAGACCAATGAGGTGGTAAAGTCTCTGACTGTACTTTATTGAATACCTCTTTTAATTCTAGATACTGTGGTGGGGACATATACATCACACCTAAGGCTGGTCCCCACAACTTTTCTGGACGTACAGGGCATGAAATTCTAAGATGACCCTTTTTGCCACAATATAAACATAAACCCTTGTTTCTTCTATACTGTCTTTCTGCTTCAGTAAGTTTGGTTACCCCCAACTGCATGGGTTCAGTTTCTGAAGGTGGAACCGGAACAGTAGGATTAGAGAAAAAAGGGGCTAGAGACAGGGTAGCATGTTCAGTCTGTTTGTTTCTCTCTTTTTCTCTCAATCTGTTATCTAAGTGACCATCTCAATCTGTTATCTAAGTCAATAATTCATTAAGATTGACAGGAAGGTCTCTAGCTGTGGTCTCATCTAGTACATTCTCGGATAGATCCTTTGAAAAAGCAGTAACTAGCCTGCTGTTGGTCCAGTCTACTTCAGAGGCTAATGTTTTAAACTCAATGGCATAATAAGCCAAAGAGCTATTACCTTGCTTGGTTCTCATCAAGGCTTTGGCTGCATTCTTTTCTCTTCCCATAGGTCCAAAGGATACTTAGAACTCAGCTAAAAATTCATTGTAATTACGGGCGATGGAGTTGCCACTTTCCCATAAAGGATTGGCCCAGGTTAATGCCTTACCCGTTAGCTGGTTCATAAGGTAGCCAACCTGTCATAATGTCACAACTACTAAAGTGATCCAATGCGCAAAACTATGCAATATCTACATAAAACTGAAAAATAGACAGAACGTAAACCGGTCCTTAGAATGGCCAGATTAATACATTGAAAGACAGAGAATGGTCAAGGGAAAGCTGAGGTCAAGGAAGTCAGAAATACACAAGATCGATAAGAGAGCCAAGTCAGGGAAACCAGAGATAAGAATAGTCAGGAATAGCCAAAGTCAGAATACCGGGAATATCAATAACAAGGACAAGAAAACACACTCTCTGGAACCAGGAACAGAAACCAAGACAGGGCAATGAAATAGGGAAATTTAGGGGTTTAAATATCCCTCCTTGGGCTGTGATTGGTCAGGGATTGGCCTCTGACCCCAGAACGTGCGTGTGTCGACGTTGTGACATCACACGCATGTTTGTGTGGCCATTGGAGGCGTCGATACAAATGGCCGCGACCTCGTGGTCAGAGACATTTTGCATCCTGCGTGTGAAGGAGACGGACACCCTAGCAAGTCGGCTCCCGATTTGCTGCTGAACAGGTAAGCTCTTAAACCTGTCATTGTGGGTGTGGCCACGTGCAGCCGCAAGCCAGAAGCCATGACAGGCAGCTGGGCCTGTTTAGTCAAACTCGCCTTTTGAGTCCCTTGCTGTTATATTTAGTTTATCCCCTCAGATACCTTCGGTTCTGACGGCCAGAAGGTTACTTGGTCCTCCTGGCTTGGAGATTCCTGTTTCCTCTACCTCGAGAGGGTGCGGCTTAAGGGTGTAGTGCAGAGAGAGAGGGCAGGAGTGACAGTGGAAAGGAGGCTGGGCTTTACACCCTATTGGGCAGTGGCTCAGCTGGGGGCCTGCCTGCAGTATGTGTTCAAGGTGGCCGTGCTGAAGATTCTCCCTTGCTGTCCTTATGCCTCTGCTTTGGCAGATGCATATATAATTTTTAAAACATCCAGTTGCTTTTTAAAAAGTATTCCACAGAACCTAAGCAATATCACTGTAGTATATATTTGTATAAGAGCACACAAAGGTATACTTTGTATCAAACATAATTAGTCATGATTGTTCACCAAGAAACCAACGTTCTTGTGAAAGAGAAACAAACAAAAGACAAAGTTTTCTAAAAACTTCTTTCTTTCCAAACTGTAATTACTTTTATAGAGTGAATTTTGCAAGATTAAACACATTAAATCATACGCATATATCTTATACATTAAGAATGTGTATAATAATAATAGATGTAGAATTAGTGAGTGAATGGTAGAAGGAGGGTGCTTAGTACAATAGGAGAAGAGGGGAAGTCAAGTTTACAAAACCCTAGCGGTACACATTCCAAGCTTAGTCAAAAGTCAATTAATCATTCTCAAAGGAATGTGTCAACTTCTTTATTCACCTTAATGTATGATATATATTATCTGCTCACAAGAAGGTGTAGATTTATTCTTTCATTGTTATTTTTGTGCAGAGAAATAATAGTCAAATAATTATTCTCTTGGCTCATAAGTTTTCATAATTCCTCTGCCAAAGGTTATTTTCAAGATGTAATAAATAGGAAGAGTGAATGGGTATGGTGACTAAGATTGCTTGCAACAAAAGATTGTCTAGAACAATACTTGATTCCCAATGCTGAACTGTATCCCTATTGACCGTGTATTGTCTGTTCTCTATAGAGTACGAAAGCAACAGGCTGAAACATCTGCTACACAGAAAAGTACACTGGACCATTAAACTGGATAATCTGTCAACCAAAGTCCTTACCAAATAATTATCTCTCGTTTGCCTTTAATATAGGAGTTAATTCAAAGATGTGTGTTTGTGTGAGAGGCAAATAGTAATTCCAGGCAAAAAGCTTTTACCTAGGCAAATAGTTACTTTAGCGTTTACCCAGTTAGTATTCAGACAAATAGTTTTGCACATTTCATTACACATTTTTATTTCCTTCAGATTTCAAAGTCATTTGCCTATGAATCAATTAGGCAACCCCAGAAAGTGCCCTTTGCTCAACAATAAACACCCAGGCATCCTCGGAAAGTGTTCCTTTGCTTGCTGATAAGTGCCTAGGAACCCCTAAAGAAAAGTGTCCCCTGCTCGTATGTAAGTAATCAGGAGCCCTAGGTATGTGGCTAATTGTTGAGCAAAGGGCTCTTTCTGGGCTCTTTCTGCTTGCCAATAGTTGCCCAAGTTCTGCAGGAAAATGCGTCCTGCTCACCAGTCCAAAAATGTGCCTAACACACCAGGAAAGTGGTTCTTGGTCACCAATAGCCACCAAGTATCCTTTAACAAAAATGGCCACTGCTTAAACATGCTCTCAGACATCCTTGGAAAGTAGCCCCTGTCTGTCAATAGACTTCTAGGCACTCAGGAAATTGGTTCTGCTAGTCAATCCGTACCCAGGCACCCAAGAAAATGGCCCCGGCTCAGCAAAACATGCCCATGCACCCTGGGAATGAGGTCCTTGGCCCCTGTTGCATGCCATGGCATCCCTGGTAAGTGCAAATTGTTTTGCCCGAGTAAAAGGCAAAAGGTTTTTGCCTAGGCAAACTGTGTTTTAAAGTTAAAAAAAACTGTTTGCCCAGGCAAAAGGTTTTTGCCTGAAATTACCTTTTGCCCAACATATATTAGATGTATGTTAGATTAGAGACTGTAGACAAAATTTTGTTTGTCCAATAAAAAAGTAATACATAAAACAGGTTTAATTTGTTATTTAATTTGTTATTTTACATCTAACATATATACATATTTATAATATATTAATTAATTTATTTATATAGTTAGTAACATTATTGTATATGTCTTTTATTTATTTTTTAATTGTTAATCATCACTTTACAAAATATTATGTGCACAGTAATTGTTTTGGTAAATGTGAAGATACTTCTTTATTTTTCATATACTGTTTTGCCGTAAATATCTAACAATTTTCAGGTCAATTTACTAGAGCCCAATGCTTTGTTGTTTTTATTTTTGTCTGGTCATACAAGGATGACACGTTGATTCATTTTGTAAAAATTAATTACCCATTTATAATAGAGAGCGCTAATTGGCTTTCTCAGTGTGACTGGCTGTAGTTACATAGTGGGGGTATCACAGACCCCAGTATGCATTCATTAATCAGTTTTATTTTCCCATTTAGAAGAAAGTGACTCAAAGTGTTGATATTTGTATTTATAATTATTTATAAGTCTCAGCTGTGACAAAAGCAACTTCGCCACTGGTTTTTGGAGAAGGCTAATGGCCAGCCTGTTGCCTTGTGATTATGGCCCCTGTATTAGACTTTGGTTCAGGACTATGAAAAGGCTGTTGTTCGTGCCTTTTCCTTACAATGGTTCAGTGAAGGGGGCTTGCTGAATGGATTGTGATAATGGTGTTTATCGAACAAACTGACGAACAACCGGACCACCTGCAAGTGGAGTGTGGTGCTCGTTAACCTCCCAGAAGCTATGGTTAACCGCAGCTTTTAATTGATGAACGGCTGGGTGGTCAGTGTTCGTATGCACGAACACGTGGCGGCGGACATCTTAAACTGTCGAACGGCCAGCGGTGTTTTGTCATCGAATGTATGGAGCTGTTTTCGGCCACTAGACCCCACGAACACCACTGGGACTTCCAGTCTTCCAGCCATTTGTTTCATTTTCATACGAACGCAGCGGCGTTCGGTACATTGGAGCCCACGAACTAGGGACACAGATAGACTATGACCATTCACCAGTTCATTCAGTAATTTGAACGGTATTTGAACTATTGGAAATAGACCGGCCACACAGCCTAATTCTCTGGAACTGTTTTGAGCATGAAAATATGCGTGCGGTCGGTCAAAAGAGACTTCCAGGAATTCCCTGAACCCCTGCTCTGATCTGGGTGATTTTTGGATATGTTGTTCACCCAGATCAGGGTTATTAGGGGATCTAATAATTGTGGGGATTTTAAGGGGATGTATTATGTTTTGGGGTGTTTTCTGTAATTTGGGGAAAATGTGTGTTTTTCTGCCTGTGGATAATCAGGTTATTGTATTATCTACCTTAATTGTATCACAGGCAGAGGGGAGGGATTTAGTAATGTATGTGGGAGTGTCGTTCCTTGTTACCCTGTTTTTATTGGCTTACATGTTTTGTGTCTCGGTGCCCAACTAGGTCCACCTGGGCGTCACTGTGACAAAAGCAACTGTGCCACTGGTTCTTGGAGGGGCCTGCTGGCCAGCCTCTTGCCTCAGGACTATGGGCCCTGCAATATACTTTGCCCAATGCACTTTAAAAGGCTCTCTTCTCATGTGAAGTATGTACTTTGTACTCCAGACAGATAGACCGACCGTTAGCCCTAATTCTCTGGAACTGTTTTGGGCATAGGACCATGTGCACGGTGGGTCAAAAAGAGACTTCCATGGGATTGCTGAACCCCTGCTCTGATCTGGGTGATTTTTGGATATGTTGTTCACCCAGATCAGGGCTTTCAGGGGATTTGTGGTGTTTTAGGGTGTTTTCCAGACTTTGTAAAAATGTTTGTTTTTTTTCTGCTTAGAGTTAATTGAGTTAGCCCATTGTATTTGTTAATTGTATCACAGGAAGAGGGGAGGGATTGTGTACACTGTATGGGAGTGTCTGAATATAAACCTCTGTTTTTACTGGTTTGTATGTTTTGTATTCGGTGCCCAACTAGGTCCAGCTGGGCGTCACCTTTGCTGTAAAACTTTTTTTAAAGACCAGTGTGTGCCATTAAACTGTCAGACCTTCTTAACCTCAACTTGCAGCCTCGTCTCGTGTTGTAGGGAACTGCTATAATCACAGTGGGGATTGCTATACTCTGTATACTCCACTGGGTTCTAATCACTAGCTCTTCTAAGAGCTGTTCCTGCTAAGCTCTCTGAAGGAAGAGAGGTTCACCCACTGGATCCTGGAGCCTTGTCGTAGGTCCAGGGTTGGTAGGAGACGGCAAGACCCCAACCAAGCTGCAGCGGGTCGTGGGGTCTGCAGTACTTATGGTGTCTGGTGCAGTGTTGATGGTCCTTGGTAAGCACTAGGAGCATTGATTGACGGGTGATCCGTTACAGTCACATATGCTGTAAAACTTGTATAAAAGACCAGTTTGTGCCATTAAACATTCTGTTCCTGTTTGACCCTCAACACGAAGTCTTGTCTCATGATTGGAGGGGAACTGCTATAATCACACTGGGGATTGCTATACTTTGTATACTCTCCTGGGTTCTAATCACTTACCTCTTTTAAGAGCTGTTCTTGTTACGCTCTCCTGGAGGAGAGGTCTCTCCCACACAGTCCTGGATGTCAGAGGATGATCCAGGGTGGAAGGAAGACTGCGAGATTCTAGTTAAGCTACGGCGGTTGTGGAGTCTGCAGTGGTTGTGGTGTCTGGTGCGGTGCTTCTAGTCCTTGGAATCAGCTAGGAAGCATCCGTTAATGGAGGTACCCATTTGGGATGCCAGGTGATCCATTACATCTGCCTACTTATTTTCACCATCTTGTGCAAAGTCTGCAACCATTCTGGTGAACTAGACATATTTGTTACAGGGAGCCATGTTTGAAAATATCACAGGTGTTTAAATTGACTTTTAATCATAAACAATTTTAGTAGCAGTGAGACTTTTTATAACACCTAGTAAATCAATGTGTTTAAATACCCTACGATTCTCTCTTTTGTTTGGACATGATCTGTTTAAAGTACTTATTGTTTTTCTACATACTTTAGAACAAATTATGTTTATAGTACCCAAGAAATCAATGCATTTTTACAATATGATGACACATAGCATCATATTGTTTTCTTCACTTCATGTTTAACATTGCATTGCAACCTCATGTGAGTTGAGAATATTATCATTTTCATTTATCAGGTTTAAAATATTTAGAGCTTGTTCATTCATTAACTGTAGATTGAATGCATTGGAGGCTTGAATCACTCTATACGCCAACATAAAATTTTGCAAAGATAGTTACCATTTATTTTACACAATGTTTTTGATCCTAAGCATAGTTTCTCAAAACCAGAATTATCCTAGGCCACAGCTAATTTATGGTTCACACATTCCATCTCCTGTAGCTCGCTAAATGAGCATTAACTACATATGCATACTTATAATAGTTTATTCACTAAACAGTGTAAATATTGAATTGTGCTAAACTGAAAACTGAATTGCTAAGTTAAGGATTTTAACTGTCAAGCAGGGGCTTTTTGAATTTGACACTTGCAGGGATATTCATCAAAGTCTGAATAGCCCCACACCATGGCCATTCAGACTGCAAAATCCAAACATTGTTCACAATATTTAACAGATTTTAGACAGAACAAAGCCAGGTGGCTGAAGTACAGAACAAATGCTTCAAATCCAAGCCCAGAAGTTTTTCTTTTTTTTTCTAAACTTTTAATGTGGTGGCTGGGTAGTAAGCCCTGGCCTTCAGATACATAATTAACTCTTATGCAGCTGAGGGTTTTTGGCTAGCAGTCAATGTGCAGATAGTTCTTCAAATGATTAATTCACTTGAAAAAATAAAATGAACTATAATTTGTGAATGTGTATCCTACTGGATGCATTTGGCTCTGAATTTCGTTTGTGAATCTTATGAATCCTATGAGAAAGCACAGATTTTAAGCCGGACACTGAATGTATCAGGGCTATTACCTCAAATCTGATGAGACTGACTGAATTCCAACTGGACTTGGTTTTAGTAAATGCCCAGTTGCCAATGCTGTTGGGTTCAGTCAATTTCACAGAATTTTGTCCATTCAAACAAAATATGGTGTTTCATGAATAACCCTATTGTATGTCAATTTATTTCAAATGAGGTTAGTGAATAAACATGTAGTCTTTGGATTGATACTCAGAGTTTTCTTGTGACATTGCTTAACACATATTTTCTACCATGCTGTATATATTATCATATATATTAAGTCTTCCTTGATATTATATCTGTAAAACAATGTTTACGCTCTTTTATTTCTATACAATGAAAATAATTTATTAATATTGCTGGATTGCTGTCTCTAACTGGATTTGAGATTTGGCAGTCTTTTTTTTCAGCCTATGTAAATTTTTGTTTTGCAATGTTTTATTAAAACCAATCCATTATACATAATAATTATGTTTAATTTATGCTGCCAGCATATTTTGCAGAATTTGATTGTTACTCAGCACATTTCATTTTATGTCACAGTTTCTTTTCCTTGCATATAAATCTTGAACTTATAACCAATTTTGTATCTTCTGAAATCTATATTTTATGTTTCATTTTTTTATTTTGCACAGTTTGTATAATGCATTAATGCTATCCATCTAAAATATTCTATCCCTTAACTATTACTCTTTGCTAGAACATTAATACTTTTCTATACATCCAGATTAGAAAGCAAGAAACATAGACTGCGACAGCAGATAAGAACCATTCAGCCCATCTAGTCATCTGAAATAATTACCCCTAAATCCCTTTCCTCAGATGTTGAAGTTATGACTGTATCAAATATTCTATACTCTGACCTTGGGTTTTTACGTATCTTGCACTTATCCACTTTGAATGTCAGTTGCCACAGCTCTTGCAAGAACTGCACTCAATTAACTAAAGACAGGGCTAAGCTAAACCAAGGGCCAGCACAAGCCCTGAAGATATTAAATACCAGTATTAGAAAAAGGGGTCCAGGCACTCCAATGTCTTCAGGCACCTCTATTAGAACATTTTGACTCCCAATGGAGTCTTTGTCAACGTTTCGACTCCCAATGGAGTCACTTGTTCTAATAAGCAAAAAGATATACCTTACCATCAAGAGCTTCTGCAAAATCACTAATACAAATGTTGAAGAGAATGGGTACAAGAACAGATGCCTGGAGTACCCCACTGGTAACAAAGCCTTGTTTCAAACAGTGACTAAAACCCTCTGTTGCCTGTCACACTTAAAATAATCTAACCAGCAGTTTGATTTTGTAAAATACACCACCAAAGGAAATTTGGTGTTCCTAAAAATTTACCACAAAATTACCACAAAATTCTATTTTCTAATAGGAGTAATTCCATTCCTATGCTAAAGTAAAAAGGTGACATTGCATAAACTGCCATAGAAAAATATAGAAACTGCAAAAAGAACATGTAACATTCACATTAGACTAGCAAAGTTTATTGCAACTGAGTTGGAGACTTTATTTTTTACAAATACACTCTTGTTGCCTAAATTTAGCAATTTGGTTTTAACCCATATACCAAATTGGAGAGGTAAAAAAACTATTCTTGGATATCCTTTTATGGAAATTATATTTTACATACATTCATAGGACAGATTGGACAGATAGGACCATATCATAGTTTTTACAAAGTCACAGAGAAAATACAATAAATAACAATTCACCAGTCATCAAAACATTACAACCCCTTATGGCATGCATCATTTAGTTGTTGATCATGTTTTATTTTGGTAGTACGAGAAGAGATGTTGCCTGAAATGCTGATGCCAGCACTACTGTGGGTTAAATGCCTGCTCACACCACTAACCCCAGGTATCAGTGGATACTTGTGGCCGCTGTTAATGAGGTTGGGCCATTTTTAGTGGTCCAAGACTGACCAATGGAAGTCAGCACAGCACAGAGCCCTTCAGCTACTCATACACCCACAGATGAGCGAACGTGATTAGCCACGGTTATTCTGGGCTGCAGGCTGTTCACAGGAGACCCTGCAAGGTCTGAATAGACCCTGGCATGGCCCCCAGCCTGTTCACAGACAGTTGTGACTGGTACTGGGCTTTGCCAGCTGACCAGATCGATCTCTGTATCATTGTCAGGGAACCAGGGCTCCATTCAAAATTAAGAAAATAAAAATTCAATTTACACCATCATAAAATGTATATATTTTTAAATCCAATAGTTAAAATCCAGAGTACAAAAATTAAGTGCTTAATATCAAAACACATATTTGATTATTGTAGTGAACAAACTGTGCAAAATAGTACATCAAACATCAAACATGTAATGTTACTTTATGGAAATATTAAGAGTCACTGAGCCAACACCTAATGTATTGACATAAAGCATTTATCAAGGGTAAATATCCTCCATTTAGCATTGCCTCCTGGGTTAACATCCTGACCTACTTGAATGAAATGACCCTCAGACGACGGTCCCAAGTATAGGAGCCAAAAAGTTTCATAAGTATTGGATCATTACGATTTCATATTTCATATTCCTCTGAATAGGAAAACGTTCTATATCCATATGCTATATCAATAAAGATCTATTTCAAAGTGTTTACTGAGATGAATAATACAGCGGTGCTATGTTCTGGCTAATTCTGGGATACTCGGCCCCCATAATGCCTTGATTGTGCTAGGACATATGAAATGTCATGTGAGCACATTCATGCTTGGGCGTACCTTCTGTAGTGCTGAATGCACATCCTGAACTCCAAGAGCTAATTTAATTTACATGTGGTGCCTGGCATTTTCAGGAAATAAAAATATAAAAGCTAGTATGATTTTTTTTAAATAATTAAAGGTGCAATACATAGTTAATATTTAGTTTCCCATTTGACAGTTTTACATTAAGCAAACTATAATGCAGTTTAAAATTTAAATATTGTGTACTGTTGGGAAATGTAAATTTGTAACATAATTGTGCTACCTGTTAATAAAATCTGTTGCTCTTTTTGCATCATTAAAAATAAAAACATATATTTTTTTTTATTCTCTATTTTATAAAAAACTTTCACATTCTTCCATCGCCTGTGGTCTTCCATTGCCGCCATGCGGTTATGGATTTTAGCCTGTTCACGCTTCAGAGCCGACAGCTCACTTTCCAGGCTTGTGAGCCGTGTGTCATGGACTGCAGTAGAAAGCTCTGTATTGTGGAGGTGTACCAACACTCCATTGATTTCCTCCCGGAACACAGCGATGTTGGCTTTCATATTGCAGTGAAGATCATTCATCAGGCTCTTCAGAGCTCCCTCTGTCACCGGTGGACCTCCAGATAATATCCGAAGTGTGGCAGTTCTCTGCCTCTCAGCTGGCTTCTCCATCTCCCATACATCAGCTAGAGATTCTTCGCTGGATGATCGGGAAGGCCCATCGGAGAGAGGTGACATTACAGGCTTCTGGGTGCTGTGCGGCCTCCACAGTCACCGATATCGGCAGTAATCGAGGACCTATATTTTTTTGTTTGTTTGCTTTTGTGCCCCATAGTGCAAGGAATCAAAGAACAAACTCAGTAACGGGATAAGCGAGGATGAAGTACTGATTTTGGGGGCTTAATAGTGAGGCTTGCCCGCAGCTCCCTCAGGACACGTCCGGGTGCTATGGCTGTTGGCTCCACCCCCCAAAAAAATAAATTTCTAATATTATAATTTATATTAGCAGTTACCTTACGGTTAGGGTAGGGATTATTGTTAGATTTAGGGGTAAGGGAGTTACAATTAGTTACAGTGTTAGGTAGGATTAGTGTAGGGTTAGGTTAAGGTAAGGGTTAATGCTGTTGTAGGGTTAAAGGTAGTGTAGGGTTGAGATTAAGGGTAAGATTAGGGTAGGCATATGGTTAAAGTATTGAGCAAGGGATATGGTTGGCATTGGTTTAGTGTGGAGGTTGGTATAGGGTTAGTGTTAACTATTAAAAATGTATTTAGATCCTAAACCAGCAGTTCCCAAACTGTGTGCCTACAGGAGCACACAAGGGAGTCACAAAATGTTTCCCTGGTGCTTTCATAATAGCATTTCTGCTGAACAGGGGCCCAGTTGAGTACCGTGGCCCTTTAAGATTGTGACTGGGCCCCTGTAATGTTGGCCATCTGGGAGGATGTGATAGCTTGTCACTTCCTCCCAGCTTCCTACAGTGAGACAGCATGGGAGGAGCAGCCACAGAAGCATTAGGGTAGGGCAGCAAGAGGGTAAGGGCAGCATGGGGGAAGAAGAGCACTAAGAGCTGCTCTAGACCCCTCACTCCCATCAGCCAGCAGCAGATCCAGGACTCCAAGCATGTCACCCTCCTGGACACACAAGGTAAGCTAACAGGAGGGTGGCTTTAGGTATAACAAATATCACATGTATGTGTATGTCAGATTGTGTGTAAGTATCTGTGTCTGGTGTGTTTATGTGTCAGTGTATGCATCTGTGTGTGTGTGTGTGTGTGTGTGTGTGTGCATCTATTTGTCAGGGTGTACATCTGTGTTTGTGTGTATTTATGTCAGTGTGCTTTTGTGTGTCAGCGTGTGTGTCTGCGTGTGCACACACATCTGTGTGTCTGTGTGTCTGTGTGTCTGTGTGTCTGTGTGTCCGTGTGTCAGCGTGTGCATCAGTGTGTGTTTGTTTTTATGTCAGAGTGTGTATATGTGTCATGGTGTGTGCATGTGTCATTGTTTGTGTGTGTGTTAGGGTGTGCATTTGTGTGTGTGTATATGTTGGGGTATGCTTGTGTTAAAGGACCACTATAGTGCCAGGAAAAAAAATTGTTTTCCTGGCACTATAGTGTTAATAGGTCCCCACCCCCCTCACCCTCATGGCCCCCATCCCTTCCGGCGTCATCGGCTGAATGCGCACGCGCGTTTACAGCAGGCAGGGTTAAACCTAGATGGACCTGGCACCCAGACCACTTCATTAAGCTGAAATGGTCTGGGTGCCTATAGTGGTCCTTTAAGATTTGAGTGCGTATGTGTTGATGTGTGCATCTTTGTGTGTGTTTGTGTCGGTGTCTACATGAATTTGTGTGTGTGTGTCAGTGCATTAATTTGTATCTGTGTGTTAATGTATGTATATTTGTGTAAGTATGTATGTGGTAGTGTATGTGCATACATCCAAGCATTCAAACACCAGCACAACATACAAACATACTCCTGCAATCTAATACAAATATTATATGAAAACACACCAGTGCATTCAAACTCCAAAATTAGATACAAAGGTGCATCCGCATTTAAAAGTGAACATTACATTCAAACACTACCCTGCAATCAAACGCAAACATTACAAACACACCCCTGTATTCAAACACTAAAATGATATACAAACATCCCTTCAATAAAACACATATTGTACTATACATTGTACTATAAAGTCAGTATTTGCCACAGTGCTGTACATATATAGATTATAGAAATGTGTTTTGATCTGGGCCGCCATGGAAAAAATATTGAAATATGAAGGGTGCCTTGAACATAAAATGTTTGGGAACCACTGTACTAAACATATTAGGCATTCAATATTTAACAATCAGGACTGATATGTCAATATCTGTTGAGTTTTATTTAATTATTTGCACTGAGTGTGTAACATTATTATAAGCAAAAATGTGAAAAAACATTTTTCCAATTCTTAACATTTTATTCACATATAATGTTAGGTATACATACATAATGTTAAATTAAAACCTTTCTGTCCTTTCAATAATTATATATAACATGGATGGAGCACTTGAAGAGAAATCGTTAAATTATGGTGGAACAAACCTATAGCTCAAATTCAAGGTTTTGTTTTGGTTCAGAACATGGACAATTGCCTCCATCCTTAAGGGGTTAAGAACATTCACCCCTACATTAATCATTTTCTGTACATGATACTGGATTTGTATAGTATTAAGAACCTAGACTTCAATGCTAGGTGAGACATCCCAAATGTTATGAAGCAATAGACTGCACACATGTTGATTTATCAGAAATTAAGCACTGGAAATCCTATGTTTAAAACATTAGGCACTGGAAATCCTATGTTTTCATCTAAAGCATACATAAAATGTATGCTTCACCAATGTGACAACAGGTCTACTAGATAGTGTACATGATTCATTTGAATAAAGATTTTGGAAGTACCAGCTCAGGAGTGACTGTGCTGGAGGAAGCTGCTTCTTTTAACATCCAATGGAACAGCTCCTCTAGTATCGATAGGATCCAGAATGGAGGAAAGGCTTGGAAGGTTTTGGTGGTAGAGGATTCTATTATTACGAGAGTGTTTAGGGTAATCAGCTGCTCTGAATGCTTTTAACTAGACAATTTGTTGTTTTCTGGGTGCTTAGGTTAAGTATGTCAATGATAAATTGGGTAGATTATTGGGAGTGGATGGAAATGACCCGGTGGTCATAGTTAATATTGATACCAATGATAAAGTTAGAGAAAGATGGAGGGTCCTAAAGAATGAGTTGGGGACCTTCAAAGTGATATTACCTGTGTCACGCACTACAGTGGAAAGGCAGTAGGAGATTAGGTAGGTCAATATATGGCTGAAGTCTTTAGGTTTGTAGAGTAGTGGGTTGGTTTTGTGCTTGGGTACAATCTTTACAGCTGTGATGGTTTGCACATAAATGGAAAATAATCTACTGGGGTAGAGGTAGTCTAGGCAGCTGAAGGAGGCTTTAACCTGAAAGTGTGGCGTCAGGGAGGGATAACACACAGAAGGATACATATAGTAAATTGTATAGAAACATATGGTATTCAGCTGAAGTCCAGGAGGTTGAAGTAGTAATATTAACAGACAAAATAAGAAGGTATCAAAAACATCTTTTTTTTTCAAATAAAGTTAAAAAAAAGTTCACTATAAAGGTCTACTTGAGAATACAAGTAGCTTGTTTAACTATTTACAATACTTTGTCCCTTACCTATGTCCCTGCCAAGCTCTAATGCTCCCTGATGATCCACTTTTGGATTCTGCAGAACTGTAGAAACTGGAAACTGCAGCTGTTGGCATGTTTTGGCTGAGAGCATCAGCTGACTACTCTCAACCAATGACTGTCATTCTGTGAAACTAAGGTTGTATGAAATTGACATTAACACTAGAGTTCCAGACTGGCTGATAACACCCCTGTGACACTGCTGGAAGTGGTCATGGAACTCCAAGTAACCCTTTAATTTAAATGGATATACATTATCTAGGAAAGGATAGAAAAATGTTTCATTAGAATTATTTAAGAAAAGGATAGAACAATTTAAAAGGTGTAGGGTTTGTCTATATATTAATTCTGATTTCAAGCCAAGTATTAAAGAAATAGCATAGGGAAGCCTTATTCATTAATAGTAGGAGGAATATGTTACAGATACCCATAGATTAATACCGATGGGGAAGACAAACTGATTTCTCAAATGAATAAGGTTTCACAAGTGTGTATTTTTTTAATTAATGGAGATTTTAATTATCCAGACATTTATTAGGCCAGAGGAACTAGTAGTACAGTTAGGGGAAATGACAATTTCATGTCTCAATTAGTAAAAGTACCAGTTAGAACAGATGCTTGTCTGGATCTTATAATAATTAATAGTGTTGGTCTTCTTTCAAACAGTCAGGTTAGGGAGCACTTGAGAAATAGTGACCATAATATATAATCATTTAAGATTCACAAAAAAAAATGGATGGGCTTTACAAAAATGCTTAATTTAAAAATACTAATTTAACAGTGTAAGGGCATTTTTGCAACACATTGTCTGACAGGAACTTGTCACAGGCAAAAGCACAGAAAAAAATTCTACAAAAGTAAATTTCTAATTACTTGACACTGGGAAAAAAATATGGCTAAATATGTGGCTTAGCATAGGGGTCAGTCAAATAATAAACAATAAGATAATTTATTTCAAACATTTTAATTAAGATTGGTTAATAGCATCCACAAAAAATCTAAGCATGCCAAAATGGCTTGCAAAAGGGCAATTAGGAATTAAGAAAATTGAAAGCTCATACTCAAAGACAGCAAAACCAAACCCAAAATGTTTTTTAAGTACATTAATTACAAATAGGTTAAGAGTGAAAATGTTGATTCAATCAAATTTTGGATGGGTGTGTTATTCAAGGAAGATCAGGACAACGCTGAAATTCTATTATTTTTTTCTTTGGTATGAAGCAAAGAAGAATCTATGGCTGTAGATTTGTAAATCCAAACTAACAGGCGATAGGTTAACACACATTGTAATTAAAGTTAATATAAACAAAACCCAGGGCCAGATGATATTTACTCATAAATACTTAGGGAGCTTTCAGGAATCACACCAGAGGACTGGAAAAAAGCAGATGTTTTGCCCATGTTTAAAAAGGGTTCACAAGCTAAACCAGAGACTACAGACCTGTGGCCTTAACATCTTGAATAAACATTGTGGTGTGGTACTCCTGGAGATAGGTATGGAAACAATAAAAAATAAATAGTTCATAGGCGCTTCACAATTTTGATGTAAATTTGGTACGTAGTTAAGATACTGTGCGGGTAGTGTGACTGATATAATGGTGCTTCCCACATACACCAAACAACGAAAACACATCACATATACAATATATCAGTGTATACACCTTCCCAGTGCAAAAATAGAAAATTAGGTAATATCACCATATAATGAACTGTATTGGAATGATACCTAAAATTAAAAGATACAATACAACATAGTGTGAACTGTATAATGAAACAAAGTGGACTACCACTCACATTCTCCTAAGCCGTACAAGGCTCTGTATAACAGATCCAGAGGGGCAAATACTGGCAAACGGTCCCACTCACGTTGGCAGAAGGTATGGAAACCACTGTATATCCTGGTACACTGTGGTGAAGGCCCAAAGTATTCAGCATAAAGTCCACAGGTTCAACAGGAAGGATGCATGTTGAAGTTATAATGAAGATAGGAGCACACAAAACGCATTGTCTTCATTAAAACTTGAATATGCATTCTTCTTTTCAAACCTGTGGATTTTATACTGGCTTAACATCTTTGATTGGTAACTTACTCTAAGGGCTGTTAGGCATTATATTTAAAAATTAATTTTGAACAACAGTATCATTAGTAGAAATAAACATGGTTTTATGAAAGACAAGTCATGCTAACCTAACTTGAAGAAGTTAGTAGAAATATGGATTAGGGTTTTCCAGTGGATGTGATCTACTTGAATTTTGCTAAGGTATTTGATATGGCTCACAAAAAAGATTGCAATTAGAACTAAAATCAGTTGTTTTAGTTGAAAAATCATGTTCTTTGATAAAATAATGTCTGACATATGGAGCGCATAGAGTAGTTGTAAATGGAGTTTTTTTTAAATTGGACTAAAGTGGTAAGTAGTCCCTATCCATGCTCAGCAGGTGAGGCTATTATAATATTCATTATACTCACTGGTGGTCGTTGGAGGCCCTAGTTTTAATATTAAAGGGGGAGGACATTAGATCCCTCCCACCTTTAATATTATGATTTGGACCCCACCCAATGGAGTTGGGTGGGGGGCCCTAAATATATTAATTGGTGGGAAGGACCTAGTGCCCCCAAAAGTCCCCACATATGGGGGCTAATTAATTAAATAAAAGGGGATGGACATGCTATTGTCAACCCCTACAAAATAATGCCATTGTCCTCCTCACCCTTTTCGTTTTACAAGGGGTACCCAATTACCTAGACAATATCCAATAAATATAGTTATCCTAAGTACCACCTCTTTCCCTAATAATAGTGAGGAGGGGGCAAAACAACTAATACCTGTAAATGAAAAATTATACCTACCCATCAGAAGTATTCTTTTCTTCTAGAGCACATCCTTGGAATGATAAGGTTATGTGGCGAAAGTGACCTCACCACTGGTTTTTGGAGGTGCTTGTTTGCCAGCATCCTGCCCTGTGACTATGGCCCTGTGGTGAACTCTGAGTTAAAAATACTGTTTGTGCCTTTTTGGACTTATGAAGCAGCACTTCAAATTACCGAACAACCGCATGAACCATAGACCACCCTAGAGCTTGTTAACACCTATTAACAACTTGGAACGTTTCTCACCTCAGTGTTCTTTTTTTAATCAAATATAATTTTTATTGATATTTGTTACATAAATAAATTTGTATAAATCACACATAAAAACATTTTGACATACGGCTTTCCATTTCTAATAGGAGTCATTCATGTTGACATGTAAATTTCCATAATTTAAAAGGACTTCTTTGTTGGGGTTAGGAGCCACTAGATGTTAAAGTACTTTGACCGTAAGCTAGACTCATACTATACAACACAAATACATCCATCGAGGAAGAAAAAAAAAAAAAGGGTTGTTAGATATTGTTTTAATTACATTAGGGTCCGAAGTTGAATATAGATTCTTTTTAAACACTATGATTTTTACAATATGATTCCCAGGAGTTTCAAGTATCATTGTAGATTGTTATATTTTTAAGACTTTATATATACCTTTTTCCATATTACTTTGGAATTTAATCTGATTTATCATTTCTTTTGGGCCTGGAATGTCATTCAATTTCCAGTAGCGTGCTAAACAAAGTTTAGTCGCCATAAAAATGTGTATACTTGGGGATTTTGGGTAAAGCCAGATGAAATAGAAACATTTCTATTCGATGATAGTTCGATGTTTAGGACTTCTTTTATTAACTCCTTCATCCAATTTTTTATTATGTCAAGTTTTTTACAAGACCACCAAAAATGCATATGGGTTCCAATTTCCATTTCACATCTCCAACAGATTTCCGAGTTATCCAGGTTAAACTTATGTAATAAGTATGGAGTTCGATTCCATCTTTGAATAATCTTAACTTGGGTTTCCCAGATATTAACACTGTCTATATTAACACTGTGTTTCCCAGATATTAACACCACAGTGTTCTAATTGTTCATCTGGGGGGCCGCAATTCCTATTAACAATCACGAGGTGGCGGCCATCTTGTTAGCATGAACGCAGGCAGTGGTGTTTGGGCATGAATCTCATGGAACTGAAATCGGATACAGAAACTCCTGAACACCGCTGGACTTCCATCATCACCTGCATTCGTTTCTATACAAGTTAGAAAGGCGCTGTTCAGTGGGATCATTCGTCTGGATGAAGGGAACAAGCTCCAAGTTAAGACTATTGACTTTGTTCGGTAGTTTGCTCATTTGCAAACTACCGAACATGACCGGCTGCAAGCCCTGATTCACTGGAACTGTTTTGGGCATGGGACTATGCCTGCGGTCGGTCAAATACATGACTTCCATAAAATTTCTGAACCCCTGAACTGATATGTTGGTCACCCAGATCAGGGCTATCAGGGATGTAATGATTTTTGGATATGTTGGTCACCCAGATCAGGGCTATCAGGGATGTAATAATTGTGGGGATTTTATGTGTTTTTGAGGTACTTTTGTGGTTTTGTAAAATATGTGTTTTTTCTGCCTGGAGATAATTGGGTTAATACAGTATATGACTCAATTATCTCATAGGCAGAGGGGAGGGATTGTATGTTTGTTATGGGAGTGTCGTACATTTAATTACTGTTCTGATTGGTTTGTAAGCTTTGTGTCCCTGTCCCCAACAAGGTTCATGTGGGTGTACACCTTGCTTTGGGACTTGCATAAAAGGCCAGTGTGGCACCATTAAAATTGAGTTCCTGCTTACCCTCAACATAGAGTCTCTACTCATGTGTGGGGGAAACGGCTATATCTACCCTGGGGATTGCAATATCATTATACTCCCCTGGGATTATAATCACTAGCTCTTTTAAGAGCTGTTCCTGCTATGCTCTCTGGAGAAGGAGAGGTTCACCCACTGGAAGCTGGATCCTGGTCTTGGGTCCAGGGTGGATGGAGAACAGTGAGATCCCAGCCAAGCTGTAACACTGAACGTGGGGACTACAATGCTGATGGTGTCAGGTGGAGTGCTTGGAGCCCTCGGTGAGCACTAGGAGCATTGACTGACAGAGGCACCCAGTCAGGGTGCCAGGCGGTGCATCACAGGTTACATTTAGAGTACACTACCTTGGACAGTTGAAAAGGATGCGTCTTTACACTTTTATTTATAGTCACGGCTTGCTGGATGGTTTAAAGGAGCCCATAGTCCAACATTTAACCTTTAGTATGCTAGTAGTAAATATAATATTTCAGTTACAGAGAGCCCATAAAATGTAGGCAAAAGGCGAGCCTGTGTGCTTATCTACAGAGCAAATAGCCCTTCATATGTCTATGAGAGGTGATAACGGAGTTGATTCCTGTCACAGGTAGCATTGCAGAGGAGATAAGGGGAAGGGATCTTTATTATATTTCTCATTCCTCAAAACTAGCCAAATATCAAATCACAGTCAGGAGTGTATCTGATTTAGCGGGTACACAAGCTCCAAAAAGTTCCTTCCTTACAACAGTCCATGAAGTTCACTCAACTGGCATTATGAAAGGAGACTAATGGAAAGGTTCCATGTCATATATTATGTCATAATGAGGCACCAGGAAACTAGGGATGAGTAAGTGTGCATCGGAATACAGAAGAGATCCCTTCTTTTGGGGCTTGCTAGGTTTCTCTCTTACTGACATTCTTTCCTCTGCTGACTTTTCTCAATATGACACTTTTTTCCATTCTACTCAAGCCTCTTTTTCCATTCTACTCAAGCCTCTTTTTCTTTCTCTCAGAGCATTAAAAAAGGCAAAATACTCTGCTGACTTTTCTCAATATGACACTTTTTTCCATTCTACTCAAGCCTCTTTTTCTTTCTCTCAGAGCATTAAAAAAGGCAAAATATGAAGCCTTCTGTCATGTATAAAAATTTACATTATGTTAGCTTTAGTCTACCTATAATCTTAGATTTAACAATAACAGGAGGAGAATATTTTTCTGTCCTGTGGATTCCAACCCCCAGAAGGCATGCCTCCAATGGTGAAGACCACAGCGATGCAACTCAAGAAGGGCTGTGATCAAACCTTCTTCGAAGCTGAGGGAGGAAAACCCTGGGATATCCAGACAAGCAACAAAGGAGAGACATGCCCAAAAGGAGTCGGAGAAGTTGCCAAATCAGCCTGTCCCCATTTTGTCAGTTCTCATGCAACTGAGCTATTAGAACTGTACCATTATGTGGGACTATGTCTTACCAGCTGCGAGTATAGGCTGAGCGGAACCCCTGCAGTCCTACCTTACTGTCCCTCTTGTTTAGCCTGGCTGCATTGCATTGCTGTTTGTTTTTGTTTATGTCTCTCTCCCTAATTTCCCTCATCTGATATAAGCTGTGGTTAGTTATAATGCTTGCTGATTGCCAGTTACTCAGGTTGCTTACTCTAATAACAATCTAGCATTTGTTATCTTTGTTTATTTTCCTATAGTTTATCACTCATAGCACTGAGTGTTTCAAGCATTTTAAACAAAACAAACTAAAACAAAAAATGCCCTTCATGCACACAAACATGTTCTTAATGCCCATATTTGTGTTTTATGTGCTTAAAGCTGTATGATGTTGCACCTTTTCTGTATTTTTCCTGCACCGCCATAAAAAGAAATTGACAAAACAAATTGCTCAAACTGTGTGTGTATGTGAATGTATAAGAAAAGCATCCGTCTCATACAATCTTAATTCTTAAAGACCCAATGATGGTGTATTCCTATTCACAGTAAATTGTTCAACTTATTTAATGACAACTTGATCATATAGAGATGTCAATACAAAACAAGCAAAATAAATAAGGAATTCTATGAAGTGGCAAATACAATTAACCCTTAAGGGACAAATCTTTCACACACAGATCAAGTTTTCTGTTCTATTATATGTTGTTTTTTTATATATACAAACTATTGCTACTTATGGATCATATTAAGCACAGCTCATTGGGCTTTAATATTCTACAGCTGACAGATTGATTTGTGTTACGTTGTTACCTGTATACAAGAAGGACGCATTCTGCACATTTGGGTTGCAGTTCTTTGTGTAGCCACCCCATAAGCAAAGGATTAAAGAAAAACAATTGTCTTTTCACAAATGTCAGCAAAACATTTAGAAACAAAAATAAATTAACTGTTTCATATGGTTTTCTATTTTTAATAATTTCCTTCAAATTTATTGACATTTAACTGCTATTTTCTAACTCTTTTCTGATATGGATGATTTCATGTTTGCTCCCTTTCCCACACGGTGCATGCTATGTTCCGATCCATCTTCTATATTTGGCAGTTGATGGCAGCTTAAAAAATATAAAAGTATGAAGAGCCTGAGGGCTGGTTTTAATGAGAATCTCTCCAAACTTTCTTTTTATTTCCTACATATTATTCTGAATCAAATAAAATGTTTCCACTGCTTCCGTGTTTGAATTTTTCCCCATGTTTTTTTCTTTTTAGATATATTTTAGGAACAGGGTAGCTTTATTTAAAGAGTTGAAAGATTGTAAAACAAAGATGACCACATCTACTACATTTAAAGGGACACTCCAGGCACCCAGACCACTTCAGCTAATTTAAGTAGTCTGGGTGCTGTGACCCTTTAGCACTTATTGTTTACATTGCAGTTCTAAGTCTGCCTTCTAAGTCTGCCTTCTGTGGTTGTCTAACAGACAGCCACTGGGGGAGCTTCCGGAATCTAAACCGACATTTGGTCGGTTATCTGACCCTGGATGTTCTCACGGACCTCCAGCTTCAGATTTTCCCCATAGGAAAGAATTGAATAATGCTTTCCAATGGGGAGGTCTAATGCCCACACGCAGTCATTGCCGCGTGTGTAGATTAGGTCTCCCCTGCCACCGGAGGAGTGTGGGCGGAGCCTTGCCCAGCACTAAGGGACATCGGCGTTGGATTCAGGTAAGTAGCTGTAGGAGTTTTAACCCCTTCAGCGACATGGGATGAGGGGGTGGGAGGGAAAGGGGCACTCCAGGATTCTCTAGTACCAGGAAAACAGGTTTGTTTTCCTAGCACTGGCGACTTCCTTTAACAAATCTGTGATGTAAATTATTTCAGCTGAATTAGACCACAACCTTGTTGTTGTGCTAACAGTTTAAAGGGTTACTGTGGGCACCATGACCACTTCAGTGATTTAAAGTAGTCGTGATGCCTGGAATCTGTATGTGCATCAATTCATTATGAAACACTGCACATAGAGAGTTTAACCCCTTTGGTGTTGGAGGTGGGGAATCAATGGCCAGCCTGTAGCAAGTGTCCCAGGCTGACTACTGTCAATCCTGTACAAATTGTTATGCATAGTGTGCCATTTACTGGCTGAGTGCAATATGCTTGATCAAAGGCAACTTGATCAGCCCGTCTCTCACCTTTAAGCTGATGATTTTTTTTTAAATTGGCTATCAAGTTGTTACATTATTATATTGAACATCTAAGATTTATACACTTGTTTTTTTTATGGCAATAGTTGGTAGTAAGTCTACAAACCCTATCATCTTAAAAAGTTAATATTTGTGTAGGGCTGTTAGGATTTATAATCCCACAACTGTAATACAGCTAGTCACCACTTCTGCATTTGCATCATTCTATGACTCATTTTCCAAATGTTCAACAGAATGTCTCAACTCAAATAATTTTAGATTAGTCAAATTATTATGGTGCTTTAAAAACAAGAAAACACTATTGTGATTTTTAATGTTTGAATAGACAGCTACTATAATTTATAAATATACTTGTTATTTCATTTCAGTGAAAGCAAATCACAAAAAAATATGCGTAATTCATCTGTAAGTACCTTTGACACATATGTGCGGTATAATACATGTTTTGCCTTTTGCCTCACTGAAAATACACTTGCTACATAAAAACCTAAAACACACATACATGCATCACAATTCTTAACAGAACAGGTAGATTTCTCAGCTTCATTTTATATCCTGCCAGGAATAGAACAGGTAGACATCTCAGCTTCAGTTTATGTCTTGCCAGGAATAGCTACTAACAATATGGGAGAATAGTGAAAATTGAATTGAAATAGCTAGTCCCAGACTGAAGAACTGGTATACTATGCCAACAGGTTCCTAATACAAACATAAAAGGAAATTACAGTGGCTATTTGTAGGCAACTCTTTTACAAATGTATTGCTGTCAAATCATCTCCCATGACACTGTGAGTAAAGGCAGGTAGAGTTATGTTACAAGCCAAGCAAACATTCTGGAGACTTTTCTGATTTAAGTAGCTGTTGAGGATCAAGCATATGTCTGATTGATGCTAATCCTTTATTCTGCAACTAAACCACAGCGCTAGTTATCCGAATCGGAATGACTGTATAGATGATCTTCAAGCTTCTCGTTTGTTATTTAGCAGCTATTCAAATGCAGACTGTATGTTTAATGATCTGAATATTTAAACACCTTATTCCTGTTTATGTTATTTAATAGAGGCAGTGTCCATAGATCTAGCAAGGTTCTGCTCTGTGCTAAATGCCTTAATCTTTGTAAATGTTTTTTTTTCCCTGACCTATCTACTTAATCTATATCAAATTATTCCATGCATTCATTGTTCCTTGTTCCTATTCAGTGTTCAACTCATAACTCTTCCTATACTATTTGCATATCTCTTCTCTTTTTTTGTCTTTTCCTTATTATATACATTTTATGAAATGTCACATTTATCTCCTGTAAGTTTTTTACTCTTTCTTAACTCCAGTCATTATCATTTTCCTCGGTCTATGCTCCTTTTGTTCTTTTATGTATTGTTCTGTTTGCTATTGTTCCTGATGTAAATTCAAATAGCCAGAAAATTGTGAAAGAAGAAAGATATAGAAGCAAAAAAAAAAAAGAATTAAAAAATAATTTGATGATTTTACTTACTCGTGAAATGTCAAGATGACTGGACCAGATTTTCTAAAACTGATTCATTCTAAAATTGGAGATTCACTCAGCTATGAACTACAATTTGTCTGAATTTGGTGGGATTGGTTGAATTCCTGAATTCAGAGCCAAAATGTAGCCAAATCAGTAATGTGCAATGACTGTGCATGTTCACTTTGATTAGTGATTCTGAATTCCCTGTGGCACCAAAAAAAAAAGAAAGAAAGATAGTTGGTGGCAAGGGGGCAGTCACTAAATTTAGATTTTATTCAAGGGTCAAACAAGATGTGACCAACATATAGGGTGAAAAAAGGGCAGTGAAAAAAATATACATTTAAAAATGTGCATAATATATATTTTATATATAAATACTGTGTGCTTTTTTTCCTCTCTTTTTCCCTCTACTTTTTCTCACTTGATCTATAAACCAGATAACTTGAAAATGCACCCATCAGTGCACTGTAAAATATATACATAAATAATATTTATATTATGTATATATCTTACAGGACACTGATTGGCCCATTTTCACGCCTTTTGTTTTGTCTGAATTGTTTTCCTGAAACTTAAGCTGAGTCAAACCTCTGTATGGCCGAAATTCAGCAATCCAGAAAATGTTTAAATTTTTGGCAGAGATACATTTTTTTTACTGTGCATTAGTCCTATTTATACCATAATTTATTAAAACAATAAAAATTAACAACATATGAAAAATTGGACATTCTCAGAACCAAACAATCACCAATAGAGAATAGTCTTAGATCTTGTTTTAATCTTAGACTATTCTCTTGTTGTTTTCATAACGGGCACTTAGTGCTGGCCACTCCTGAAACAGCTAGGATATAGGCCACTAGACAAGTTATTGGCACTATTGTGTCTTCTCCAAAAATCTATTTTGACATCTAACTAAAAAATATGAATTGGTGCCAATTTGTGCTATTGCACTTTAACTTGCAACCTTGACTCATTGGTCATAGTTTATCTTACCATAAGATATTTCCAGGCTCTTTTTATTGAGGTTTCCAAATTGGGTCTTTGTACATAATAGTACATCAAACTATTATTAAAAGTCTGTGCTATTGGCTATATTGCTAATGTCTGCATCCATAGTTAGAAAATAGTTATAAGCCACAATCCACATTTGCAATTTCAGCAGTGCTACAGGTAGAACAATGTTTTGACATTTTTAGATGGTGATCACATTGAAACACACTGGTGATAATAGCTAAGATATTAATACTGGATTGTGAACAATCCCTATCTCAATTTTCTTTTTTCTTTTTAATTTAAAAAACAATTCTATTGTGAAACACTACTTAGCTTATAATAAGTCATTAAAATAAAAACATGTGTTCATAACCTATATGTGTAGTCATTTGCTAGAATTCACAGCTAGAACTTGAGACTGGGTGGTCATGCTCCACAAATTGTATATCACACTATCAGAGATGCTTGGGATAGCTTGGGATATACATCGTAAAGAGAGTTGAGCGAAACCCGGACTGTAAAGTTCGGGTTCGTACCGAACATTAAGTTTTTTGGACCCCTGACCCGAACACGGACATATCAGTGTATGTTCGGGTTGGAGTTCGGTGTTCGGCGATTTAATGGAGTATTTTGAAAGGCTGCAGGGCAGCCAATCAACAAGCGTTTGACTCGTATGCCCTTAGAAGCCATCACAGCCATGCCTACTAATGGCATGACTGTGATTGGCCAGTGCAGCATGTGACCCAGCCTCTATATATAAGCTGGAGTCGCGTAGCGCTGCACGCACATGAGCTCTTATTAGTGTAGGGAGAGGATTCTGCAGCTGTTAGGGACAGATTTTGTGGGTGCTATAATACTACATTTTTGTACCCTGCCCTGAGCCCAGTGCCACAGAGAGTGCAGTGCACTTGCAACTGCATGTGTGCCAGGCACATTACTTTAATCCTGTTCTGGTAGCTCAGTGGGCAACATCTAGGCATTTTTAAATACTGCAATTTTTTTGGTGCTAAATAGTACATTTGCGTACTGCATTTTTTGCAGTCCAATAAAACCCTTAAATACTGCTGTTACATTTTAATCCATTGATAAAACCTATATGGTGAAACGCGTTTGGATATTGTGCTGATGTTAATTAATTGTTAATAAATAGATTTTGGTCATTTTATTCTTTTGTAACATCATCTTTTATTTACATTTTTTATTCTATTTTATTTTCTACAACTACCTGTTTTTTTAACTTTATTTTATTTTTTCTTATAGTCCAAAGAATCCGAGGTGGGGATCATACCACCTATGCCCGTGTCATAGAGCAGTTAGCCTGCCCTGGGATATTTGATGAAGAACATTCATCAAATATCCCAGAGGCGGGGATCATGCCGCTGTATGCCTACTACACTAGAGCTAGTATAAGCTCTATCAAATGTGAGTGTATCTACTATATTTTAACAATTCTTATGCAATTTTGGAACATACTGCACCATTACTGTTTCCATTTGTATCTCCCCCCTGACTGTATGTCACTGCACTGAAGAAGAAAACTCACCGTATATCCTACAAGCGGGGATTATACTGCTGCAAGCTATCCACACCAGAGCTGGATTAAGCTCTACTAAATGTGAGTAAGACCTCTTCTATTTATATTTGATACCTCTTGGATCACCCTGCACCATCATCCTTTTTATCATTCTTTGCCCTCTCCTATATATTTGAATACTGCAATGAGCGGAACCCTACAATTCCAGAGACCAACCTAGGACCCAAGTTCCACTCTCTTGGACTCCATTTTATTATTACTACCCTAACTATGACTTTAATTTATTTACCTTGCCTTTTGGCGCAGTCCCATACCTTTGTTTGCTTTTGTCCATTTACTCCAAGGACACGTGAGGGAGTCCTTCTTTGGGATTGCTGCCTTTTTCCTTTTCTTTATATATTAGCGCTGACTCTATTCTCTGTTTTACTGTTACATTGTTGTTTTAAAAAATCATACTTTTTGGTGCTAAATAGTATATTTGCGGCCTGCGGTGCACTTCATATCTGAGAGTTAAATAGACCCGTCAAATACTGTGCTTACAGCGCATTTTTAAAAATTCACTTTTTTTTGGTGCTAAATAGTACCTTTGGTGCCTGCACTTCATATCTGAGAGTCAAATAGAACCGTCAAATATTATGCTTACAGTGCAGTTTTAAAAATTCAAATTCTTTAGGTGCTAAAAAGTAAATTTGGGGCCTGCACTTCATATCTGAGAGTCAAATAGAACCGTCTAATATTGTGCTTACATTGCAGTTTTAAAAATTCAAATTCCTTAGGTGCTAAATAGTACATTTGCGGCCTATGGTGCACTTGATATCTGAGAGTCAAATACAACCGTCAAATACTGCTGTAACATAGCAGTTTTAAACATTCACATTAAATTTGGTGCCTGCACTTCATATCTGAGAGTCAAATAGAACCGTCAAATACTGTGCTTACATTGCAGTTTTAAAAATTCACATTTTTTTGCTACTAAATAGTACATTTGCGGCATGGGGTGCACTTCATATCTGAGAGTCAAATAGAACCGTCAAATACTGTGCTTACATAGCAGTTTTAAAAATTCTAATTCTTTAGGTGCTAAAAAGTATATTTGGTGCCTGCACTTCATATCTGAGAGTCAAATAGAACCGTCAAATACCGTGCTTACATTGCAGTTTTAAAAATTCTAATTCTTTAGGTGCTAAATAGTACATTTGGTGTGTGCACTTCATATCTGAGACTCAAATAGAACCGTCAAATACTGCTGTGACATAGCAGTTTTAAACATTCAAATTTTTTTGCTGCTAAATAGTACATTTGCGACCTATGGTGTACTTCATATCTGAGAGTCAAATAGAACAGTCAAATACTGTGCTTACATTGCAGTTTTAAAAATTCTAATTCTTTAGGTGCTAAAAAGTAAATTTGGGGCCTGCACTTCATATCGGAGAGTCAAATAGAACCATCAAACATTGCTGTGACATAGCAGTTTTAAACATTCAAATTTTTTGGGTGCTAAATACTACATATGGTGTGTGCACTTCATATCTGCGAGTCCAATAGAACCATCAAATGCTGTGCTTACATTGCAGTTTTGAAAATTCTAATTCTTTAGGTGCTAAATAGTACATTTGGTGTGTGCAGAGTAAAAGAAAAGAGCTAAAGTGAAATGGTTGTTCCATTAAAGATGGAAAAATTGGACATCCATTTCACCTAAAGATATCTCATAAAGATAGTAAAATAATTATTGGGTATAACCTTTATTAAGCCGCATATGGACAAAAAACAAAAACCTATAAAGTGTAGTAATAGTGAAATACTTGTGAAAAAAACAAGTGAGATAAAAACTAGGTAGATGCAGTGTGGATATCTTCAAACCGTAATGGAGTGGCTAAAGTCTCTTAGACTAAAATTTACTATAGATATTACAATATAGAGTACAAATTATCACAAAGCCACTCCCTATATATCGATAAAGCCACATAGATTGTCATAGACTCTTATATATTTTAAAGCATACAGATTAGAATTAAATCAATAGTATCCATAGAATATAAATCTATCGTATAAAGTTATTCTAAATTGTTGCAAATAGAAGAGAGTGTGTGCACTTCATATCTCAGAGTCAAATAGAACCATCAAAAACTGTAATTACATTGCACTTTCAAAATTTCAATTTTTTTTGGTGCTAAATAGTACATTTGCAGCCTACGGTGCATTTCTTGCAGTCCAATAAACTAAAATAAAAAAATAAAAATTGTTGACTATTGGCTGTTTCATTGTCGCCTGACATAAAACATCTGTTAGTTTGGTGGGTGGACGCAAAGAATGAGGAGAGCGTCAAATAAGGGACATGGCCCTGGTTGTGGTGCTGCTGGTGTTGGTGGAGCTCCTGTTGCAAGGAGATGACGTGGTCGATCTGTGCCAGCTACAAGCACAAGTGAAACACCTTCCTCAGGTGCGAGTACGCGACAGAACCTTCAGCGTTATATGGTAGGCCCAAAAGCTGCTCTACAAATGGTGAGGCCAGAACAAGTACAGGCAATAGTAGATTGGATGGCTGAGAGTGCCTCCAGTTCCTTCACATTGTCTCCCACCCGGTCCCTGCTGAAAGCTCAGAGTTGGCACCTGCAGCCCATGGCCATCAGTCTTTCACCTTACCCCCTTGCAAATCAGCCAAGCGGTCTGAGCCACAGGTCATGCAGCAGTCTCTTATGCTTTTTGATGACTTTGCTGGCGGGGTTTCCATGGGCTATCCACCTAGCCCTGCCCCAGAAGTAGAAGAGATTGAGTGCACTGATGCACAACCACTTATGTGTCAGGATGTGGGCATGCAAGGACCACCGCAGAATGTGTCTGATGATGATGAAACACAGGGGCCAACTACTGTGGCTTTCTGCAGTGTGCAGATCAGCAAGGAGGGCAGAATTGAGGAGTGGGTGGAAGATGATGTGGAGGATGATGAGGTCCTAGATCCCACATGGAATGAAGGTCATGCGAGTGACGTGTGGAGTTTGGAGGAAGAGGCGCTGGTCGCACAGAGGCACCAGCACAGCATAAGAGGGAGCAGGGTGCAAAAGCGGACCTTAGACGGTACGTCTGCTACTGCCCACCGCACCCAGAGACCGGGCACACCAAAGTCAGCTCCAAGGAGTTCCCTGGCGTGGCAGTTCTTCAGACAATGTGCTGACGACAAGACACGAGTGGTTTGCACGCTGTGCAATCAGAGCCTGAAGCAAGGCATAAAAGTGCTAAACCTGAGCACAACCTGCATGACTAGGCAAAGCACGAGCTGCTGTGGAGTAAGCACCTCAAAAACCAAGAAAGGTCTCAGGCTCCTCCTGCTCCCTCTTCTGCTGTCTCGGCCTCTTCCTCCACCTCTGGAGTCACAGTGGCACCTGCCACCCTGCAAACAGAGGATATGGCAGCAATGCCACCACATCCGCCACCATCCCCAAGCATCTCCACACTGTCCCATGGAAGCGTTCAGCTGTCCACTTCCCAAACACTGGAGAGAAAGAGGAAGTACCCCCTAGCCACCTGCGAGCCCTGGCCCTGAATGCCAGCATTTCAAAATTCATGGCCTTTGAAATGCTGTCATTCCATCTGGTGGAGATGGACAGTTTTAAAACCTGATGGCGGTGGCTGTCCCACAGTGCGTGGTTTCCAGCCGCCACTACTTTTCCAGACGAGCCATCCCTTCCTGTACAACCAACTGGCGAACAAAATCAGGCGTGCACTGCGCAACTCTGTGACAGATCCATCTGAATAGACTGGGATTGCTGGTTCGTCTGTTTTGCCTTTTCGTGGAATTACCCGTTCGTATGCCTCTGTTCGTATAATTGACATTTTTTGCAGAACAAAACTACCGAACGGACGGCCCCCAGACAAGAAGTGTGCTGCTGGTTAACCTCTGGATCCCAATTAGAACGTTGTGGTTAACCGCAGACACTTCTCAATTAAAACCGAATGCAGGGTGGTCGTCGTTCGTATGTCGACCATGAGGCGGCGGCCATTTTAAACAAGCGAAAGACCAGCGGTGTTCGGCCCAGATTCTATGGAACTGAAAACGGACACTTTTTCTGCCGAACACCGCTGAAGCCGCCGACTTCCCTTCTCAAACGACAGAAGTAAACGAACAACGGCCGTTCGGGAGTTTGAATGGACTTAACCCAGATAGCCTTCCCATGGAGTCAATCACATACCGAAAAACTGTAATAGACTTTGACACCATGGCGATTAAACTATGCGTATGGGATCTGAGCGCTATTCACCAATAATATGCACTCAGATCCAGGCTATCTGGGGATATGTGATACGAATGGGAAATGTTCGACAATTATAAAGTTATATATTTTTATGTGTTTCTTGTGTTGTATTTAAAATGGCGATTTGCCTCTGTCCTGGGAGATAATTGAATTACTTCTCAATTATCTCCAGGGCAGAGGGGAGGAAACCATAATGCATGCTGGGAATATTCTGTGTCTGTGGGTCCAAACATGCCATATGTCTATTGTTACAGTCTCCCATTTGGTCCCCTAGGGGAGTGTCCACCAAGTGGGAGACCTGCATAAATACAGGCGGGTAGCCCACAGTGAAGCCAGTTCATGTTTTACCCTCAATGTGGAGCTTGGTCTCGTTATTGGGGGTTTTATTACCGACGACTAGAGACTGCCGGATGGGATTATTAGCCGCTTGGGAGATATATGCATTCAGCTACTATTGGCGATTCGTGAGTTTGGAGCTCAGGAAGTGAAGTACCCGTACGGGTCCCGTTCGGGAGATTACAGCATTCCCCTGCTTGCGGTTCGTATGATTGCAATTGCAATTGATACGAATGAAGCCTGTGTTATTGCGAGAGGGGAGGATTCACTAAACGGCGGTTTGTGCATTTGATGCTGAGGGTACCGTAACAAACTCAATCTATTGCAAGGTCCACATAACCACAGATACGTGGACCAGTAAGCACGGGCAGGGATGCTATATCTCCCTAACTGCACACAGGGCAAATGTAGTGGCGGCTGGATAGCAGTTTGGCGCATGTCCTTCTGCCATAGTGGATTGCAGGGCATTTCTCGTTGCCGCCTCCTCCTACTCCGCTTCCTCCTCTTCTATGACCACTTCATCCAGGCAGCGTAACACCTTCACCACCAACTTTAGCACAGCCAGGGAAAATGACAGCAGGCTGTTTTAAAACTCATATGTTTGGGGGAAAAACCCCACACCGCGCTGGAGCTGTGGACGGGCATGGAACAACAGACCGATGAGTGGTTGTTGCCACTGAGCCTCAAGCCCGACCTGGTGTGCGATAATTGGCAAAATCTCGTAGCAGCTCTGGGCCTAGCTGGTTTGCCGCACATCCCTTGCCTGGCGCATGTGCTGAATTTGGCGGTGCGGAAATTCCTGAAAAACTACCCAGATATATCAGAGCTGCTGCAGAAAGTGCGGGCTGTCTGTGCGTGATTTCGGCGTTCTCACCATGCTGCTGCTCGCCTGTCTGTGCTGTAGCATAACTTTGGCCTCCCCGCTCACCGCCTCATATGCAACGTGCCCTCAAGGTGGAACTCCACCTTGCACATGCTGTAGAGACTGTGCGAGCAGCAGCAGGCGATAGTGGAGCTTCAGATGCAGCACGCACTGGTCAGTCGCTCTGCGGAACAGCACCACTTCACCACCAATGAGTGGGTCTCCATGTGAGACCTGTGTGCCATTTTGCACTGTTTCGAGTACTCCACCAACATGGCCAGTGCCGATGATGCCATTCTCAGTCTTACTATCCCGCTTCTATGTCTCCTTGAAAAAACGCTTTGGGCGATGATGGAAGAGGATGTGGCACAGGTGGAAGAGGAGGAGGAAGAGGGATCATTTCCATGGTTATCAGGCCAGTCATTCACAAGTGGCTTGGAGGGGGGGTTCCTGCACCAGCATAGGCCAGGTACACAATTGTCCAGCTAGGACACAGTTCTGGAGGATGAGGAGGAGGATGATAAGGATGAGGATGAGGAACCATGTTCACAGCAGGGTGGCAAACAACGCAGCTCGTGGGCATCACTGGAGCGTGGCTGGGGGGATACGGAGGACACGGACGATACACCTCCCACAGAGGACAGCTTGTCCTACCCTCTAGGCTGCCTGGCACACATGAGCGACTACATGTTGCAGTGCCTGCGCAATGACTGCCGAGTTGCCCACATTCTAACTTGTGCTGATTACTGGGTGGCCACTCTGCTTGATCCGCGTTACAAGGCCAATGTGCCATCCTTAATTCCCTCACTCTACACGCTGGTAGAGGCGCTGCTGAGGGCATTCCCAACTGACATCGGGGGCTCAGTGGAAGCACAAGGCAGAGGAGGAGGAAGAGGTCGCCAATGCAGCTGGGGCACCGCCAGCACCTCAGAAGGCAGGGTTAGCATGGCCAAAATGTAGAAAAGCTTTGACAGCACGCCACAACAACCAGCACCACCATCTGACATGGAACATCTTAGCTAGAGGCAGCTTTTCAGCAACATGGTGGAACAGTACGTGTGCACACGCCTACACGTACTGACTGATGGGTCTGCCCCATTCAACTTCTGGGTCTCCAAATTGGGAACATGGCCTGAGCTTGCCCTTTATGCCTTGGAGGTGCTGGCCTGCCCTGCAGCCAGTGTATTGTCTGAACGTGTGTTTAGCACTGCAGGGGGCGTTATCACAGACAAGCGCAGCCACATGTCCGCAGCCAACTTGGACAAGCTCATGTTTATTAAAATGAACCATGTATGGATCCCATCAGACTTGTCTGTACCTTGTGCAGAATAGACATTTATACCAGCCTCACCCAGCCATTGTTATACTCAAGTGCACTTATTCTTTGTTTTCTTTTTTTATATATCCCAATATTTTGGGGGCTACCTCAATTAAAAAAATATATAAATATATAAAAAAACAGTGTTGGCAACCTCCTCCTCTAACACTTTACATTTTGATTTATGTTCTTCCAAAGCTAAACTCTAAGATTCCATCTAGTGCTATTTTATGGCTCAGCTGTATTTTTAATTTGTATGTATTTTATGTTATTTTAAGTGATTTCCCTATCCACATTTGTTTGCAGGGCACTTGTCCTACTCTTACACCCATTTTACTTCCTTTTTGCCCTTTCCAGGATTTTTTTTAGAGCCATTTTTGTGCCCAAAAGTTCGGGTCTGCATTGACTTCTATGGGGTTCGGGGTCAACTTCAAAGTCAAGTTCTAGCCCGATCCCAGACTTTTTTAGTATCATCAGCAAAAAGACATACCTTACCATCAAGACCTTCTGCAATATCACTAATAAAAATATTAAAGAGAATGGGTCCAAGTACAGATCCCTGAGATACCCTACTGCTTCCATTTGAAACCATGCGAAAGACCAGCGGTGTTCAGCATGGATTTCATGGAACTGAAAACTGACACTTTTTCTGTCGAACACCGCTGAAGCCGCCGACTTCCCTTCTCAATCGACAGAAGTATATGAACACCGGTCACTCAGGAGTTTGAAACACACGAATGGACTTACCCCAGATAGCCTTCCCATGGAGTCAATCGCATGCCGAAAGACTGTAATAGACTTTGACTCCATGGCGATTGAACTATACGTATGGGATCTGAGCGCTATTCGCCAATAATATGCACTCAGATCCAGGCTATCTGGGGATATGTGAAATTTTCGACAAAAGTAAAGTTATATATTTTTATATGTTTTTCTGTGTTGAATTTAGAATGGCGATTTGCCTCTGTCCTGGAGATAATTGAATTACTTCTCAATTATCTCCAGGGCAGAGGGGAGGAAATACTAATGCATGCTGGGAATATTCTGTGTCTGTGGGTTCTAACCTGCCATATGTCTGTCTATTGTTACAGTCTCCCATTTGGTCCCCTAGGGGAGTGTCCACCAAGTGGGAGACCTGCATAAATACGGGCAGGTAGCCCACAGTAAAGCCAGTTCATGTTTTACCCTCAATGCGGAGCTTGGTCTTGTTATTGGGGGGATTTATTACCGACAACTAGAGACTGCTGGATGGGATTATTAGCCGCTTTGGAGATATATGCGTTCGGCTACTATTGGCGATTCGTGAGTTTGAAGCTCGTGAAGTGAAGTACCCGTACGGATCCCGTTCGTGAGTTTACAGCGTTCCCCTGCTTGCGGTTTGTATGATTGTACTTGATACACATGCAGCCTATGTTATTGCGAGAGGGAGGATTTACTAAACGGCGGTTTGTGCATCTGATGCTGAGGGTACCGTAACATCATCTAAGTCACAACAATAGACAATCACAGTCTGCTTAAACTAATAACACACAAAGAATGAAATGTTGCCACATTTTTATTGAACACACCATGTAAACATTCGCAGTGCAGGTGGAAAAAGTATGTGAACCCCTAGACTCATGACATCTCCAAGAGCTAATTGGAGTGAGATGTCAGCCAACTGGAGTCCAATCAATGAGATGAGATTGGAGGTGTTGGTTACAGCTGCCCTGCCCTATAAAAAACACACACCAGTTCTGGGTTTGCTTTTCACAAGAAGCATTGCCTGATGTGAATGATGCCTCGCACAAAAGAGCTCTCAGAAGACCTACGATTAAGAATTGTTGACTTGCATAAAGCTGGAAAGGGTTATAAAAGTATCTCCAAAAGCCTTGCTGTTCATCAGTCCACGGTAAGACAAATTGTCTATTAATGGAGAAAGTTCAGCACTGCCGCTACTCTCCCTAGTAGTGGCTGTCCTGTAAAGATGACTGCAAGAGCACATCGCAGACTGCTAATTGAGGTGAAGAAGAATCCTAGAGTGTCAGCTAAAGACTTACAAAAGTCACTGGCAAATGCTAACATCCCTGTTAGCGAATTTACAATACATAAAACACTAAACAAGAATAGATTTCATGGGAGGATACCACAGAGGAAGCCACTGCTGTACAAACAAAACATTGCTGCACGTTTACAGTTTGCACAAGAGCACCTGGATGTTCCACAGCAGTACTGGCAAAATATCCTGTGGACAGATGAAACCAAAGTTGAGTTGTTTGGAAGAAACACACAACACTATGTGTGGTGAAAAAAGGCACAGCACACCAACATCAAAACCTCATCCCAACTGTGAAGTATGGTGGTGGGGGTATCATGGTTTGGGGCTGCTTTGCTGCATCAGGGCCTGGACGGATTGCTATCATCAAAGGAAAAATGAATTCCCAAGTTTATCAAGACATTTTGCAGGAGAACTCAAGGCCATCAGTCTACCAGCTGAAGCTCAACGGAAGATGGGTGTTGCAACAGGACAATGACTCAAAGCATAGAAGTAAATCAACAACAGAATGGCTTAAACAGAACAAAATATGCCTTCTGAAGTGGCCCAGTCAGAGTCCTGACCTCAACCCGATTGAGATGCTGTTGCATGACCTCAAGAAAGCGATTCACACCATACATCCCAAGAATATTGCTGAACCGAAACAGTTCTGTAAAATGGTCAAGAATTACTCCTGACCGTTGTGCACGTCTGATCTGCAACTACAGGAAACATTTGGTTGAAGTTATTGCTGTCAAAGGAGGTTCAACCAGTTATTAAATCCAAGGGTTCACATACTTTTTTCACCTGCACTGTGAATGTTTACATGGTGTGTTCAATAAAAACATGGCAACATTTCATTCTTTGTGTGTTATTAGTTTAAGCAGACTGTGATTGTCTATTGTTGTGACTTAGATGATGATCAGATCACATTTTATGATCAATTTGTGCAGAAATCTATATCATTCCAAAGGGTTCACATACTTTTTCTTGCAACTGTACGCATTTCTCAAGTTTACAATAAAGACCATTTTTAAGCAAAGTTTGTAAAACTCGTTTGACATGATCATGATGAGTTTGGATGTCGGGGGAATAAATAAGGATATCATCTAGGTATACAAGCACAAAAGAGTAAATATAGTCTCTGAGTACATCATTAATGAAGTTTTGAAATACGGCTAGAGCATTACATAACCCGAAGGGCATAACAAGATATTCATAATGCCCACTCATAGTGTTAAAAGCCATCTTCCATTCATGATCCTCCCTAATTCACACTAAATTGTACGCACTCCTATGGTCAAGCTTAGTGAAGATCTTAGCACCCTGCAGTCTATCAAACAATTCGGACAATGGGATAGGCATTTTTGATAGTAATCTTGTTTAATGCCCTGTAGTCTATACAAGGTCAGAATTCTCTATCTTTCTTAGCTACAAAAAAGAACCCTGCATCAGAAGGCGAGGATGATTTACGTATATGGCCTTTACTTAAAGATTCCTTGATTTACTCATCTATGATTTTACTTTCTTATGGGGATAGGGCATATACCGCTCCTTTAGGAGGCATAGCCTCGGGCAACAGATCAATGGAACAATCATAAGATCTGTGTGGAGGAAGAGCATTAGTCTGGCTTTTACTAAACGCCTCTCTAACCTCCCAATACTTACCTTTAAGTTGGTTCATCAGATACCCAATCTTAGCTCTATCTGAAGGAAATGAACCAGGTGAGGCCTCAAAGTGGTACTCAATCTGATTGAGAAATCCCCTACATTTCTGGATATAACTAAAACAATGCAGGGGAGGAGATAAGGAGATCGTAGGTGCCTTATAGACTATAGGTGGAGATACATTAGGGAGTGGTGACATACTTGGAAAAGCCTCAGGTTGTAAATGAGCCATCCTAGTAAGAAGCGTGCTAAAAGCCTGGGCAAATTGATCCATACGGTGATCATTCTCCTCTAGCTTTCTCTCACAAGCTGTTATGTGCTGACACAATTCTTCAGGATCTATGGCCATGTCGTAATGTCAGTATTACTAGTTGATCCAGCATGCAGTACTGTGTCACACCTAGGGCTAAGGATAACGTATAACCGGACCTTAGAATGACTGAACTTAACGTCTCAAAGAATAGTCAAAATACTTGGTCAGGGACACAGAATCAGACACAACAATGAGGGAAAGCCAAAAGTCAAGGATACCAGATATCAGGGAAGTCAAAACAAAGCCAAAGTCAAATATCAGGAAAACAAGATCAGGAACGCACTCTCGGATAACCATAGGCATGAATCCACGACAGGGCAATGAGCAAGAGGAGAGTTGGGTTTAAATACCCCTCCTGTGGATCCGATTGGCTGTAACAAGCCTTTGAACCATAGGCAATTACCAGGTTTATATGTGCTTGATTGCTGCTCAGCGCAAACTCTCCTGTGGATTTGATTGGCCATGACCGGCCTTTGACCCCAAAAGTAATTACCAGGTTTCAATGTGCATGATTGCTGCTCGGCACAACTTTTATTGTCAGGACTGTAATGTTGCTCGGCACAACTTTTCTTGCTAGGACAATAAATGCCATTAACCACATTTTTATGTGCAGATGAATATGTGACATCAGGTTAGGAAGAGCAGAAAAGCTCCTTTGACTGGACAATTAAAGAAAATGTAGCATATGAGACAAACAGAAACCACAAAAGATAGGGAGACCATGAGATAAGAATAGAGCGAAAAGACAAAGAAGACACATTAGTGAGTCCAGTGAGAAGCTAAGAAAAGGCAAAAAAGTAATAAATAAGGGAGTCAGATGCTAGAAAAGGTGACTAAAAAAATGAATAGAAGGAAAACCAGCTGCTATAGTTAAGGGAGCAAAGGTTTTGATATTACTGAGAAAAAAAAGACTGCATAATTTAAGGGAAAAAAATACTATGGGAAATGAGATATGGGAAAAATACTTTTGAGGAGATTGAAAATGAGGATATACAGTATCTCACAAAAGTGAGTACACATCTCACATTTTTGTAAATATTTTATTATATCTTTTCATGTGACAACACTGAAGAAATTACACTCTGCTACAATGTCAAGTAGTAAGTGTACAGCCTGTAGAACAGTGTAAATTTTCTGTCTTCTCAAAATAACTCAACACACAGCCAATAATTTCTAAACCGTTGGCAACAAAAGCGAGTACACCCCTAAGTGGAAATGTCCAAATTGGGCCCAAAGTGTCAATATTTTGTGTGGCCACCATTATTTTCAGGCACTGCCTTAACCCTCATGGGCATGGAGTTCACCAGAGCTTCACAGGCTGCCAATGGAGTCCACTTCCATTCCTCCATGACGACATCACGGAGCTGGTGGATGTTAAAGACCTTGCGCTCCCCCACCTTCCGTTTGAGGATGACTCACAGATGCTCAATAGGGATTAGGTCTGGAGACATGCTTGGCTAGTCCATCACCTTTACCTTCAGCTACATTAGCAAGGCAGTGGTCGTCTTGGGGTGTGTTTGGGTCGTTATCATGTTGAAATACTGCCCTGCGGCACAGTCTCCAGACCAGACCATGACACTCCCACCACCATGCTTTATTGTAGGCAAGACACACTTGTCTTTGTACTCCTCACCTGGTTGTCGTCCCACACCCTTGACACCATCTGAATCAAATTAGTTTATCTTCGTCTCACTGGACAACAGGACATGGTTCCAGTAATCAATGTCCTTAGTCTGCTTGTATTCAACAAACTGTTTGAGGGCTTTCTTGTGCATCATCTTTAGAAGAGTCTTCCTTCTGGGACGACAGTCATGCAAACCAATTTGATGCAGCGTGCAGCGTATGGTCTGAGCACTGACAGGCTGACACCTCAACCTTTGCAGCAATGCTGGCAGCACTCATACGTCTATTTCCCAAAGACAACCTCTGGATATGATGCTGAGCACGTGCACTCAACTTCTTTGGTCGACCATGGCAAGGCCTGAGTGAAACCTGTCCTGTGAAACCGCTGTATGGTCTTGCCCACCGTGCTGCAGCTCAGTTTCAGGGTCTTGGCAATCTTCTTATAGCCTAGGCCATCTTTATGTAGAGCAACAATTCTTTTTTTCAGATCTTCAGAGAGTTCTTTGCCATGAGGTGCCATGTTGAACTTCCATTGACCAGTATGAGAGAGTGTGAGAGGAATAACACCAAATTGAACACGCCTTTTCCCAATTCACACCTGATACTTTGTAACACTAATGAGTCACATGACACCGGGGAGGAAAAATGGCTAACTGGGCCCGGTTTGGACATTTCCACTTAGGAGTGTACTCACTTTTGTTGCCAACGTTTTAGACATTAATGACTGTGTGTTGAGTTATTTTGAGGGCACAGCAAATTTCCACTGTTATGCGGACTGTACACTTACTACATTACATTGTAGCAGAGTGTCATTTCTGTCACATGAAAAGATATAATAAAATATTTACAAAAATGTGAGGGATGTAACCAGCAACACAATAATATCAGTTAAAGACTAGAGGGAAGAGAGCGTTTTTATGTTTATGTATACGTTTGTGGGTTTCTTTGTGCATGAAGCATTCTGCATGTGTCTTTTTACATGTGCATTTGTATAGGTATCTGCACATGAGCGTGTCAGTATTTTGTATATACTTAACTGTGTTTACATGTATGTCTTCATTTTTTTATATTTTGGTGATTGAGTGAATAGATACTCACTTAACATGCAGGTGCAAGATGAAGGACTCTATTGTTAGATTCACATATAGATAGTAGAAAATAAATACCAACAGCAAACTTCTACTGTCAGGGTTCTGAAGAAACAACCCCTGTTATTTAGGTACTTTTGTTTTTCCCTGTTCAGTTGATCAACTACCGAGCACCAACCACCCCCCGGGATCATTCACTTTAAAGAAAACCATCAATTAAGTGCTCTCTCTGTTTGGCCATCTTGTTCGCACGAAAGGAGGCAGCGGTACTTGGTCGTCGAGTGTCTGGAACCAAAATTGGACACTCTACTTCCCTAACGCCGGTCAAACTACACGAACGCCTGCTTCCTTTCACCGACCAGCCAGGAGAGCGCTATTCAGTAGATTTGTTCCCACAAACTAGGGGAACAAACGCTACCTATGAGCCAGGGGAACCGTTCGTGTATTTATTAATTTTTTGTACTTTGCAAAAAAGACCAACCGCACAGCCCACTTTCATGGAACTATTTCTGGGCAGAAGCATTGTGTGATTTAAGTCCTACATGTAACACTTGAATCCCTAAACCGATCTGACTGATTTTTGAACATGTTGGTCCCGTAGATCGGGGCTAGCAGAGGATATGACTTTTGTGGAGTTCACATGGAGTTTGGGGTACGTTCTAAGTTTTATGGAATTGTATGCTTTTTGTGTTGGGAGATAATTGGGTTTAGTATAGTGCTTGACTCAATTATCTCCCCAGTACAGGGGATGGATTATATGATTGTCAGTGGGAGTGTCCTGGACCTGAGAGCCAATGTACTTGCAGAATGTATTTTTCTCACTGCCCCCTCTCAGGTCCAGTGGGGAATGCCCCGGGAATATGTCAACATAAACCCTGTACATTGTCAACTGGATATAAACCAGGCGGTTAGCCTGAATAAAGCATTCTGTATATATCTGTCTAAGCTTATTTGTGTCTATACATTTGTGTGTTTCTGTCTCTGCATGAATGTCTGTGTTTCCCTTTGAGACTGTGAAAATCTGCTAATAACCATTTCTATATGTCTCTAGCTTTGTATACGTATGTCTCTTTGTACGTTTCTGTCCTTGAATGAGTGTCAATATGCATTTCTCTGTGCTCAAAAGAGAGACTGTGACTACGTCCAAACAGAGTGATTTTTGTATTTATTTTTTAAATTTGATTTTCAAAATCATTTACCTGGAGAGGTGTATTGATATTTCTGTCATTTTTCAGTCCCAAAGAGCACATTTAATTGGACACATCTACAGTATAATAATACATATGTTGTTACATATAAAATAGTCATAAAATACAATTATATAAGAACAATGAGTGCAGTTGCTTTTAAGGTTGTAGGTAAATAAATGCAGATTTGTTCCAGAATACCTGCAGCTATTAGCTTTGATTTCTATTGACTTTTAAAGATGACTTTTACATATTGTTGCTTCCTGAAGTTAGATATTTTCATGACAATCAAGGTAATTAAGTTACATACTTTGGATTACAAATGTATGAGATACTTCAGATTAATGAGTCCATTCAAAGTACTAATCCACACCTATTAAGCACTGAACAATTCTAGACCTTCCAATATCTCTTCACTGATCCATAGGTATGCCACTTCTCAGTCTCTCCACTCTGCTCATGACCTTCTTCTGCCCACTGCTCGCACCCAAAGGCCAACTCACGCTTGCAGGACTTCTTACGGGTGTCTCCCTTCCTTTACAATAGCCTGCCTACCACCATCAGACTCTCCCCAAGTCTTCAATCATTTAAAAAGTGCCTCCAGGGAAAGCTTATGGCCTCCAATAGTATCCTCTATCTCACATACCTCTCCCTTGCTCTCTCCTAAAGAGCAGTACTCTACTCTCTCCTCCAACTCTGCTATCTCCTGTCCTGTTGTTTTTTTAATACCCCACCTCCTCTGGACTGTAAGCTCATTTGAGCAGGATCCTTTCCAACCTATTGTTCCTGTATGTTTTTGTAATTGTCTCATTTATTGTTAAATATCCCTCTCTGATAATATTGTACAGCACTACAGAATATGCTGGCACAATAAAAATACCAATAATAATAAAAAGTACACAGCATAGGAATAACAATAAAGGTTCTTAGGCAGGTACCAGGTCACAGAGATTAGACATTTTTTTTTGGCTTAATTCACCTTCTGTATATGACGAATAATCAAAGGATGTGCTTTTCCTTGAATCAACAGTTCTATGCAAAAATATTTGTGCCTTAAAAATAAATTATAAAATCAATTTCAAAACTTTTTGCTTAACAAATCATTCAGTATAGCATTTGGTAACTCAAAAATGGTAAGTGAAGTGTTAAATAAATATATACATTTTGGTCAATTGGGAGTTTATTCCCTGCACAGTAATAGTGGTAAACAGAAAAATCAAAACTAGGGAAATGAAACAAGTGAAGTGGAATAAACTTCCAAGTGATCTATTTTGGCCTAAATATTGTGAATTATTAGGGTTATTTATGAATATACCAAGTATAGGCTAATGTAGAAAAGTTAGCAAAATTTGCCAATTAGGTATATTCCTAATGTAGTTTATTTCAACGTAAGAGTTTAAATTCATTGAAATAATTGTTTAAATTCAAATTTAGTTTCACCACAATTAACTTTTAAGTTCGTAAAGCCCTTAGTCATTTTCAATTCATCACAATCAATACTGTAATAAAAATATTACTTGCTTCTAACTTTCAGTGAAACTCCGTTATACATTATACTTAGAGTTATAACACTCCTCATCTTGGAGTTATAATTTTACTGATTCTATTCATAGAGAGCAGGAGATTGCAAATGTACTTATTAAAAAAGGCTAATGGCAGGAGAAGCTGATTGCTTTATGAACTCAGTTATGACTAGCATAATTATTAGACATAATTTCTATTTAAGGATTAATATGATGATATAGCCAAATGGGGCAGAGTGAACTATCTGTTTTGTGCGTGTGTCTTGCTGCTACCTAAAGCTATTTCCGTTCACATCAGAGCCACAAGCTTAATCTATTCCAACAATTTATTATGCAGAGAAAATGTAAGAATCACACATCACTAACTTTTAAAATGGATAAGGCACATATGATCCATAATCCAATTTATAAAAAACAAAACAAAAAAAGTGATATAATTTACACAAAAAGCTTTAAAGTACTAGACATGACAACAATAAACATAGCCCATCCTTTGGCCTGTAGTTCCAGTTTTAACCTTCTCAGGCCCAGATAGGTGAGCATGTCATGCTTATATTGCTAGCAATAAGATGCTAAAATACATTTTTTTAAAGTTCTCGAAATTATGGTGAATAGATTTTATGGATGCTGAATCTTTTAAGATCCCATAATTTGACACAAAATAATCACATTATATATATTTTAATATTTTTTTCAAAGCAACGGTTTTAAAAGTGTGTATGATCTAATTGGGTATACAATTTTATTTTACAATGTCCATAACATATTTTTAGATAGTGTGTAACACCTGCCAGCTAGTTCCATGTCAGTATTGTGATAATGATGCTCCCAGGATTTCATATCCAGCTGCTATGCTACTAGCACATAATGAAGTAAGATCTGAAGGAAAAAAAAGGACCCTTGATCATTATGACACTCTTGACCTGGAGTTAGCTAGCAGATATTGTATTTGTTCTTTGGGAGTCCCTGATCTTTGATTCATATCTCTAACAATGAATTGTCTAAGAAGAATCCCAGAATAAACCCTTGTAGCAAACACTGCAAGGATGTATATATTCTAGCATTCAAGATGGCCTCCTGGAAGTTATTTTCAGGAATGTCTTTGGAAAATGTGCACAAAATGATTGCTTTGGAAAAGGTGCTCAGCACAGTAAATATTTCTTCAACACAAGGATCCCTGTCATTGGAAGACAACTATTGTTACTTCAATAAGGGAAATATTATAGTCTCTATTTGAAATCAAACATTAGCCCTTAGAAAACCATCTGATGCACCTAGCAACTTGATGCATGAGTGGGCGTTATGGTATCAAAACATCAGACACCAGTACCACTTATAACTATGACCTTTACTTGACCGGACATTTTAATTATTATTTATTTTTAATTTCTTTATGCACGCTGTAAAGAATGACATACAAGGCATTTTACTTAATGAATATTTTATTTCATTTTTGTAAAAGTGTTTATATACTTATTGTATATTATCGGATGAGTGCTTACATTTATATTCCCATGTTTTGTTATTATTTTTGTTCTTTTATTGTATTGTATATCTAATTGCAAATTTATCAATAAAAATAAGTATTTGACCAAATCACAAGGCCAATGTGTTTTTAGAAGTAGAGACAAATTGTATTATTGCCATTATTATTATTATTAATATTATTATTACTGATATTTATAAAGTGTCAAAATATTCTGCAGCACTGCACAATCGGGGGAAGTTACAGTACAAACTATCAAAAAGGAATAAACTGCCATTCCTGTGAGCTTAGATGTAGCATTTACATCTTTTCTATACAAAGTAATGTTATATAGCTAGTGAGATTACAATATAAAGATGGGGACTTGAAACAAGAGGGAGTTGGAGACATTAAAGGGTAATTGACAGGGTGCCTTAAAGCATTTGCATAGATGCTAAGAAGTAATGTGATTGAAGAAATAATTGGGGAATATCCCCTAAAAGGCATGCTATATAATAGCAGAGACCAGGGTGGGTGGTCGGAGTGGAGGAAATGTTTTATGAGATTGGAGGATATTGTTTTGAGTGGATTTTATGTAAGTGAGTAAGACCTCTCAGAGCGTGCCGTGCTGGAAATTGCTGTTAAGAACTGAGTAAACTGCTGTGGGAATAATGTGAGAATAATGTGCAAGAAGAATAATTAAATAATAAAATATACAGTGTGCAAATTACATCTAAATGTAAAAACTATATGAACTGTAGAAAAAGATCTGAACTGTAGAAATTCTCCATCACAACAAATTTTTGCCTCACTTTTACTATTCGACTTCAATTCTGAAAATAAAATGGATTGCATTGAATTTGGCAAGTACTTGAAGAGTTATTTATGTAAAAGTGAATTGTCAGAAATTCAAAGGGAATTTCAAAATTTGAAGCCAAAGTAGCTGAAATAAAAAATATATGACTTAAAGAATTTTTCCAATTTGGTTGTTTTGGGCTAAAATCTTAAATTAATTTTTAAAGTTACTTTGAATAGATACAATTTGTTCTATACATTGTTATAGCAGAATTGCTAGCAAAGGTATACATAAGATATATAAGATGGAAGAAGAATGAGCACAAAACTGCCAATTTTTCATTTGTTGTTTCATTTTGTCAGGCTCAAAAGCTTTCACCATCACTAACCCAGAGGGTAGAGTCACAGGACCAAGTCGTACCTACAATATCTAATTCGAATCTTTAAAGCCACTACAAAAATTTTTAAAAGGACAATTCTCTTAGCCAGTCAATTCTTCTAAAAAGTACATGCCCTCGTATATCTTTTATATACTAAACAACATATAACTGCCATAACTGGCATGGGTATTCACTAAAGTGTGAATTGTTGGTAGTAATTCAAAGTAAATTTCAATTTACATTTTTATGATGAAATAGCTGAACGAAAAATATAACTAACTACTACTTCAGCTATTGTGACCCAAAATTTGACATCTAGTTTAAATTAATGTAGAATTCCCAACAAGTAAATAAGCCTTAGGTAATGCAGCTCAGCAGGTGACTTTCTAATTCACCTTTGTTTTAAAATCTCCATAAAATACTACCTAAAATCAAGCCAAACAAATTAAGATTAAAGGTAGATTTGGGTATGTAATGTTACTTTATCTTTTTAATTTTACTTTATCATTTCAATTATATTGAAAACACAAGGTGTACATATTTACAATAACAAATATAACATTTTAAATAAAAACCTAAACCTATATATTTGTATGAAATAAAGACTGTGGTTGTTTTTAGATGAATTTTAATATTTTTTCTCTTAATTCTAAAATCTTACAAGTGTTTCATATGCCTGGCTTACCTCCCAGTGCTCGCCATTAAGCTGAAAAATGAATTCATCTGATTCAGTTTTCCCATTAAGAGATAGATCCTGTTTGTCAATACGAGACTTTCTTTCATTCTGTTCCAATATCTTCAGCTCAGTGTCTACAAACCCATTTTTTAGATATACAGACTGTGGTATTCCTTTGCTCCTACATTCCAGCATGAAATTCCATTCCTGCTTTATTCTGTAAGTTTTCAAAGAAATATAATTTTTCAATGACATTTCATGATAACTAGCATACAACCAAGTGTGATAGAGAGTGTTACAGACAGGGCATTTGCCAATCTAAACTGATTAATAAAAGTATCTGGTTAACTATCTCACCAATTGAATCCATCAGGGGCAAGGTCAGTCTGTCCTATAGGCGACTTAAGCAGTCGTCTAGGGTGCACCGGCTCGGGGGTGTAAGATTTGAGTGATGCGCCAGGATGGAAGCCCCCTCCTGCCAGTCACTCAGTGTAGCGAGACAGCATCTGTTTCCTGTACCTGGACAGACTGACAGGAAATGCTCCCTGAGAGAGCACTTCTTATTGGGTAGAGAAGCTTCTGTACTGGGTCCGCCGCCCGCGCCACCCAGCCACGCTACAAAGATAGGTAGGAGGCACAAGTGGGGAGGAAGGAGGAGAGAACCACTGAGGGGGGAGGGAGGACCACTAAAAGGGGGAGGGCAGGGAGAGGGGGGGAGGAGGAGAGAGAGGACCACTAACGTAGTGGGGGAGAGGGAGGACCACTAAGGGGGTAGGAGGAGAGTAGAGGACCACTAAGAATTGGGGAAACCACTAATGGACACGGAGGGAAGAGGAATACTAAGGGAGGGGATGGGAGGGGAGGAGAGAGCCCTAAGGGACAGGGGAGATCACTAAGGGACAGGAGGGGGGAGCTCTAAGGGACGGGTGGTGAGAGCACTAATGTACTGGAGGGGAGGGGATATCACTAAGGGACAAGGGGGGCAAGGGAGAGGACTAAGGGACCAGTGGGGAGGGGAGAGGACAGAGGGACAGGAGGGGAGGGGAGAACACTGAGGGACAGGAGGGGAGGGGAGAACACTGAGGGACAGGAGGGGAGGAAATATCACTAAGGAATAGGAGGGGAGATCACTAAGGGACAGGAGGGAAGGGGAGAGCACTAAAGGAAGGAGGGAATAGAGGAGCACTAAGAGACAGGTGGGGGGAGCTCTAAGGGACGAGTGGAGAGAGCACTAATAGACTGGAGGGGAGGGGAGACCACTAAGGGACAGGAGGGGATACCTCTAAGGGACAGGGGGAGAAGAGGAGACCACTAAGGGACGTTGGGAGTAATTGAGATCATTAAGGGATGGGGGAGTGTAAGACAAACAGAGAGGCTGAGGAAGGGGTGAAATAGAAGCACAGAGGGGCTGGTAGGGGAGACAGTGACATGCAGAGGGGCTCAGTGGAGAGACACACAGAGTCACTTATGAGGGAGACACACAGAGGAGCCTGAGGGGGAAGAGAGACACACAAAGAAGCTGGGAAGAGTAAGACACAAAGGGGCTTGAGGGAGTAAGACATGCAAAGGGGTTGGGAGGATGTAGGAGACATACAAAGAGGAGGGATAAGAGACACACAGGGGGCTTGTAAAAGATAAACTAAAGGGGGTGTAAGACACAAAACCTAAAGAAAAAAACTATATTAACAAAGTAAATACAATAAAAATAAAGAGCTGCTCCCCTCTCATCGCCTATCCTACGCAAAAAACCCTCTCTTTCACACTACACACATACACAATGCATCCTTACACACACAGAGAAACACAATGCATCTCTTACACACACTCAATGCACCCCTTACAGTCACATACACTACATTACATTACATATTTACACAGAAACATACCCCTTGAATCTCTTACACATACAATCCCTGATTCACACAATGCATCCATTACACACACACACACACACAGAAACACACAATGCATTCCATACACACAAACACACATTGCATCCCCTATACACACATACTACATCCCTTACACAAATTGGTATCCCTGTACACTACATTCCATAAGAACTCAAACATTACATTCTCTACAATAACACACAACACATCCACTACACATATACACTCCACTCCATGTAAGCGAACTCATGGGTGGGCCATGTAGGCATACTCACGGTCAGGCCCTGGGGTCCCAGACATTGAGCTGTGTAAGGGGCCCCTAAAAAATGGAGCTGTTTCCTGTTCGTTGATTTTTTGTGAGCACTGTTACAAACAGCCTTCTACACTAGACCAGTGGAGCCAGACTGCAGCCTGAGCTCATCATCATCACCTTGTCCTCATCTCGTAGTAAGTAGGCAATCCAGTATAATATTAGTGGCACTAATCTCTAATTTACCTCACATTAAATGCACACTACAGCTTAATGTAGTGGTTCTGGTGTCTATAGCCTGTCCCTGCAGCACTAGTGTTGGCCCATATGGCAGATCATATAGGTGGGGCATTGTGATGTCACATGGTGGGGAGAGTATATGTGGGGAGGGGGGCAATTTTTTTGTTTGCGTAGGGCGGCAAAAATCCTTGAACCGGCCCTGATCAGGGGTCAGCAACCTATGGCACATGTGCCATACATGGCACTTAAGTTGCCTTTGCATGGCACTCAAGGCTGCCAAAGTGAAACACACTCTGGCCTATTAGGAGTCCCAGTGAGATTTCAGATATCTGCTAGTGCAAGCCGAGCGGTTAATGCAGGTGCAATCCTCAATTTATGAAAAAAATAAAAATTGTAAAACTGGTGGCACTTGGAGGAAGTGATCTCAGAAAACTTCCTCTCAGCATGTGTGAACAAGAATCCACAATGTAATAGAGCAGCCGGCAGCAGCTATCGCAGTTCCTGTCCTTGACCTGTACCTGGCCAGCCCGGTCCCCACTGGACCCCCGGGAAGCAACCCACACTGCTACATATACAGAGCTGCAGAATAATCTTCACCCCAACAAATAATACAAACAGCCCACACATAGTCCCCACAAACACAACACCACTGACAATCCACATACATGCACACAACCCCACAAGCCTCACACATGCAATATGACAAGCAGCCTCACACTTACAAACACCACCAAACATATTGAAAGTTATCAAGAGCATCCTAGTAGTTACATGACCAAACTGCAACTGTGTTAGATTTCTTCTTGATACAGACCAACTCTTAAGGTTGTATTTATGACTTGGTGGGGCTGCTAAAATTATATCAATACATCAGATTTGGAGAACATGAGAAAACTTGTCAAATTTGAAGATTTTTTTTATCCCAATTCAATGATTTTATTCATATGCAACAATATATTCAATGCACTGCAGCTCACTTTTTACGTGATAAGCCCAAATATGACATGCCAGCTCATAACACACAGGGACGTATTAGCAGTGAGGCAAACAAGGCATTTGCCTTGGGCGGCATTTTCCAGTGGGCGGCAAAAAAAGCCACCCCAAATGCCCAGGGCAAATGTCTGGTTAGCCTCACAGATAACTAAAAATCCGGTCGGGCGGGCAGTACTGGCGAGGGAACACTTTCCCCTCAGATCTCTCCTCAGCTCCCTCAGGCATCGCAGAGTGATGCCGGGAGCTGGAATATGATGTAATATTCTGGCTCCCGGCATCACTCCTTGGTGCGCTAGGGAGCTGAGCAGAGAGCTCACTAATCAGTGCTCCCTCGCCAGCGCCACAGCCCGACCGACCGCCCCACTGGTCCCGAGGGAAAGAGAGAACCCCCCCAGCATTCCCAAAGGTAAAAAAAGTGAGTGTGTTAATGTGAGTGTGTGTGTTAGTGTGTGTTAGTGTGTGTGTGTCTGTTAGTGAGTGTGTGCGTGTGTCTGTTAGTGAGTGTGTGTTTGTTAGTGTGTGTGTCTGTTAGTGAGTGTGTGTGTGTCTGTTAGTGAGTGTGTGTTTGTTAGTGTGTGTGTGTTTGTTAGTGAGTGTGTGTTTGTCTGTTAATGTGTGTGTTTGTTAGTGTGTATGTGTCTGTTAGTGTGTGTGTGTGTGTTAGTGAGTGAGTGTGTGTCTGTTAGTGTGTGTGTGTTATTGTGTGTGTTAGTGTGTGTGTGTGTGTGTGTGTGTGTGTCTGTTAGTGTGTGTGTGTGTGTCTGTTAGTGAGTGTGTGTATGTCAGGGAGTGTGTCTGTTAGGGAGTGTGTTACTATGTGTGTGTCTGTTAGTGAGAGTGTATGCGTGTCTGTTAGTGAATGTGTGTATCTGCAAGTGACTGTATGTGTCTGTTAGTGAGTGTGTATGTCTGTAGGCAAGTGTATGCGTGTCTGTCAGTGAATGTGTATGTGTGTATTTAGAAGGCGGGGCAGGGGGAAGGGTAGGTGGTGGGGGGGTGAGGGAGGTGGGCTGAGTTTTGTCATGCCTAGGGCAGCACAAAACCAGGATACACCACTGATAACACATATAGTAAAAAGTAAAAACCACATATAAAGAAACCCAACAAGAGGTACTAATTATGGTTGTCCAGGGGGAAATTAATCTGCAGTCTTTAACTTTAGAATAATTCCTAAAAATCTAAAAAATTTTGTATTTGTCAATTAAGTAATGTTAATAAAGATGTGGACTTGTTTTCAAGTCAATGTTATTTAGAAATAGAAATTCAATTTCTGAAGCCAAATCATATTACTTTCTATGGTGATTGCTTATGTTTGTTTTATAGAAGTACAGGAAGCTTCCATTAAAAACTAATACTTTTAAGAACTTTTGATTTCACATGTAATCTTCTATAGCCAATCTGTCAGCTTCAAAACTTTCCAATGGAATTGTATATGATATGTTAGGACAATCTTTCATATTGGCCCTGAGGGACTTGTCATTCTCAAGAGCTGATATTAATCTGTCTTAGAAATATTGCGTGGCAAATACTGTGATAAAGTTTGTATAATTTATACATCCTTAATGTCATTCTTATATCAAGGAAACTGCTATTTAAGGATCTAATATGGAAATGCCAATAATAGCCGTACATGTCGGGCAAGCAACTAGAGCAGCTATGTTTATTTAAAAATAATTCTATTTTAATTTTCGTTTTCCTTAAAAACATTTCATTGCCCAAAGCGTATTTCCTTCCTACAGTATAAATCATTTGAAGTGTTACCCGAAACTAACTTTACCATCTAACCAGTTATTTGCTGCTAGTGATTAGTTGATCTTTAGATTTCCTTTAAAATGTTTCATACAGTAATTTTTATAATATGCAAAAAGCTGATTATTCTCATAAATCTGAACTGATGTGCCTCATTGTTCTTCATTTTTAACCTCCATTCATGCTGGTGAGTGTCTAAGTAGTTTCAAGGTAGCCAATTATGTTTAGCATTCTTAGAGATAAAATAGCCTTAGACCTCAAGTGAGAACTGGAAACTAAAGGATTGACAAATACAGTATTGTTCTTCTGACACTTTTGATTAATAATCACTTATAACCCCATTGATGATTGGATATTACACTGATGACATACACTAGCACTCCATAACCACTGCAGTTTACTGTAATGTACAAGCAAGCACAGGGCTTTGAGCCAGGCAGGAAAGAGGGTGTTATTTGCTTGCTCTCAAAGCTCAGTATGTTTGCTTAATTTCTTCCACCTATTTTTAGTATCACTTCAAAGTTTTTTATGATGCATTATCAATAAACTGTTTAATTAATTGTACATGTTGTACTGTCAGATCACTTGTTTATTATACCACAAAATTAGTGATATAGACAATGTCTATATATGGGCATTAGTTTGTATTAAGAACTATTTATAGGGTGGTGGCGGAGTCCTTTTTTTATTTATTAATATGGTTGCTTCCTCTGTCCGATCAAACAATATGAGCTCATGTTGCATGGTTGCAAGAATTGTAGTTTGTCTGTAGTTTAAAGGGGTGAAGTTGAGACAAGGATTTAAAGAAATATAAAGAAAATGGGAGAGAATTAAGTCATTGGAGCTCTGTGAAATATTTATTGCATTATTACCACTAAAGCTGTAAAGGTTATGTAAGAATGTACGGCATATTTTTTTCTTGGGAGGTAATTAAAGCTAAATGGGTTATTAAAGAAATGGAGAATTTCAAATAAGGCAGTAAGTAAATCTTAGTTGAACATGTCGGACCAACTTTATTATTCTTTGCTAACGAATCTCATGGGTCCTTCTGAGATGTCTATTTTTTTCTATAATGGAGACACAGTTCAGGAAGAACACTCTGGAAACTTACCATGGAAAATATTTTGTAATTTTTCCTAAATTCAGTTTTAAGTTCTTTTTAGAGATTAAAGGTTGTCATTCCCACACATTTAAGGCACTGCCTATTTGTTGAAGCATACCTGTGCACCAGTGTCCTGCTGCATATGTGTTGTTCAATTGTTTTCTTTATAAAGAGCCATGTGAAACATAAGACACGACCATCAAGCTTTTTTTTTCCCATGAGCTTATGCCGAAGAATATTGATTTAAAAATCACTTTTTTGTAACATTTGTTTTGCTATGTGTAATTACTGGTTGTCAATAAAAATGTGTTTTTATATAGGAACTATTTGAGCAAATGTCTATTACAGGCCTTGATTAATTCTTTGGTTTCTATATGTGCTGTGGGTTGGAGTGGCCGCCTTTCCATATTACAACAGATTATATGCTTTTCCTTTACTCTTCATATATCTGCTCATTTTAACTGAAGCCCAGTGTGTTGATACTTTTTCCTGTTGTTTTACATGGATCTAGTTCCTGATGTTTGAACTGTCTCGACCCTAATTGGAAATACCTGCTAATGATAGTTACCCGATGACTTTTGAATCCAAAGCTCTTTCCTGTTCAGTATGGACTGTGTCAATGTATTGTTACTTTTCTTCTGTTTCTGAGCTTATGATCTTGTTGCCTCCATAGGTGAATGCCTATATTAACATAGATCAAAACCAGATGTACTAGATCTTAAGGGCTTTACTCTGGCTGTTAGTTCATCTACTCCAACTGGCTGTTAGTCCATCTACTCTAATTCTCAGATTAGATTATTACAACTATTTAGCTGAACAGATATCCTGTTCAGTGCAAAAATGCCATGTAATAATAATCTGTTTAAAGGACAACTGCCATCAAATTTTCACACTTTTTTTAGTTTATTACATTTAATGAAACTTAATTTTTTTTTAATTATGTGTATTAATTTTTTTGAGAAAATGACACTTTATGTTATCTTGCTGAGCGGCCATGATGGATTGGATTTCACTGTTATTTAACCAACTGCTTTTCAATATAACTTGCCTGCGGTTGCAGTTTCACACAAAACAATCACAACAGCAGGGCTGCAAGGTGCAAAACGTGTCCAGCCGAGATAGACGTGTTTTAAGCCCTGTGGCTTCCCTTGGGCTAAAAATAGTGGCACTACATGCAACTACCTGCCATATTTTAATTAATTTTGTGATAGTTTTTGTAGCAATAAAGAGGATATATTTTTCTTATACTTTTATCTTGAATTTGCTTTGAGTGGAAGGAATTTTTCATGAATGCAAAGTCAATATGAAGTAGACCCTCTAAATGCACTGTGAAAAGACACTGTAGGGACTGTGAGTTCATTGTATATGGCTATATGGAATATAACTTTGCAAGACATTTGATAGGAGGAATTGCTGTGGTAACAAAGGACTCATTTGCTTTGTAAGAAAAAAATGCAATTGCAGAAGCAGGAAAGTTAAATTGAGCAGCACTTGGTTAGATATCAATAGGGTCTGACTCAACATGGCTGCTTGTCCTTTAAATGCAGCTATTTGAAAGTAAATATGAATATTTAATGACTAATTTTGAATCCTCTTTCATAACCTTTATTTCTTTCTATGACATGTATCTTTCCCAAATACTAAAATGTTTACAATATTTATCTATGTATAATAAATGTGTGTATATATATATGCATTTATTTATTTCATTTATGTACTTACTTTTGCAAAGCACTTTTCTCAATCCTTTGTTTTTCTTTTTTACAATGTTCCTTATATTTCTTGACTCGTGTTTCCCACAGGCTTTTTATCTGAGAAAAGTCAATAACTATCACCTTGAAGGTCATGGCTCCACATCAAGTCTCCTGAAGTAAATCTGCATGGTGAAATTTAAAGAGTAATTGATTAATGTACAATTTATTTTAGACTTTTCAAGGAACACACACACGCACATATATATATAGTTCACTCCTCCTTGTACTGCTGCTTAACCCCTTAAGGACACAGCTTCAGAAACTGGACATACCCTTAAGGACACAAGCAATGTTTGCATTTTATGATGTTTGTGTTCAACTGCAATTTGCATCTCTCTCCTTTATTGTACCAACACATATTATATACCATTTTTTAGATGACAAAAAAGGGCTTTAATTTGATGTGACATATACATATACAAATTCTCATTTATTACAAAATAATGGGGTTGGGGAACAAAAAAAAATATTTTTCCAAGTTTTGGCAATAATAACGTGCTTAATATGCCCAGCTTAGGAAAAGTAATTCAAAATCAATTCATTTATGTGTCTTGATTTACAAAGTGTCTAATATGTGTAGGATTTCAGTTTATTTTGAAAGTTACAGGTCACAAACTACAAGGTCTAAAATAAAATTTCAATGTGAAACAATTTTAGATGTTGGTATGTTTATCTTGGAAGTTTAATACCCATCACATAAAACAAAATTGAAACACAAAAGTATACATTTATATAAAGTAAACATCACAGGCTATAACAAAGCTATTTTTACACTTTTTACATAGCAATTTCACCGCCAATCTCTGCTAAATATTGGAGTAAAATTGTGTTTTTTCTCTATTTTGGCATATACACATATAACAAGATTTTTGTAATGTGTATTTCGTAAAGCTGGTGTGTGCTATCCCTATACAGAAGTATAGTTTCTATAGTTGGAATTTTCATAGATGGTCATATGTCTAATTTTGTGGCATTATAGCCATTTGACTGTTCAAATAACCCCACGAAGGCCTTCCAGTGAGAAAGCAGACACTCCAGGGTATCTAATTAGGCATGTATTATACCGTAACTTGCCACCATTTCTTTACCAATTTATTTCAAATTTTGTGGTGAGAATTTTTTTTAAATTTTTTTACACACATGTTGAATTTTTTAAATTCCCCCTAAGTATGCTCAGTTACCTCTTCTGAGTAAAACAATAAGCCCAATGTATGACCTAGCTTGGGATAATTTTTCAGCTAGCTTGTATCAAGTGTAGTGGTAATAATCATTTTTTTCTGCCTTTTTGACACACACAGTGAGTTTGTACTGTATATTTTGCAAACCTTGTGTGTGCTACAGCTATATAATACTCTCTATCTTGCTCAGCTATGGGGTCATAACACAGCAATACCCCCCCGTATGTACCTTTGCCAGGTATATGTGGATGTTAAAGGGGCACATTTCAGACACAGCCATTGCAGTTTTTTTTTCAAACTTTTAATTTTTATGGTGTGTCGTCACCTCACTTTGGAGTTTTTTTTTAGCAAGCTACATATTCCAATTACCCCAAAAATGCATATTATTTCTTAAAGAAGACATCCCAGGGTGAATCAAAAAGCATATTTTAAACCTTAGCCTGAAATCATTTTTCAGCTAGCTTGTACCAAGTGTAGTGGTAGTAAGCATTTTTTCTGCCTTTTTGACACACATAGTGAGTTTGTACTGTATATTTTGCAAACCTACTGTACTGTATATTTTGCTCAGCTATGTGGTCTTAACACAGCAATATGTACCTTTGCCAGGTATATGTGGACATTGAAGGGACACATTTGAGACACAGCCATTTAAGTTTTTACATTTTTATGCTGTGTCCATACCCCACTTTGGAGTTTTTTTTAATAGATTGATTATTCCAACTACCCTACAAAGGCATACCATTTCTTAAAGAAGAAACCCGAGGGTATTTCAAAAGGCATATTTTGAACCTCAGCGTGAAATAATTTTTCCGCTAGCTTGTACCAAGGGTAGTGGTAATAAGCATTTGTTATGCCTTTTTGATACACACAATGAGTTTGTAATATATATTTTGCAAACTTATGTCTGCTACAGCAGTGTAATACATTGTATGTTGCTCAGCAATGTCATCTGAGTAAAGCAATACCCCCATATGTGCCTTTACCTGGTATATGACAACATTGAAGGGGCACATTTGAGACACAGCAATTTAAGTTTGAATTTTTACGCTTGGTCCATGCCCCACTTTGGAATTTTTTTAATATGTTGTTTTCCAATTACTTCACAAAGGCATACCATTTACTAAAGAAGACACTCCAGGGTGTTTCAAAAGGCATATTTTAAACCTTAGCGTGGTATAATTTTTTCGCTAGCCTGTGTGTAGAGGTAATACACATTTTTTCTATATTTTTTTTTACTTTTTTTAACGTTTTAAAAGTTTTTTTTTAGCTTTTAACAACTGCAGCACGTGTGATCGCTCTGACTCCCGGTCAGAGCGATCACATGGGCTTTGAAAGCAAAACTGCTTGCTGTAGTGTGCCTCTAATACGGAGACACACTACAGGAACATTATCCCCAATTAATTGCCGTGATTGTGGCAATCTGTGGTTAATTTTAGTATTGGACGGAAATTCTCTGTCCTGCGTTCTTAAGGGGAGTACTACAATGACGGAATATTTCCATCCAGCGTCCTTAAGGGGTTAAATACAAGCAAAAATCCAAATGGTAGTCGCACTCACGGATTCCATTTAAAACGTAGGGTATATTTCTTCATATAAAAACACTTACATAAAATGGTAGTAGTGCTACAGTTGGTCCTGAGGAAAGTCCAAAATGAGGACTGAAACATTGACAGTCTGTAGCACTACTAGCACTTTATGTAAGTATTTTTATATGAAGTGAGAAACGCTATTATTTTGTTTTTTTTATTCTTTATTTTGTCGTGCACGAAAAATACGAAGCGAGAAATGCCACAACAGCGATTGCCAGTGTGTCGGTAAACAGTTACAATCAGTTATTTGGCATATCAGAACATTGCACATTTTATATTTTAAGGTAGTTTCATCAAGAGTTAAACCAACGTGTCAGTTACAAGTTAAGGCAGATGAGGTACTGATTAAGATTAATATACTGACATTTTTGTAAGATTATAGGGTCACAAGCTTATCTAAGACAGATCTTATTTGTGTGGGTTATAGAGTGACTATGCATAACATTGATAACAACTATGAGCTTTAATTTTTCAGGGGGCCCCCACCTACAGCTGCCACAGTCTCACAATAGGTGTGGGTTTGGAACTGCTTAAAAATCGATAGGGTTGCACCTTTTGATGAAACAAAAGGTTAAGACCTAGGTGCCAAGCATACTACCCAACAAGTAAAGGGTGGCTTGGATCTTGTGTAAAAGGCATGGCTATATCACTTTTATAAAAACATGGCATTATAGAAGGCTGCATGTCATAGGTCTCATGTCCCAGTGTCTCCTTACAACTCTGTATCCCGCAGAGGGACTCACCCATCCCAGATCTCAGTCCAGAGTGTCCCGCAGCCAGACTTGTCTGTGTGTGGAGGTGTTCGGTTCCAGCTTGTGTAGAGGTACAGACAGAGATACAGTTCCTGGCTTTCATGTCATGCTGTGTTGTGGTGGTGTGCTTGAGTGAGGCTGGCTGTGTTTTACATGGAGCGGTAGCTACTGACAGATGTAGCCGCATGGGTTTCCCTGCCAGTGGGAGACAGCGTCTTCTTCGGCGCCATTTTCTGGCGCGCATTGTTATGCCGGGTGTATCTCCAGAATGGTAGTGGTAATGTAATGCCAACGGTGTGTCCTCGATCTGAACGTGGGTTGTACTCAGGAGCTCATCAAGTTTCCTCCAGAAGTACTTACATGTAGCATCCAGCCACGGCAGCATGTTGGGCACCTGTATACTGTCGGGTGGCCCAGTGACGATCTTCGTCATTTTGGTGTCAGCACACCTCGGCATGGGTTTCTGCCACAGCCTCTGGAGGTGCCCTCCTGGAACCCGCATACCCCCCACCGGTCCATAGGGGGGGAACGAAAGCCTATGTACAAGATTTTAGCCATTGGAGGCAACAGGAGAGCGGCCATCTGCCCCACGCCTACCATGCTGGTGGGCCTTGGATTTTACCTCAGTGGTTCCAGTTTGTTTAGTCGCATGCTCAGTATTGACATGTAGGCTCAGGTTTCGCCTTTCTGTTAGGTGCTTGTTGGAGTGGTTTGCGTTTCGTTAAAGGCTCGTAATCCGGGGAATATGCCTTGAGTAGCAGAAGCAGCTCTATTCTGCGTCCACTCTGCTCAGCAGTCAGGCCCCGCCCCCAACGCTAAATTTTAAATGGAATACATGAGTGCAGACTATTATTTGGATTTTTGATTTATATATATATATATATATATATATATATATATATATATATTCGTGGTCGGGGACAACAACTGTGGGAAAAGCATAGGGAACAGTCAACTGCAGTGTGACAGTGTGGCAGAACCAATGTGTAGATGAACCTGTAAAGAAAAAAGAGGGCTCACTTAGAGTAGATTTTAGAAAATGATAAATAAATGGAGAGGTGGGTGGGATTATCATTCCAAACGACAGCTCCTGCCCCCCTGCCAGGTGAATATAAATAGTCTGGTAAACCCCTCCCACAATTGCAGGCTTAACATCCTTCTCATTTGTGGTTGGGGAACAAAAAATGCATGAATAAAGCATGTAGGTACAGACAACAGCCTTGCTGTGGTGTGCCAGAACCAACATGTGAACAAGCAAGTAAAAAAAAGAGGGCAAAAGTAAAAAAAAAATACAAGACCAGTATGTATATGCAGTCCTACTGATCTTATTCATACTCTTGCTAACACTATACTATGACAACGGGCAGACATTCCTGTACAAATTATAGTTAAGGGCATACCACACTTAATGGACTACAGCCTACAGATAATACCATATGTAAGAGAGAAATCAAACCAAAAGGGCAGGAATTACGAAACCAAATATATATTTAGGAGGACTTTGGTGTGATAATTCAAAAAAGCTGTGCAAAGAATGTATTTAAATGTAGAAAGCATATATCAAAGTTGATTGAAACAAGGATGAACCTGATTATCTGGAGTGAACCGTCTGTCTTCTGCAGTGTCTTACAAAGTTTAAATGGATAGTGGAGATTGGCCAAATGTTGAACACAAATTAACCTTACCTGACACCTAAGCAAATTTGGTGATGGCCCAATTGTAATTAAAATATAATATAATATAAAGGGGCAAAAAATAACACAAAGGAAGAAGGCAATCTGATGGGTAAGAAAGAATAAATAGGATTTTTTTTTGCCCTGAGAAAGAAAACATAAAAAATACAACAGAATTACCAAATAAAGGCTGTATGCCATTAGTATGCTGATATTGACTCTTTATAGTGTTCTGTAAAGTAGGGTCGACAACCCATCACCACACGGTGATAGATCCCTGCAAGCTGAAAAGCTGACCAAACGTTGTCTCTTACAAAAGATATTTAGTGCCAGACCAGCACTCTGGCCCCTACCCTCAAGGGCTATCATTCACTAATCACTTGATTGTTTAATTGTATTTTTGCATTTTCACTATTTAATGGCTTATAAATGTTTGCATTGTTTGGTGTGAAGAAGCTTGACAAAGAGCCATTTTTGGGTTGAAACATTGCACTTGG
>OW240916.1:154905016-154952308 GCA_933207985.1 Pelobates cultripes | reverse complement strand
TAAAGGTTAAACAGGCTTATTGGTTAACTGTAAAATTACAAGCTTTGTAACATTAGTAGACGTATTAAACATTCTACGCTAGACATGCATGTGATAAAGTTAATTATAAATGAACAGCTTCAGTTAAATTACGATGAGTATGCTTGGATAACATCATTATGAGTAACAATAGTAATGTTGGGCTGCATACAAGCTAGGTATAGTTAACTATGGTGGCAAGTTTGTTTGGTTTTTGCAGGGAGGATTAGGTTATTGCCCTATAGCCCCGAGTTAAACTCCCCTTTCCCAGTATCAGGCCTCTACCTGTTGCTGCAAGTAGATTTGTGGGTCTGTGCCCCCAGTTAGTTTCAGTGGGCTGCTGATGTTGATGTGTTGTGTAAGAAGTATTATTCTACCCAAGTGTCTCAGAATACTCGGCACTCATTAACTACCTTCCTACATTTTATGCCATTGGTTTTTGCCCAAGAAAAAAATTACATATACCATTTCTACTATTGCATAATATTTAATATGTGTACATTTGTATAAATTCAATGTATTTATAAATTATGTGCTTAATATTTATGAATAGCTTATTTAAGAAATATATTGATATAGTGAAAATCTCATTGTATTTACATTTCCGTTTTTTAAAATAGGATGTTATATCCACCTAAAATGTCAGATGTGAGCATCATTTGGCATCTATATTTTTCCTTTTTGGTGTTTTTCTGTTATTGTAAGAATTTTTAGGTTCACGCGTCAGGAACAGCGGATACATCAAAACAACACAATGACACAATGTGCAGACTCAAAGCCATTGTACAATCTAAAGTTACAATAAAGCAGATGTTCAAGATGTATATTTACATTAAAGGGATTAGCTGATTATTCCCACTGATCATATACTTTTTAAAACTATCTTTAGCAGCATCTACCTTTTTCCATTCTCATTGCCCAATATGTAGCAGTGTTGTCCTTTTTATCATTGTCCCCTTTTTCTTTCAGTGTCACACTTCTCTCATCTTCTTTATACCCTTTCTTTACAAGGTTTATGTGTCTCTCCCTGTTCCCAATATCCCTTCTCTACCTATAAGCTGTCAAACATAATGGTTAGGAAGGCCTCATCCCTCTTGTCCGATGGCTTAAGTAAGTAATGAAGAGTAAAGCTTGCATTAGTTCTACACACAACAATGGGTTAATCTTAGTGACATCATGAATCACTACAGTGTGAGATACGGTTGCTAATCCTTGGTCTACATAATCATTTATAGAATATTTTTACATTTTCCTGTGCGCAAAATAGGAAAAGGAGGAAAGACTTTGTTGTTGGTCTTACAAATAGTTTTTTCTCTTGATCCACTAAGAATATCATGAGTAGATTCATATAAAAAATAAATTAAACGATTAAGGGGATAAAGCCAAAGACATTACAAAAGTAGGGTACATTATATCCACCACCAGGCGTTTGAAAGATCATTATGGCTTTTAGTAGTACAAATAATATTTGTCATATTTATTAATCAAATATTATAGGATATTTGAATGAAAATAAAGAAATATATGAAAACTATTCATAGATGCATAACCTTTACGTATTAATAAAATAAACTGTAATGCTACAATGAGATGGAATAATACAATAAACTGTGGCTATAAAATTATACAACAAGCTTTCATAATTAGAGTTGAGCGGTTTTTTGGACCCCAAACATATCAGTGTATGTTCGGGTTGGAGTTCGGTGTTCGGCGATTTAATGGCCCATTTTGAAAGGCTGCAGGGCAGCCAATCAACAAGCGTTTGACTTGTGTGCCCTTAGAAGCCATCAAAGCCATGCCTACTAATGGCATGGCTGTGATTGGCCAGTGCAGCATGTGACCCAGCCTCTATATATAAGCTGGAGTCGCGTAGCGCAGCACGCATATGCGGTGTTATTAGTGTAGGGAGAGGATGCTTCAGGACAGCTTAGGAAAGAGTACTGCAAACTAGTACATTAGTGGGGTGGGGTGCACTTCATATCTGAGAGTCAAATAGAAGCTTCAAATACCGCGGTTACATCAGAGTTTTAAAAAGTAATTTTGTTTTGGTGCTAAATAGTACATTAGTGGGGTAGTACATTAGTGGGGTGCACTTCATATCTGAGAATCAAATAGAAGCGTAAAATACTGCTGTCACATTGCAGTTTTAAAACTTAAATTTTTGGGGGTCCTAAACTGCTAAATAGTATTTTAGTGGGGTGCACTTCATATCTGAGAGTCAAATCGAAGCGTCTAATAGTATGCTTACAGGGCAGTGGTAAACATTCTTATTTTCTGGGTGCTAATCTGCTAAATAGTACATTTTGGAGCCTGTTCTTCATATCTCAGAGTCAAATCGAAGTGTCTAATAGTGTGCTTTCTGCGCACTTGTAAACATTCTAATTGTTTTGCTGCTAATCTGCTAAATAGTACATTTGCGGACTGCACTTCATATCTGAGAGTCAAATAGAAGCGTCTAATAGTGCGCTTACTGCGCAGTGGTAAACATTCTAATTGTTTTGCTGCTAAACTGCTAAATAGTACATTTTAGGGCCTTCAGTGCACTTCATATCTGAGAGTCAAATAGAAGCGTCAAATAGTGCGCTTACTGCGCAGTGGTAAACATTCTTATTTTCTAGGTGTTAATCTGCTAAATAGTACATTTTGAGGCCTGTTCTTCCTATCTGAGAGTCAAATAGAAGCGTCTAATATTGCGGTTACTGCGCAATTGTAAACATCCTAATTGTTTTGGTGCTAAACTGCTAAATAGTACATTTTGGGGTCTGTTCTTCATATCTGAGAGTCAAATCGAAGCGTAACTTTGATTCAAATTTACTACATCGGTCACTTGTAATATTGTTCCACACCTACAACACTTGTTACACAGATCTAAGTGATTGAAAACAGATTGATATTTTCTACACTAGAAACTACCAGATAACAAGCTGCTATATTTAAACCAGGGATCAATAGCTAAGAGGTACTTCAACAATATTTATAGGGAAAACTGTTGCCTGGAGGAAATTCTAAAACAATTTCTATATGTCCTTTGCAGACATTACATGCTGGAAAAACACAGGTGCCAACTGCTGTGGCTTTCTGTAGTGTGAATACCGGCAAGGAGGGCAGGGTTGAGGAGTGGGTGGAAGATGATGTCAAATCGAAGCGTCTAATAGTGTGCTTTCTGCACACTTGTAAACATTCTAATTGTTTTGCTGCTAATCTGCTAAATAGTACATTTTGTGGCCTGTGGTGCACTTCATATCTGAGAGTCAAATAGAAGCGTCAAATAGTGCGCTTACTGCGCAGTGGTAAACATTCTAATTGTTTTGCTGCTAATCTGCTAAATAGTACATTTAGGGGCCTGCTCTTCATAACTGAGAGTCAAATAGAATCGTCAAATACTGCTGTCACATTGCAGTTTTAAAACTTTAATTTTTTGGGGGTCCTAAACTGCTAAAGAGTATTTTAGTGCGAAAACAGCATTTACAGCGCAGTGGTAAACATTCTTATTTTCTGGGTGCTAATCTGCTAAATAGTACATTTGCGGACTGCACTTCATATCTGAGAGTCAAATAGAAGCGTCTAATAGTGTGCTTATAGCGCACTTGTAAAAATTCTAATTTTCTGGGTGCTAATCTGCTAAATAGTACATTTTGGGGCATGCACTTCATATCTGAGAGTCAAATTGAAGCGTCTAATAGTGTGCTTTCTGCGCACTTGTAAACATTCTAATTGTTTTGCTGCTAATCTGCTAAATAGTACATTTTGGGGCCTGTGGTGCACTTCATTTCTGAGAGTCAAATAGTGCGCTTACTGTGCAGTGGTAAACATTCTTATTTTCTGGGTGCTAATCTGCTAAATAGTACATTTTTGGGCCTGTTCTTCATATCTGAGAGTTAAGTAGAAGCGTCTAATAGTGTGGTTACAGCGTAATTGTAAACATTCTAATTGTTTTGGTGCTAAACTGCTAAATAGTACATTTTGGGGCCTGCTCTTCATATCTACAAGTCATGCTACAACAAAATTAAACAAGTTTTAAAATATGTATGGGCCAACCAGTGGCTGTAAACAACAAAGTTTTACTGGTTACATTCATGACTACACTCTACTGAACAGGACCTTCATGTTTTGTGTTCTTTTTTTTTTTTTTTTAAATCATACAGCATCCTTTCATGTGCTTTTCAGATGTCATATTGTGAATTACCAATTTTTGTGTAGCCTGAATTTTTTTTTATTAAAAAGTGAAAAATAAGTGTTATTGTGATCGCTTCATATACAGAAGCATTAATATACATTTCTATATTGTGTAAAGACACAACTACAAAGTTAAAAACCAAACACCAAAACAACGTGCCAGACAATTTACCTGTGCATGGCTAGTGTGATACAATAAGTCTACATCTTAAAAATGCAATAACACACAGAAGATGGGCGAGAATTTTTTTTGCAAATGGAACTTTGATTCGAATTTACTACATCGTCACTTGTAATATTGTTTCACACCTACAACACTTGTTACACAGATCTAAGTGATAGAAAACAGATTGATATTTTCTACACTAGAAACTACCAGATAACAAGCTGCAATATTTAAACCAGTTATCAATAGCTAAGAGGTACTTAAACAATATTGTAATTCTGGGGCAATACCCTCACAAGTCAAACTGAGAGGTCAGTTTATAGGGAAAACTGTTGCCTGGAGGAAATTCTAAAACAATTTCCATATGTCCTTTGCAGACTTTACATGCTGGAAAAACACAGGTGCCAACTGCTGTGGCTTTCTGCAGTGTGCATACCGGCAAGGAGGGCAGGGTTGAGGAGTGGGTGGAAGATGATGTGGAGGATGATGAGGTCCTAAGACCCCACATGGAATCAAGGTCATGCGAGTGACATGTGCAGTTTGGAGGAAGAGGCGCTGGTCGCACAGAGGCACCAGCACAGCATAAGAGGGAGCAGGGTGCAAAAGTGAAGCGGCCGTCCCCAAGCGCTCGTCGGCATGTATTAGCTTGAGAATTACCAGTTATCCAAGTAATACATGTAGCGATCAAAGGATCCATAATGGAGTTGAGCGAACCCGAACTGCAAAGTTTGGGTTCGTACCAGATATAACGATCCATTCGTAGTTTCACAGTCAGGTGGGCAGTCCGGTCGGACGACCGGGACCCAGTATGCCTGATGTTGAAGTTAGGAGTCACAGTGTGGAATGGATTAGCAGGGTCGTAACTTCGGCCTTCCCGCTCACTGTCTCATGAGACTGCGAGCAGCAGCAGGCGATAGTGGAGTTTCAGCTGCAGCACGCACGGGTCAGTGGCTCTGCACCAGACTTCCCTCCAATTGATCAGAGTTAAAGGATTTCAAGTGGACTCATTACAATTACAGGGCCTCTAAAGAGTCCTGTATTGTTATTTGTCGTCACTACCTTCCCGCATCGGGAGTGGGTCATTTGCGCGCCTGCTTCCTTCCTTGCATGTGGTAGCCGTTTCTCAGGGTCCCTGTACGGAATGGAACCCGGATTCCCCATTATCCGTGGTCACCATGGTAGGCACAGAAACTGGCATCGAAAGTTGATATGGATGACATTTGCATGAAAAGTCACCGCCACGGGGATGTGCGATTGGCCCGAGGTTCTCTAGAGTCAACAAAGTGCCTGCGCAACTTTAATGTCAACAGCTACTCTGCAGAACAGAGTTGTCTTTTTTTATATGTCCCAATATTTTGGGGGCTACCCCAATTAATATATATATATATATATATATATATATATATATATAAAACAGTGTTGGCTACCTCATCCTCCTCCTCCACCGCCACGGTCACTGCCTTCTCAACCTATGGGTCACTTAGTATAAACTAGGTACACATTAGCAGAGGCTTGTGAAGGCCTTTTCTCCATGCATCAGGAGTTGAGCATTTCTCCATGCATCAGGACTGCAAGAAATGCACTGCAGGCCGCAAATGTTTCTTTATTTGTATGTCCCAATATTTTGTGGGCTACCACAATAAAAAAAACAAAAAACATAAAATACAGTGTTGGCTACCTCATCCTCCTCCTCCGCAGCTGCTTCCTCCTCAACCTATGAGTCACTTACAATAAACTAGGTACACATTAGCAGAGGCTTGTGAAGGCCTTTTCGCCATGCATCAGTAGTTGAGCATTTCTCCATTCATCAGGACTGCAAGAAATGCACCGCAGGCCACAAATGTTTCTTTATTTGTATGTCCCAATATTTTGTGGGCTACCACAATTTAAAAAACAACAACATAAAATACAGTGTTGGCTACCTCATCCTCCTCCTCCACCGCTGCTTCCTCCTCCACCGCCACGGTCACCGCCTCCACAACCTATGGGTCACTTAGTATAAAACTAGGTACACATTAGCCGAGGCTTGTGAAGGCCTTTTCTCCATGCATCAGGAGTTGAGCATTTCTCCATGCATCAGGACTGCAAGAAATGCACTGCAGGCCGCAAATGTTTCTTTATTTGTATGTCCCAATATTTTGTGGGCTACCACAATAAAAAAAACAAAAAACATAAAATACAGTGTTGGCTACCTCATCCTCCTCCTCCGCAGCTGCTTCCTCCTCAACCTATGAGTCACTTACAATAAACTAGGTACACATTAGCAGAGGCTTGTGAAGGCCTTTTCGCCATGCATCAGTAGTTGAGCATTTCTCCATTCATCAGGACTGCAAGAAATGCACCACAGGCCACAAATGTTTCATTTGTATGTCCCAATATTTTGTGGGCTACCACAATTAAAAACAAAACAAAACATAAAATACAGTGTTGGCTACCTCATCCTCCTCCTCCACCACCACGGTCACCGCCTCCTCAACCTATGGGTCACTTAGTATAAACTAGGTACACATCAGCAGAGGCTTGTGAAGGCCTTTTCTCCACGCATCAGGAGTTGAGCTCAGTTTGAACAATGAAAGAGAATACCCTGCACTCCAACCCTCTCTCAAATGGATAATACTGGTGATCCTCCTGACAGCCATGCTTTAGATTTTGATTTATGTTCTTCCAAAGCTAAAATCAAAGATTCTATCTAGTGCTATTTTATGGCTCAGCTGTATTTTTAATTTTTATGTTATTTTAAGTGATTTCCCTATCCACATTTGTTTGCAGGGCACTTGTCATACTCTTACCCCAATTTTACTTGCTTTTGCAGCTCTCTAGCTCTTTCAAGGAATTTTTAAGAGGGATTTTTGTGGCCAAAAGTTTGGGTCCCCATTGACTTCAATGAGGTTCGGGTTTGAGGGTCAAGTTCAAGCCCGAACCCGGACTTTTTTTCAAAGTTCGGCCGAACCCGCCAGACCTGAACATCCATGTGTCCGCTCAACTCTAATCGTGATATGTTACATAACAATATAGGTATCCTGGTATGCCTACAGAATAAGTAGCGAAGATAGGTTCAACCATAAGTAGGAGGTAGTGCCATATATAGATACCTAGCACCTAAAGGTATGATGATGAAACTTACATCTGTGAGATGTAAGGGCCAGCTCATGGACCCAACTGAATAATCTATAACATACCTACTTAACTAGCATAGCATAAGGGACAAGTGAAAGCAGTAGTTCCAATTAATGAAACTAATGATATAATGAAATATACGAGTAGTTTGTGCGTGGCCCAGTCCAGGACCTCCTTGAGGGTAGAGAACAGACTTAAGATAAAATAGTAGTGCTGTATAAGGGACAAGAAACGTGGTAAAATGTCAAGAGAGTATACTATATACTTGAGTAGAATTGAGGTAAGCAGTGTAAGGAAGCCACTATAAAAGGAGATTAGGGATAAGGATACTAAACTTAGTAAAATAAATATAATTATATACCAAGGCAAGAATTGTGGGTAACTTACTATACAGAACTTGAGATAACATCTAATCCCCAGTTAAAGGTACACTATAGGTGCCCAGACCACTTCTGCCCATTGGAGTGGTCTGGGTGCCAACTCCCACTACCCTTAACCCTGCAAGTGTAATTATTGCAGTTTTTTTATAAACTGCAATAATTACCTTGCAGGGTTAAGTCCTCTCCTAGTGGCTGTCTACTAGACATCCACTAGAGGGCACTTCTTGCTCAATAGCACAGGTTTTAGAGCGTTGCTGGACGTCCTGGTCGCCCACCGGCTGACATAAGGAAGAGGAGGAGCGGAGTCAAACAGAAACCACCATCGAGAGACATCGGCGGGGTCTCGGGTAAGAGACTGAAGGGGTTCTCACCCCTTCAGCAACCGGGGATTGGGAGGTGGGAGGGAGAGGGGACCTGCAGTGCCAGGAAAACGGATTGTTTTCCTGACACTGGAGTATCCCTTTAAGTGTCAAGGACCCGGACTCCCCAAAATATAGAAACCGATAAAAGAAATCGTAGACCTACATAGAAGTAGTGGAATAGTAGTAACAAGGTGCAGGATATACAGTGTAAATGTTGTATATATGTTAAGGAATCGAGCCTTAGTAACACGAGTATAGGAATGCACCGGAGCATTTATAGGCTTAATTGGGTGAAAACCTTATAGCATTATTTAAGTGAAACAGCGTATCATCAGCATCTACTGATAAGAATGAAAACGATGAATCAGTATTGTGTTTGCTTTACCTAAATTATATATTATCTTGAACAAACAGAAGACTAACTTAAAGTATAGACGCATACAATATTAACACTGCCCACTAGCAGCAGACTTGTAAACATTCAGTATTAACTGAAACAAAGAATTTTAAACTTTTGTATGATTACTTTTAAAACTTGCTGATAACCTTGAATTAAAAACATTTTGTATGATTTCATATAAAACCTTCTGCTAAAATAGGGTGTTTGGTTGTAAACATACGAACGGCCCTTGTATTGTATATAACGGAACATTCTGAGAATAAAGAAAACCCACATGAATTAACTGTATGCAATATATAACAACTTGGTGTTCGTAAGTATTGAGTCGAACAAGTGCATTCGTGCACATGCTCCTTAAAGCCTGCTAAACCTAAGTGAGTTACGAAAAAAGCCTGGAATAAGCCGAAAGATAGTAATGTAGACTAATTGTTCGCATAGCCGCGAAATGCAAAAAAACGAACAGATATATATACGAATGAGAGTAAAGCATAGAGCCTGTCCAGGATGATGCTGAGCGCAGGTGACTGAGGTGCAACAGGCGGCTCAAATCACAGTTTTAACAAATCAGTTAACAAAGTGACTGGAGCAGGTACGGGCGTCCCATCGAGGCTCCGGAGCATTTGGAAGACAGTAAAACAGACGACCAGGGGCTGCAAGACCAGGTAAGAGTTCCCACGAGTTGAAGGTAGGGAAATGGCGATTTGCACTGACCGGAAGTCACGGTGTGCAAATTGCCAGACTGAACGATAATGGGGAGCGGTCTGCTGTCCTTAAGGGAAATCAAGCCCCTCCCATAACTACAGACCCAGCCTAATTTATATATATATATATATATATATATATATATATAAAAATCACAATAGTTTCTGGCACTCATCCCATAGCAAAAGCATTAATTCAGCAATGACCAGGTGCCTCTCTGTGCAAAATATACAAATGGAACAAATTGAGAGCACTCATTGGATTTAGTAAACAAAAAAATATATTAAATCAAACGCATATAAATCAACGTTTCGACCGTCTAGCGGTCTTTATCAAGATCTTGATAAAGACCGCTAGACGGTCGAAATGTTGATTTATATGCGTTTGATTTAATATATATTTTTTGTTTACTAAATCCAATGAGTGCTCTCAATTTGTTCCATTTATATATATATATATACACACTGAACAAAATTATAAACACAACATCACAAAACCTGAAGTTAGTTTACGTTCTGCAAAAGTTCTAATTTTTTATGATTCGGTTAGATCTCCAACAGTTTTAATATCTTTGTCTAACCATGGCCATAGATTGTCAGGCAGTAAGTCATTTAAAAATTCTGTTTTAAGAGAAGAGAAAATTTTTCCTCCTAAATATAGCCTGCTTTTAATTTCAAACCAGTTTTTCAATATATGATTTAAAGACAGGCTTTCACAAAAAAAGTTAGCTTTTTTAATTGTATGATATGGTACCCCAAAAAATTGAGGGTAAAAAACTGAAAGGATTAATTTTCTTGGCTTCAAGTTTATACCAGATTTCCTCCTGGGATGAATCCTGGAGGGTACGTATATCGTAACTTAGAAGGGTAGCCTGAGCCAATCTTATAAATGATGGAATTTCCAGTCCTCCATCACCAATTATTTAAAATAACATTTTGGAGCTAATTCTTGGTCTTTTATTTGACCATATAAATTTGGAGAAAGAGGACTGTAGAAGATTGATTCAGCTTAAAGGTATACTACATGGTATTTGGCTCAAGATGTACATTAATTTAGGGATAACATATACTTTTACAGTATTGTAAAATCCACCATGCTATCTCCTTTTTTTCCCCAAGTGTGTAATTTAGTATTGATTTCTTTTATCAGGGGGAGCAGAGTAATCTCCATCCAATTTTGCAGGTTTGTGGCTAATTTCAAGCCAAAATATGAAAAATGTTTGCCCAAAGTTAGTCAAAATATTCCATGATCCTTGTTTTCATCTGTGGTGTTAAAAAAAAAAACAGAAGAGCAGTTGTTTTTTAAGTATTTAATTTATAACATTTTATCACCTTCATTAATTCATGAATAGAGTTTATTGGATCCTCCAAGACTATTAATACATCGACTGCATAGAGCTTTATCTTAATCTCCACGTTGTCCTTGAAGCCTTTAATTTTTTTGTTATTCCTTATCGCAAGTACTTCAATGGTCATAAGAGAGGAGAGCGGGCAACCTGGTCTAGTACCATTTGCCCTATTACATTTTGACTAGGGATAAGAGTGAATAGCCATAATGGCTTGATGGATCCAACCTGTACAACCAAAAGCTTTGAAGGTATTTGAAAGGAAATCCCAGCTGACCCTGTCAAAGGCTTTCTCAACTTCTAGAGACAGGGCCAGCTGGGACCCTTTTTCGCTTAGCGGTCTCAAAAATGTTAAGCAGTGTTCTTAAGTGACTTGATGACGATCGCTCAGATATAAAACCTACCTGATCTATATTGATTAACTTTATAACTGATTTGAGTCTGTGCCATAATGCCTGCATAAAATTTTAGATCTTTGTTCAGAAGGGAAATGGGTCTATAGCTTCTAACATCATAAGTATTTTTATCTGGTTTTAAAATAGTAACAATATTCCCTCTTAGGAGGTCTTTGGGGAGACTGCCTTTCTCTGCAAACGCATTAAAGGCTATCTGTAGCTGTGGTACCAGATCTGCTTTATAAATTTTATAAAACATTGCTGTCAGCCCATATGGTCCTGTCACTTTTTTAGGTTTTGATAGGTCAATTATCTCTATTATTTCTTCTTTAGAGAAAGGTTCATTGAGGTTTTTCTAGTTGTAGAGAAGTTAACTTTTTAAATTCTATCCCTTGGAAATAGGCCTCTATGAATTGTGAAGGATCTTTGGATTTGATGTTATATAAACTACTGTAATATTTCTTAAAAACCTTAGCTATTTTATCAGGGGAAAGCTAAGTTTCATTATTATATATTATCTTAGCTTTAGCTTTGTTTTTTTTTAAATATTTTTCAATTTATTAGTTAACATCTTATCTGCTTTATTACTCTTATAGTATTGGAAAGATTTCAATCTTTTCAATTTCTTAGAGGTTTCATTGATTGTTCTTTCTTTAATACTTTTTTTAGATCATCAATCTGGTCTGAGATGTTCTTAGAAGGGTTAATTTTATTACTACATATTAAATTCTCTAATTTGATATAGAGATCTGAGAGATTTTGTTTCTCTGGGTTCCTTATTTTGGGAAGCTAATTTAATAAAATGGCCCCGGATCACACACTTAAAGGCTGCCCAAACCGTAACTGGGGATAGATCATTAAAAAGGTATTTTCTTTGAAGTAAAGGCTTATGGTTTTTTTTAATGTATTCTCTATTTTGTGAAGATTCCAGTAGGAACTCCTTGAGTTTCCATTCTGGTCATTTTTTAATAAAGTTAACCTTCAGTTTAATAATAACGATATTATGGTCTGACCATGTTATCTCCCATATGTCAATTTTCTTGACTCTTTAGGTGATATTTAGGTCTGTAAGAATATAGTCGATTCTCGAGTAAGCAGTACGAGTCATGCTCATTTGTATGGAATATACGACAGGTGTCATATAATGAATTCCCCATTGCAAAGTAACTGGATTTTGATGCTTGCCTGTGCACATTACCATCCATCTGTCCATTACACAATTGAAATCTTCCATCCCTATATTTCCCTTTTTCTCTTATTCAGTCTTTCCCAAAATCTGAATACAAATTTCATTGGTGTGCCGTTTGGCGAATATCTGTTGACCGATGTATAAGGGATATTATCTATCGTACAAATCACTATTAAATATATCCCTTCAGAATTCTGTTCGGAGTGTTTTATACACAAATCTATATTGCGAGAAAAGCATCTGGCAATGAGGAAGAAGTGACCAAAGGGAAGTCTCTAGAGTTGTTAAAAAACTTGTCTAGAGTCCTCCAGTGAGTCTCTTGTATAGCACAAATGTCTATCCGCTGTTTTTTTTTTAATAATTGGAGGAGAATGGACCTTTTGTGTGGGGAATTTCATCTCCGCACATTCAGTTGCAAACTTAACCATTATCTTGGGTCCAGCCCCTACCTCCATCTCTCCTCATATAGTCAAACATCAAGAGAATTTTAAAATAATACAGAAAAACATAGCATAGAAATTTCTCTTTTCTTTTCCTATCCTTTCCTATACTTTGTCTTCATTGACTTACCATTAGCATCCTGTTGTGTAAAGGAACGCCAATATAATTAGCCTACGTCAGCTTCTTCAGGTAGCAGCTTTAACCGCAGAAGCATTGTAGTTTTCATATCGTTCAGGAAAATTTACACCTCCAACCTCTTAACAGTAAATATATATATTAATGAATAAAACACACAAAAATATTTTATTTGTTTTATCATCATAAGAGGTGTCTTACTTTATGTGACCCTTTACTTTTTGTGGTACTTAGTTTTCTCCTTTCTTGTTATTCTGTTATTTTTAACTTAAAATCTCTTTTTCGTGACATAAATCTTCTTAACATTTTTGTGTCTATTTCATTTTCATTTTTTTACTCCCATAAGTTGGTCATTTCTGAGATGTGGAAGCATAAGAGGTTTCTTACGTTGCGTGACCTTTCACTTTTTGTGTTACTTATTTTTCCCCTTACATGATACTCTCGTGATTAGTGAAAATTTTCGTGACATAAAACTTCTTGACGCTTTTGTATCTATTTCTCACTCCTGTGAATTGAAGCCCACTCTGAGAAGTGGTAGAAAAAAAAAAATATATATATATATCTTTTTCCTATGTATAAGGGATCCTTCCCTTTAAAGAAACCATAAAAATTAAATATAAGGGTATTTAAGAATGATCACATTTTTATGTTCTCTCTTCAATTCTTCTCCTCTCTCCCTCCAGTTCATTAATTATTGCCTTCGGCTTCAGAAATCAGATGTTTCTCTTGCAGTCATGATTATAGTTTTCTGGAGATTCTATTATGTGTGTCTTAGAGTCTTTATAAAGCAAGAGTGTCTTACTGGGAATCCCCATCTATATTGGATTTTATTAGCTCTTAAAATTTCAATATATTTAGAAAAGGATCTTCTTTTAGATCTTGTATATGTGGATAGATCTGGAAACACAGTTATTTATTCATAAGGGTCTTGAATTTTGCCTTCTCTGATTGAAGACATTATGGCTGTTTTAATTTGAAAGGACGCACAGCATATCATAACATCTCTTGGGGTATTTGTAGTCAGGTGTTTAGATTTAAGTATTCTGTGCCATCATTCTATTAAAGGACCATATTGTTTAAAAATTCTTCAAATTTTTCCGTAGTTACTTCTTCTGGAATATTCCTTAATTTCAAGTTATTGCGACGTGACCTGTCTTCTAAATCTGCGTGTTTTTGTTCCAACTGTGTTCATTTGATTTTGAATTGCTCAATTTCCTTTTGGGACTGTATCGAGTCATATTCCATAGTTTTTTTTTTTTAGAGTTTTCATTAAATTTTTAATTTATGTTGAGTAGATCGTTTTTAAACTCTTCTGAGAAACATTGAATTTTGTTTTGATTCTTTCAAATTGGGTTTCCAAAGCGCTGTTTAGTAAGTCTACCGTCTTGCTGTGCTTCAGTTACTATTTCCACTTTTTCTACCCTCTCTTGATTCACACTCTTCATTGTGTCTTGTAAGGGATTGCCCTGATCCCCTGTTTTCATGGACGGGGGAAAGAAAAAAAACAAGTGTTTCTCCAGTGGTTCATTTTTTTGTTTTCAGATTTTTTTTGGGGGGTGGGGGGTATTTTTATTTTCTTGAATTTTCCTGGTTGCCATAATTAAAAATTAGGAAGGAATAAATAAGTAACAAAGATGAGAGGAGAGAAAAAAAATTCCAAAAGAGTAAAATCTTTTCAGAATACAGAAGGAGGGTTCTCTTGCTTCTTGTAGTTTGTTTTCTTTCTCCCTTTCTCTCATCTTCTTTCTGTCGATGTTAATCCTTCCTATATTTCTCTCTTATCAAAAGCTTCTCTCTCTCTCTCTCTCTCTCTCTCTCTCTCTCTCTCTCGTCCCCTCTATCCAAGATTTTCTTTCTTTTTTTACTCTCTCCTCCTTCCTCCAATCCTCTCTCCCCCTCAAGTGGTATTCAAGTGTAAAAATCATGGTGCGTATTCAGGCAAAATAGACAAAAATAAAGATTTCAAACATAGTATGTAGGCAACGTTTCCAAAACACAAAATTTTCAGGATGGATATTCTGGCAATGATTGCAAGTAGTATGTTCATACAAAGAGATTTGCTCACCCCTCTTTCAACTTCCCCCACCTCTCTCCTGTTAGGATATAGTTGTATCTATTACCCTTTAGACTTTATCTGACTTCCTTTTCTACTTTAACACAGGATTTTTGATCATGCCAGTTAGTTTTTAAATAGTTTATATGAGCTTTACACACACTTTATTTTACCTTCTATAAGCCAGTTGATTTTGAGTTAGAATACATATATAGTATTGGATGTTTTTCCCCTAACCCACGTATCATTGTGGCAGTTTTTTTAGCAGTAAGGCAAGTGGTCCCCTTTCTCAGAATCTGATCTACCGGCTTGCACTTCTCTTCTCAAAAGAACTTTTCCTTTTTTTTTAACCTCCAGAAATCCACAGCTTTGCATTCTTGTAATGCTGTAGCCAAGCAGTCCTCACCAATAGCCTGTCAACCACGTGTTGCTGTTCAGGGAGTTCAGGTCTCACCTCTCTGCTTCTCGGTAACACTCCTATTGTTAGGGGTACTGTGTTGTGCCGAAGGATTCTTTAGCCCAGTGTCCTGTATTATTGTGGATCGTCCGTTTAAAGATTTTCAGAGCCGTGGCGTTCTCCCTCCATTGACCTTCTCTTGGCACCTAAACCCGCCAGAGTAGCGAACATGCTACGTCATCGCTCCTCCACCCCCTCCCCCCCCAAGGGTGATGTTTTGCAAAGCTTGCCTCTTAACTGTGTCTTAGTATACCAGTTCAATTCACTACTAAGATTTTCTGATGTTTAAAAAAAAAAATGACTTTATAGTCTACAATTTTTTCAAACCAATTACTTGGAACACTTTTTAATACCTGTAATCTAAAACACATTACTCGGAAGATCCCTTGGGGACAGAAGTGGGGTTATACTGCCAGACAGGAGCAGAAATGTACACAATGCAAATAGCAAAATACATTGGTATAGATTTATCATATAAAAATATAGAGCAAGTTGCTGTTTCCAAGTTACAAATATGCTTATCTAGGTAATTGCAAAATGCAAAAGAATATCAAACGCTCAGCAACTAAGAAAATTACCTAAAGTATAGCTCTAAAGTTACAGAATTATAGATGTTAGCTGACATTTAAAATATAAAACAAAAATCTTTCAGAATCTTTGTGAATATGTGTGTTATATAAAACTCCCACTAAAGTTTATTGCAAGAAAAAGTTATCATCTAGCATTTTCAAATAGAGGAAATGGATACTGATAATTTGTCAGACACGGTATGTATGTATATACAGTATTCAGTACACTCACTAAATGACAGCTTTAAAAACACCTGACTGAGGCATAACTAAAGATGATTTAGTGACAGTATATGATCATATGTTGCATAAGCCTGCCAAAATATACCGCATTTTTGGCAGGTCCTATTATATCTGATGCCTATTTTCAAGAGATTAAACCAATTATTTGGGAAATCCATCTTCCTGGGGCTCTCTGTAGTAAAAGGTTAAATAGAGACCTGGAATGATGCACTTGTTCAAAACCAAGGTAGCTGGCATGGACTCCAAAATGTATATATTGTGGTTCTGGACCCTTATGATTCATGTTTAGGTTTGTGCAGCCTTCCTGGTTTCATGTTTACATTTTATAATCATTAATTTGTCTTTCTTTTTTTTTTTTTTTAAATTAGTGCTTTTAAAATGTCCAGGTCCTACACTTTTTAATATTATTATTAGCGTTTAGATAGTGCCAAGTTTTCCATACCGCTATATAATGGAGAGAATTTAACAATAAATGAGAAAATTACTAAATATTTCAGGAACAATAGGTTATTAAAGGACACTGCTCAAAAAAGCTTACAATCTAGAGGAGGTGGGGTATAACAAACACAATAGGAAGGGCAGAGTGGGGGAAAGCCACCAAGAAAAAAGGTGTAAAAATAGTAACTGGAAGGTGAGAGTTGAATGTGACCCTTTAAGAAAGAGCAAGAGACAGGTTTATAAAATAGAGGTTACTCTAAGAAGCCATAAGCTTTTCTGAAGAAATGGGTTTTGAGGGATATTTTACCTAATTGAAGATCAGGGGAAGGCAGACTGTTCCATTGGAATGGAGCTGCCCTTGAGAAGTATTGCAAGTGTGATTTAGCTGTAAGGGGGTATGAGCAGTGGACAGGATAAGGTCACCAGCAGAGAAGAGAGACCAGAAGGGGCTGTGGCTAGCATTGTTTAACCCCTTAAGGACCAAACTTCTGGAATATAAGGAAATCATGACATGTCACACGTCATGTGTCCTTAAGGGGTTAAAGCTTTACAGGTAAAGGGTTAGTATATTGAATCATCTAGGGTACAGGAAGCCAATGCAAGGGTTGACAGAAAGGTGAGGTGTGAAAGGAGTAATGGGAGAGAAAAATCAGCCTGGCAGCAGTGAGGCAATTCGGTTTCTGCGGGGGCCGAATTACGAAAGAATTACAGTACTCAATGCAAGAGATAATTAGATGTATAAATGCAGAATTCAATTGTGAAAAGCATTGATTTTTAAACTGACACTGAATCCAGCCATTTGGTAATTACATCATACACTGAGAGTCACAACCAGATTGTGGACCAAAACATCTGCACAGAATATGGGCTGGACCTGCCTACGTCTAGATGGGAGAAACCACAAGAGTAGTTGAGAATAACAGGGATAAGATCCAGTGGGACGTCCAGATCCAGACAGACAAGCAAGTACTATCCAACGAACCCAACCTTGTGGTGGTAGACAAGGCTGCCATTGTGGTGGAAGTGGCAATACCTAGTCACTATAACATCAAGAAGAAGGAACATAAGAAGGTGTACAAATACCAAGGACTACATGGAAACTAGAAAGGATGCACTTAGACTGTAATTCCCAAGCTGGGATAATGTCTTCAGCAGATGCCAGGTATCAGCAGAATGTGGCTTCAGCAGATGCCAGGCACATATGAGATCTCAGTCCAGAAGAGTACAGTTCTAGGAGCAGCTAAGATACTGTGCGGAATCTGGAGACTCCCTGGCCTCTTGTAGAGAAGACGAGATTAAGAAATACACAACAAACCACCTGAGGGGGCCAGAGCCGAGCAATCAAGCTGAGCAGACGTGCCGAGTCCCAGCTCCTGATCAAAATCGACTAATTAGGGTGAAAAGCACAAGAAACTCGTCATGTCCCTCTCCAGGTCAGCTCTAAAAGTGCAGGGGACACCCGGGTGACCAATCTGATACCAGACATGAGCAGATTGACAACCAGGTGCCACAATCCAGCCACTGAGGCCTGATGAGGCTCGAGGTGGGAGGGGACGGCCACTCTTCTTACTCGCGGCCTCAACTACAGACTCTAAAGCACTCTTTGATCCTACCCTGCCCCCTGGACTGGTGGGGGATATCCCAGTCCATGCTGGACGTCTGGAGCAACCTGCCTAGCCTCAGCCCTACACATTGAGCAATATACCAGAGACGCTTCTCCCTCGTGGTGCTCTCAAGATGGCGGCCGCTCACCTACCTTGGATACCGAGCCAGCCTCCAAGTCAAGGGCCCCATCCCGGTACCACTGTCAATTCCCTGCACCACCTGAAACAAATATTCATGTGCTTCTGGGAGAGACTGCGGAAGCGAGCTCAGGCAGAACAGACCAAGAACACCAAGAATTCCCAGCAATGGGTGTGCTAGACCACAAACAGTGGGGAGTGAAGGGTCTAGCTTCGGACACAGCACCAAAACACTCACCTGCTGTCAACCTTCAGAGCCCACCTGGGCTGAAGACCACAAGGGCTTGGGCCCAGAGGCATCACCCACACAAGCAGAGGCGCATGCAACGCAAGACCACCAGGCCCTCCGGCACTCCCACACGAGGAGGAAACTCCGACTCTCGCAGACACCGGGCTAGTGGCAAAGAAATGCCGGCCTACACACCAGCATGGGAGTGGAGGGACACCCCCACTAGCACCTCTGCACAGAGGCCTGCAGACGGGCTCCAGCTATATACCACTGGAGGGAATTGGATGACAGGGACAGTCATGAGCCTATAATCCCATGTTCCTGGAACTCTAACCACGGTGCCCACATGTACCTAACAAAGACAAACGGGTTCTCCCATCCATGACTGCCACACTAAGGGACCAATTTTTAATGCTCCCGACGACGGCAAAGAAATTCCCAGCATAGCCTGTATTGTTCTATAATATGCTTTCTCTTACATGACATCCACATGGTAGACACGTTGCAACGCACCCATACACATTTATGCACCTAATCAAGCTTGGAAGTACACACAATGCTTTTAACATGCACATAGCATGTTAATCTACACATACTCCCTCCCTCTCCCAGTCATGTGTGGTGTTCCCCAAGGTTCCATTCTCGGCCCCCTACTATTTACACTATTTAAAAATGATCTGCCTAATGTCTGCAAATCCTCAAATGTACACATGTACGCAGACAACACAGTGATCTATGTGTACAAATCCGATCTACCACAAAGATGACATAAACAAAAAACTGTACAGCAAAAGTATACATATTGGAGAGGAAATATGCTGGTACTGAATGATGGAAATGGAAGTCACACTGCAGAATTACTTTACTGACAACCACCCTATGTAAGGCAGCACCTCAAGAACTTGGCTTGCCCATAAAGCAGTCATGTGTGGCCACATGTGTGCTCCTGTCCAAAATGTACACTCAATGCCCAGATATATCAGCTAACACTGTCCTTACAATCCCTGGAAAATAGAAATATACTCAGTTATTTGGCACAATTAATCAATTCTGACATACAAAATCTGTGATGCCTCAACAAATTGAAACATCCTTTTTTTTTTATAATTCTTTATTTTCGCTGTGTGCTGATTAACAATACAAGTTGCCTTGCCCTGACAGCATTAACAAGCATAATTATGTCACATAAAGGTTAACATTAGTATGGCATTCCAAGATACAGCACAATTTTTATAAAATGAAAAATAAAAACAAAAACAAGACAATCACAAAATTAGACTGGTCAGCTCATCTGCCATCCCTGCCCTGTTCGATGGAAATAACAGGTCTGATGCATTATAGTTAGCGGTCTAAAGTAGATATATTACAGCTGGTATTTATGTATTGAGAAACTTAACAAAACAATGGTGGTATGAAAAGGCATATTGTTGACTGGAGTGCTGTAAGCCCAACCTCACTAAAGAAAAAGACAAATTTACACAGCCTAGTTCCCACTGCCCTCTAGGCAAATAATTCACCCAATTCCAATGCTGACTATGAGAAGCCAATAAGTACACAGAGTCTTTGTCCTGCAGTACAGTCCACTCCAATGGCCCCGGGCCCCAGAAAAAACCCACGTGCATTGCCAACTGATCCGGCACCTCTCGTCACCTCTATCAAAGTCATGGGTAAAGCATGTATTACTCCTCCAGGGATGTGAGTCTTGCATCGGTGTTCCTCCCCTCCAGGCCCTCAGTCTCAGCCCTGGATAGCGGTTGCGGGCCGGTAAGGGGCCCTGCTTTTGAGGCTTGTGGTGTCTTCCACTTCTTTGGGCATGTATGTGCAATGGTGGCCGTCTAGCGGTTATGGGCCTGGTACGTTGGTCAACAATAGGTGGATGTTGCGGTGTGGAACCACTGTGTCTTGCCCCCTCAGTAGGGTCAATCGTACAGCTTAACTTTAGCCAAAAATCATTGAAGATCCAGTCGAGCTGTGCCAAGCTAGTTTGTAGTCGACCTCGAGTAGTGGGACCATGCAGTATGGCCGCTAGACATGTGCACCAGTGAAATTTTCATTTCATACGAATGATTTTGTACTAAATTAAAATTTAATTCATCAATCCCGAATTTCATCTATAAACCATTCAATTTTTAATGAAATTCGTTGAAATTATTTTTTTTGTTTTTGTGAAAATATCACTGTGCATGTGCAATAAAAAAATGAAAAACAAAGAGGGAGCCAGCAGCGCTACCAGCTCCCTCCTTGTAATAAACCATGCCTACTCCCCCCTGCATTAAAACTTATGGGGGTCATTCTGACCCCTATATTAATAAAAGGGAGGTTAAGTCCTCCTGCATATTTAAAACTAAATATAAATATAAATCAGTTTTTCGTGATGAAAGTCTACTGACATTGACATCGCCCAAGTCTCCAATATTTGGCTTACAGCCTATCCTTTTGGAGTATGGACAAGTTTCTTTTCATAAGAACAATGCTGGCAAGACACAAGCACTACCAACATACATTCCAAAAGATTATTTAGATTTCTTAAAGCTCCAGTGTGCATTCGATTGAATGACAGTCTCACCAATTTATCTTGGTGTAAAGCTCAAAGAGCCAAAACCCACCCTATTGCAATAGAAATGCAAAACGCACCCTCATTGTGGCTGGAGATTTCTTGGTTGGGGCATATAAATATTTTTAAGATGACTATACTACAATAGGTGTTCTAGCTTTTTGTGAACCTTACCTACCCCCCTGCCAGAATCTCTACTACATAAACTCCAAACCACCAAGATACCACAGGTCTCTCACCACAGTGGGAACTACAACAATTTATATTAGATATGCTACCACTTTTCATATGACAGGCCACCAGACACTTAATAATGCACATCCTAGTGCCTGAAAAAATAACCTGGCAAGATATATTGAAGTCTGCAGATCCTCTACTAATCAGGATCAAAAAAGCATGAGGAAATGTCACCTAGCATTCTAGGTTCCTATCACAAATTCCAAAGGATTTGGTCCTCTTGGGACCCATATTATAAGAGGTTTTATGCCATTGCTTCTACTCCTGTGAATTTCCCCTCCATTGTTTCCCCTTAATTGTTGTAACATGATGACCACAGCAACCTATAGGCTCTAATGCTCCCCGCAAAAGGGAATCATAGTTGTGGATGTTCCTAAACTGCTGTATTAGTAAGCATGCTGCGCCTCATTATCCCTTCATTTAATGTAATGTGCATGCACGACTGCCCCTGCACTGACTAACTTGCATATTCTTTGTATGTACAATATTTTTTTGTTTTTGTTTCTACATGCTCAACATCAAAATGTATTCTGCTAAAAATCTCAATAAAATGATATGTTTTAAAGTTACATTTTCTTTTGTTTTAATAACATAAATAGAGATAGGGGATGTCCATATCTTAAAATTGCTGGCATAAGTAGAGATACATGTTCAAATTATACTTTGTTAATCACAAACTCATTATTAAAGATAACTTATCGGCAACTATTGCCTATATTGTTATACTGAATCTCCTCACTAGATCTTCTTCTGTGCTACATGTTGCCAACTTATGTAATTTGTTTCGGTAAAAAGTATGAAATAATTGATATCTCTTGATATTTATGAGCAGTAACTAAAATTAATTATATCATATATAATAATATGAGCAAAACAAATCATAATCATTCAAATATTGAAAACACATTTAAAAAAAAAAGATATTCATTTACAAAAATACCCCCATCCCAATTTTTTATAACAAGTAATATGGAATACTTGCGCTAAGCTACTGTAAAGCCGAATTTTAAACTAGTCCTGCAAGTGCACAAGACAACCTTAGGCATGAATACTAGCTGAGTTACATTAGAGGCTGGTATAAAATCCATCAAACACTATGCTGAATTTTACATTATATTCATAAGGGAACTTGCTGAACCGGTATAATCAGATGTTAAACATATGAAATCAAGATTTAATTTATTTATATTATATTACATTTATATTTCACCAGGACTATTCCCTGATTCATAAGTGCTATTTTGTAGGAGTTCTAACACATAAGAGACTATAAAATCTGCAATCAACCAAGAACTGACATCATTTCCACTTTCTCCACGACTACAGTAAATATGTAAAAGGATTCTAATTTATTTCCCTCAATCATAACTTGAGATAGTTATGCAAGAGTAAAGAGTAAAATGTAAAATCATAATAAACAAAGGAAAAATTTGTCATGAGACTAATTTAATACAAATGATGAGACAGTCAGAGATAGAAAGTTGTCATTTTATACTTACCTAAAAATACATTTATACAACTATTACAATTCTATAGAATAAATAGTAAGTAAATGCTTTCTCCCACGGTGATATTCTGGCTTCACTGAGCCATTTACTTTTGTTGCCCCAATAATTCTCACTTCCTTCATTGTGAGTGAACTGCATTTTCTTGTGCACAAATAGGGAAAATGGTACTGCACAAGAACTAGTGAAGTGAGCAGTGTGATCCCTACACAGCATAAACACATTGAACACATACTCCTTTTAGCTTGTGCTGCCACCTACATGAAGCTCAAAATAAGACAACTATCATATATATTTAATATTCATAACTAGTACTTCAGTGTAATTATAATTGTGTTAGTACAGTTTCTCTTTGTTATGCTTGTAAAAAAAGAGTGGAACACAACTGCAGATATAATTTGATAGTATTTCTTTAAAATAAATAATTTGCTATTAACTCTTTGAAAGTTGTTTATTTATAATAAGACAAATAATAAAGTCCAAAATTAATAATCAGGTATGCTATTGCAGTGAAATAATTAATTTGATGAAATTCCAGAATTGCAATGTTTAGTAGAGGGTCCCCAAAATTAGTTGGAAAGGTAATTAACAACTGTTCACTGAATTGAATTCAAACAAGTAGCAACTTCTGCCACTGTATGGTTTAAGCAATTGGATACAAGTAACAGTCTTAGAATGCAGCAAGTTGAAGGGGAATTGAAACAATATAACAGAGTTGCATGGATTATTAAATGTAGCTTGCTCTAAGTAATATAATTACTCGGCATGGTTAGCGAAGTACATGCACTTGAGAATGGTAAATGCACAGTTCGAGTCAATGAAGCAGAGAGTTCAGAGTGGTCAGTTAGACTATCTGAGTCAAATCGTTGGAGAGAGTAGCAAGGTAAGTAGAGGAGTCTGGGTAAGGCGTGGAGAGGGCAGTGAGGTCAGTAATCATTTCAAGTTCGGTACAGAGTAATCAAGAATATAACAGCTTAGCCCGCAATGATCTGTAGGTAAGAATGAAATTGTTTAAGCATCTTACCTTAGGTGTGGTTCCCTTTTGAGGTGTAAAGGATAAGCGTCATTAATGGGGGGATGCAGTCTGAGGATGAGGGAAACCAGGAAGTAACTCTGAGGAATCGGTGGCAAGTAAGACCTGACACTCTTAAAAAGCAAAGTAGCTACATTTTATTTGTATTAAGCATTCGTGGGTTCTCCATTAAACATGCAAGTAAATGATCACAATGGATTGGATTAATGCAAACAGTTTTAAACTAAATGTCTCCTGCAATAACACATGAATACAGAAAATCACCAGAAATCAACAAAAGAAACTAGAACTATAAAAACCAAATACAAATACAATATAAACGCTTGGAACTAACATCTGCTAGAAATCTTAATATGGTAAAACAAACCAGCAAGGTTTTTCAATTATACAGAGCCATTTTAATCTTGCAACTAAAAAAAATAAAATAAAATGTATTGCTAGCGCAAGGGGTTGAAATTGTTTTGGTGTGGTGCGGGTGTTAAAAAAAAACCTTTGCTGTTAATGTAAGTTAGAAAAAAAAAAATTGTTATAACTGTCTCTTTAATTATTGGCTCTGCAGTGTCCTAGTATGCTAGAAAAACACTTCCTGTAGCTGCCACTTTAATGATTAGTTCTGCAGTTTGCCTAAACACATAGCAATGGCTGCCTGGAGACAGTAAGCATGCATTTCTGGAATTTCTTACTAGATACCGCTCAGACACATTTAGTTTGTTCAAACAGGCTCTCTGATGTCCCCATTTCCTGTTCAAATCATGGATGCAACAAAACAACCTTTCTTCTGGGGTTCTCATTAGGTAACAGCATGCGGAAGGAGTTGGCAGACTGCATCTACCTATTAGTGTAACTGGACCATCTAAATGTGAAGATTTCCTCTGTATACTTTCAATGCACTATCAATAAAAAAAAATGTATTGCCTGGTGGTTATAATGAACTGAGCCAATTTCCATAGGCAGCTTTATAATATAGAAATACAAATCTGTCCAAATTCTTTATTTCCAAAGAAATAAATTGCTTCATAAATTCATCCATAAAGATCATCATTTAAAAAAAAAAACAACACAATTATGTCGACATAAATAAAGCATAGTTTTTAAACCATGAAGCTTATTTTGATTAAATGCATTGTACTGCTACTACACGTAAACAAAGTTTTCCTAAGGTACATGTTAAATAAGAAACACATAATGATATTCCTAGGGCTCATATTTTGCACACTTTGTAACAAGGGTGAAGATGAAGAGGAAGTGCTAACATTGTGCTTTAAAGATTGCTCTTTTTATGTTTTGGAGGAGGATTTGCTTTGTACTTTTCTTTAGTTGTAGAACTGGAACAAATATTTCACATCAAAAACTAGAAAAAGAGGTTGAGTTTTGAAGATTGAGAGTAGAAGTCTTAAGGGTAGGTAGATCAAAGGTAATGAATAAAAGCACTATGTTACAGAGCAGGTGGTAGATATATGACATATGAAAAAGGAGAAAGACTGTGTGTATCGCTCTCACACAATGTGGGAATCGAACGCACGAGGTCAGTATGATGGTTCCAGATCCACCATGAGGGGCATATACCCCAAATATTGTAAAGAAATGAAAATAATAAATTAGAGTCTCAAAGGAAAGAGGCTCAAATCTGGTTTTAAAACAAAGTTAAGGTCAATAATGATTACAAATATATACTATAAGCAAATTGGTAAATCAGCACGGAGTAGTAGTAATGGAGGGGGGGGGGTGACCTAACCTAATTGATCACATATAACCGTTGCAAAGAGGTGCCAAAATTAATAGAAGCTTTATTATGTAGAAAAGAGGCACTATAAATGGAACATATCCAGTGAAGCAAAAAAAGAACAATGCTAGTGTCTATATAGAGGGATCAAGTATAGACTATAGGGCAGTAAACATAGAGTAAAAGTTATCCACACCAATAAAGAAATTGGCTGGTGAGAGAAAGTCTGCTAAATGGTGATAGTACACATATCCAAGTTTATGAAAGATGTAATAAATCCATATAGTTGAAGGACACTGTAAAGGTTAAATGGTAAAGCGAGGCTTCAGACAAATACTGCAGTACTACAATCCCTGTCAACTCCTAAATAAAACACCTTAAAGGGTGTATTATACTGTCCTAATGAGGCTTCAAAACCTACTTGGCAAAATGAAAGAACTAGGCTGTCTGCTCTTGAATCGGACACCTTGAGAAATCTTATATACTGATTGTATAAAGATCTTGTATACTAGAACAGGCTCCCAAAACAAATAAAACAAAGCTAAACAGCCCTGTCGGCTCCTGAGACAAACACCTTCGAGAGTGTTCTATACTGTCCCTAATAAATGGAGAACCTTCTCTCTAAACATCCCCCAAAAACGAAATAAACTCCGGCCTGAAAGGAAAAAAAAATATTGAAGTGCTAAACACCTAGTTCTACCATCAGTGAAAAAGAACACAAAACAAAGGACCCGACGCGCGTTTCGGTGCGTGAAGTTGCACCTTCGTCAGGGGCTCACTGATGGTAGCACTAGGTGTTTAGCACTTCTATATTTTTTTTCTTTCAGGCCGGAGTTTATTTAGTTTTTGGGGGATGTTTAGAGAGAAGTTTCTCCATTTATTAGGGACAGTATAGAACACCCTCGAAGGTGTTTGTCTCAGGAGCCAACGGGGCTGTTTAGCTTCATTTTATTTTTTGGGGAGCCTGTTCTAGTATACAAGATCTTTATACAATCAGTATATAAGATTTCTCAAGGTGTCCGATTCAAGAGCAGACAGCCTACTTCTTACATTTTGACAAGTAGGTTTTGAAGTCTCAGTAGGACAATATAATACACCCTTTAAGGTGTTTTATTTAGGAGTTGACAGGGATTGTAGTACTGCAGTATTTGTCTGAAGCCTCCCTTTACCATTTAACCTTTACAGTGTCCTTCAACTATATGGATCCATTACATCTTTCATAGAATTGGATTTGTGTACTATCAACATTTAGCAGACTTTCTCTCACCAGCCAATTTCTTTATTGGTGTGGATAACTTTTACTTTATGTTTACTGCCCTATGGTCTATACTTGATCCTTCTATATAGACACTATCATTGTCCTTTTTTGCTTCAATGAATATGTTCCATCTATAGTGCCTCTTTTCTACATAATAAAGCGTCTATTAATTTTGGCACCTCTTTGGAACGGATATATTTGATCAATTAGGTTAGGTCACCCCCCCCCCATTACTACTACTCAGTGCTGATTTGTAATCATTATTGTCCTTGACTTTGTTTTAAAACCAGATTTGAGCCTCTTTCCTTTGAGACTCTAATTTATTATTTTTGTTTTCTTTTAGATATATGACATAGCCTCCTGCAAAAGATAGTGGAATTTTATAACGTGATCAAGTGGAACATCTTTAAAACAGATGGTTCTGCTTCCCGCAGCTGTGCTATTTGCTTCATTCATTGACTAGAGGATTGTGTTGCCAGAGGAAGTTGGAAAGGGAATTTGGAATGATGCCTACTTTAGGATGTGTTATTGTCTCTTGCCTGAGTCTCAATATTGTTGGTCACACAAAACTGGTTGAACCCTTATAAAACGCAGGATCATGTATGAAATATTTTATATATATATATATGATCTTTTTTTATAATTAAAAATTGCATTCAAGGTTCAATCGGATTTGATGTGTATTTTTGCAGTGCTTAAGGTTGAATTCATTATTCATTGGACTCATCAAGACTTACTTTCTCAACTCTAAATTGTTAATTAATTAATGATCAAATAATATCCGAATGGCAAAATTTAGGAAACAATAGCCTAGCTATGACCATTGCTGATTTTAAGAATGTATCCAGCAATTCTGGTGTAAATATTGTTATTCTGAATGTAATTTGGCCCTACAAATTCATATTGATGTTCTCAGACTTTTTCTGCCTGCTAGCCATGGTATGACATGCGATCATTGGAAGCCAGGCTGGCTGCTGCTAGGGGCTGAGAATGTTTGCTAAGCATTGAGTAAACTGTTTAGCAGTGATACAGGATACAGCACTTGTGAACACCAAGCACCATAACTAGTTCATTCATTTGAAGTGGGTATGGTACCTGCAGTTTCCCTTTAAAGCTGAACTGTTGAGAAAGGTTTGATTTTTTTTTCCTTGCACCCATCTTGATATCCAGGCTCTACCATTTATCTAGAATCTAAATTATATATATCTCTTATCCAGGGCCGGTGCAAGGATTCTTGCCACCCTAGGCAAAGATCCATTTTGCCGCCCCCTCTTGAATGCAACTACACTCTCTCAGAAGTTTATTCACTAAACTATGAATTCAGTGAATTGGAAATCGAATTGCATAGTTTAAGCAAAAATAGCTGAACTGTGACTGTAGCGGAGTTGGCGAATTCTTCTAAATGGTATAAATTTTGCCATTTGGTTTTTAATTAGGTCTGATCAGCTGTCCCTTTCCTCCATAGTGCCCAAACTCTCTCATTAGCGTTTATCCACAGCTTTCTCCTTTGTTTCTGTTTCCAAAAGCTTGCAGTCTCTATGTTCACGATTTATCTGCTCACTGATTCTCTCCAGCCTGTTTCTCTTTATTCCAATAGGGTTATTCAATAAAGTGAGAATTGTTGGGAATTCAAAGTGAATTTCTAATTTATGGTCAAAACACCCGTTAACATTCTCCAGATTCGGCTACTCTGCCCTTACACTTACAATTCTCACTTTAGTGAATAATCCGGTAATTATCTTCTGTCAATTTCTCTTCTTTTCTTTTCCCTGTCTATTCATTAAACAGTGAGTTGAAATATAACTTGAAACATTTATTCCAAAACAGAAGAGTTGTATAAAGTCATCTCAACTTTTTCAAATCACTGTTTAGTGAATAGACACCTAAGTGTCTAAGGGAAAGCAGAGAGACCAGTGCTCAATTTAGGGAAGGGAACACAGACCGGGAAGGCAATTAGGAAAGGGATAGAGAGATTGTTAAGGTTTTTAGGAAACTGATACAGACTAGGAGACATTTTAGGAGAGACACAGTGAGCAGACACTTAGGGGGGAAAAAAGAAACTGTCCAATATGAACACACACACACTGCCAATACATACATACATACATCCATACACACACACTGCCAATACATAAATACACACACACCCTGCCAATACATCCATCCATACACACACACACAGACTGCCAATACATACATACATCCATACACACACACTGGCCATTATACACACACTGCCTAATACATTCATCCATATGCAAATACTGCCCAACACATACATCCATACGTACATACTGCCCGACACATACATCCATGTGCACATACTGCCCAACACATATATCCATGCGCACATACTGCCCAACACATACATCCATACGCACATACTGCCCAACACACACATCCATGTGCACATACTGCCTAATACATATACATTTTACATTGTATACATTTATAGTTGTTATAACAAATTTATTCAATTCATTTGGTGGGATTTAACTTATACTATTGTGCATTTAGTTTATGATAATGGTGGTATTTAATGTGTGCGACAGGGAACTTGTCTGAAAGGCACACTGTAAGTAAAATGTTTTTTTTAAATATAATATATATAATTATATTAATGTATTAGAAATATAACTGGTCACACACTCACTGACACACACACACACACGTCACTTACACCATCTCACACACACACACACACACACACACACTCTTACTGACAAACACACATATACACACAAACAAACACTGTCACATTCTCACTAACACACACACACTCTCACTGAAATACACACACACACACAATGTCACTCACACCAGTTTACATATAGTCAGTTTATTAAAACACACACCCACAAACATACTTAACACACCAATGTTCAAACATACACACAATAATAACCAGCTCCCCTTATCCTCCAGTGATGCCATACCTGTGCTAGTGATGTGACTGGAGGAGAAGGGGACCATCTTTCAGCCTGCAGGTATCTGCCCTGGTTCCTGGTGGAGCAGGAGAACCGTGCACAGTGAGCACAGGCTGCTTCCTGCTCCCTTCACTGTGCTTCCTTTTATCACAGGCAGGGGGCAGCCGGGATACCAGGTCACATCCCAGCTTCCCCTGCCTGCAGGAAGCACAGTGCTCTGCTCGGGTGCTGGGGATTCAACAGACCCCCTCTCCCTGAGCAGATGATCGGCTCTGCAGCATCAGGGAGGCAGAGGGAGCACAGGATATGGCTGCGCTGGGGTTTGGCTAAACAGCCACTTACCCAGCGCTCCGACCCCAGGCAAGAGAAGCACGCTGCCCACCCACAGGAGCAGCCCACCCAGAAACCTCCAGGTGGGCGCCCCCTTCAGGTCGGCGCCCCAGGCGAATGCCTAATTCGCCTTAATGGTAGCGCCGGCCCTGCTCTTACCAAACCAACATCAAATTCAGCTCTCCTTTTATAAAAAATTTATATACTTCAGTAGTGGGGAAAGTGATGGAAACCATGTTAAAGGATAGGATTGATGAGCATCTAAAAACACATGGATTTCAAGATCAGAGACAACATGGGTTTACTTCAGGGAGATCATGCCAAACTAATCTTATTGATTTTTTTGATTGGGTAACTAAAATTATAGATCAGGGTGGTGCAGTAGACATTGCTTACCTAGATTTCAGTAAGGCTTTTGACACTGTTGCACATAGAAGGCTTATCAATAAGCTGCAATCTTTAAGTTTGGATTCCAATATTGTTGAATGGGTAAGGCAGTGGCTGAGTGACAGGCAACAGAGGGTTGTAGTAATGGAATATATTCGAAGCTTGGACTTGTCACCAGTGGGGTACCTCAGGGATCTGTACTTGGACCCATTCTCTTTAATATTTTTATTAGTGATATTGCAGAAGGTCTTGATGGTAAGGTATGTCTTTTTGCTGATGATACTAAGATATGTAACAGGGTTGATGTTCCAGGAGGGATAAGCCAAATAGCAAATGATTTAGGTAAACTAGAAAAATGGTCAGAATTGTGGCAACTGACATTTAATGTGGATAAGTGCAAGATAATGCATCTTGGACGTAAAAACCCAAGGGCAGAGTACAGAATATTTGATAGAGTCCTAACCTCAACATATGAGGAAAGGGATTTAGGGGTGATTATTTCTGATGACTTAAAGGTAGGCAGACAATGTAATAGAGCAGCAGGAAATGCTAGCAGAATGCTTGGTTGTATAGGGAGAGGTATTAGCAGTAGAAAGAGGGAAGTGCTCATGCCATTGTACAGAACACTGGTGAGACCTCACTTGGAGTATTGTACACAGTACTGGAGACCGTATCTTCAGAAGGATACCTTAGAGAGGGTTCAGAGAAGGGCTACTAAACTGGTTCATGGATTGCGGGATAAAACTTACCAGGAAAGGTTAAAGGATCTTAACATGTATAACTTGGAGGAAAGACAAGACAGGGGGGATATGATAGAAACATTTAAATATATAAAGGGAATCAACACAGTAAAGGAGGAGACTATATTTAAAAGAAGAAAAACTACCACAACAAGAGGACATAGTCTTAAATTAGAGGGACAAAGGTTTAAAAATAATATCAGGAAGTATTACTTTACTGAGAGGGTAGTGGATGCATGGAATAGCCTTCCAGCTGAAGTGGTAGAGGTTAACACAGTAAAGGAGTTTAAGCATGCATGGGATAGGCATAAGGCTATCCTAACCATAAGATAAGGCTAGGGACTAATGAAAGTTTTTAGAAAATTGGGCAGACTAGATGGGCCGAATGGTTCTTATCTGCCGTCACATTCTATGTTTCTATGTTTCTATGTGAAGGGGGATAGAAGTGAATGTAAAAAGTTTCTCTCCTTAAAAGTATTTATTTTTATTTTTTATAATTCTTTATTTTTCTTGTGCATACGATGACAACAAGCGTGTAGAGCCACAACAGCATCTACAAGCATTTTCAAGACATTTCAAAGTGTGGCATTTTGATCAGCACATTTTTGTATAATCATGAATATAATAGGCTAATAAACATCACTTATAGAGCATAACATACTAGGTTACATAAGCATATTAAGAGTTAGACGTGAGTTTGTTAAAACATGCTATGTTAACTACAGGCTGAGTTAAGACATACCTTGTTTGCTGTGGTGAGGGTCAGCTAGGCCAGGCTAATACAAATCGCTTCTATAACATAACATGCTAGGGTAACTAAGCGTGTTGAGAGTTAGACGTAAGTTTGATAAAACATGCTAAATTAACTACAGGCTGAGTCAAGACAAACTGTGTTCGTTGTGGTATGGTTCCGCTAGGACAGGCATCTAGTCATATACATTGGTTATGCTATATCTTGCTTCCATTGTGGGGTAACCTTATTACACAGTCCAGGGTGTCGAGGGACTTTGGGAAATTATCGGGTAGGCATATCGGTGCTGGACTATGAGAGCTAGAGTCACTGGTTCTCTAATCAAGTGCATGTGGCAGCGCTCGATTACGCGAATCAGTCAACAGGTGAGGTACCAACCGGTATGTGTATCGTAAAAGGAAAAAGAAAAAGGGAAAAGAGGCATAATAATCATAAACATATGTGGAAGGTCAAGATGCTCATTAGTTTTATAATCCATACGTGGCCAGGTGTCCGCAGCCGCTGATCGGTAAGTCCATGAAGCGCGTAGTGAAACTGCCCTGCTACTCTAGTGAACAGTCAGCCTATGCCCAGGATTGGGAATCTTAGAGTGGGCAGGTGCATATTCTGGGTTGCATTGTCTCCATGGGTTTTGGCTTGTACCAGCAGTGTTGCTGGGGTTGCTTTCAGGATGTGAGATGTCTCCAGCCCGGGTGGTTGCGCAGGCTGGCATCCCTTTTTGCCATCGCTTGCATTGTGTGGCCCGTACTTTTTAAGGTTCTGTGGTGTTCGCCACTTGGAGTATCTGTTAGGGCCAGTTGGGCTGGTTTTGCTGTGGGTTCCTGTGACGCCATCTGCTGGGGTGGGTTCGTATCTGCGGTATGCAGTATGCAGTCTCGTGAGTGGGTTCGGTGTTGCAGGCCGCGTAGACCTGTCCACCTACCGGCACCAATGCGCCGGGCCTGTTGGGGCCTGCTCCTCCCGCCTTTCCCTTTCGTGGAGGTGGTGCCGAGGTCTCTTTGCTTGCCGGGGCTCCCATGGGCGGTAGTGGGTCTGCGTCTTTTAGTTGCTGTGGCTCGTTGCAGGTATGTCACCTGGATTTTTGTCCCGCTCGTGGGATGTCCAGGGTGTACGGCCCTGGCTGGTTGTCGTGCTGTGGGTATTCTGGGCTTCTTCCCCACATTTGGTGTCTGTGATAGCTGGTGCTTGTGTGCTAGCTTGGCCCAGAACTGCTCCCACATGGCTTTGAACCTTGCGTTAGAGGCTGCCTCCCAGTTGCTGGGGGTCTGTTGCTGTGCTTGGGTGATGATGTCGTCAGCCATTTTACTCAGGCCTCGTGCCTCTCATTTGACTGCCGTGCACCCTAATGCCGCGCTCTGTTGAGTGACCTCTGCTCTGATGTGTGGACCAGGATACCCCCCACCGGTCCTGCAGGGGGAGGGGGAGACTTTTTCCGGGTGTTCCATTCCCAGCTCTTGTGCCTGTGGAGCGGCCGTCTCCTCGTGGCCCAGTCGTGAGTGGGCCGCAGGCCTCGATGTGTTCAGTTGGCTGTGCCAGTGTTCGGGAGAGGTACCGTTCTGTGCAGCAACCCCTCCCGGTTGTGAAGCTCTTGGTCTGCGGTTTGTAGTTAGTAGTAGCTGGGTGTAATTCCCCATATTTTGTACCCAGACGGGGAGCTCTCTCCTAACACATTTGGTCTGCTTTGTTGCTTTGCTCCGCCCCCCAAAAGTGTTTTGCTTTTTTAACAGCTCCTATTATTATTGTTAGTAGTTGGAACTCTTTAAAAAAGATAGTTTTAAGCAAAAAACATATTTGGCTTGTAAACATGGATGATGGATGGGGTTTACCAATTAAGTTGGTGTCTTTTTTTTTTGGCATACTAAGGTGGAGCACCTCAGGCAATCAATTGATCATTTACCATTGACCTTTGATCATTGACCATTACATTTATTACATTTTTTTTCATTGAAAATGTGCTGATTTCCTTCCCTCAACTCATGATGGGTTTGGCCAATATTGATGTAACTGCCATTTCCTCCCTGTCTGTTCAATATGTCTGAAGATTTCTTCACCCTTTAAGTGGGAGATAGGAAATTGGCATTTTGCTTTGTTCCTAGTGTCAGACAAGGTTACCAATATAGTTTTTGTTAAATGTTTGGGGTAAATAAAATACCTTTTTTTGGAATTGTGGTGTTCAGTGCAAAGAAACACAAACTCCTCTTGCCTAGCAGGGGTCATTGATTCTGGTGTGAGACAAGGATGAGCTAGCAATTTAAACAAAAGTGGGACATAAAATATTTCCATTTTGTCATTGATCCTAGTGTGAGACACTAGGTTACTAATATACAGCTGTTTAAAGTTTTATTTTTGTTTTGTTTGAGCCTTTTTTTGCTGTTATTTTTAACTGTTTGGAAAAATAAATTCCTATTTTTTTTTCCTGACTGTGTTCAATTTACATTGTGCTATGCACATGTGCAGTGTTTCCTAATGTGAAACACTATTATGCTACAGTTGTAAATCCACCAATCAGCAACCCATTTTGCAACACAGACACCTATTTATACCAATAAATAATGTCACATACTACTTCCAAGATTAAATTGATGGCGAGTGGGGTAAGGATTCATATTCCCCAATCCACCATCACCAAAGGATTCATACTTCCCAATCCACCATCACCTGTAATGCCATGGTGTTTTAACACATCTACCACTGCTGCATCCATTAAACGTTGTAGCAGTATTCATCCTCAGGATAATGAAATTAGAAGGATGTCAATTTTGTCTTATTTAACAAGAGCAGAATTAAATATAAAGTAACCTTAGGCAGTTGCCTAGGGCCAAATGGTCTGAAAGGACCCCAGCTCCATGCATTTGCTTGGTCTCATTCACCATGTGAAGAATGAAAGGAGTGCTACAAACCACTAACATATTTTTTCCTATCCCTTTTCTTGCTGCAGCAAATTGTGCTGCAACCTCCACTGGCTCTCTCCAGCACAGTTAGTTCAAGCATTACACTTTCCTGGTGCCCCTTTAGAAGGCAACAATGGGAAAGTGCAGCAAAGTCTACTTTGTGGGAGCCACTTTTTAGTGAAGACATAGAATTCTGCCCCCCCCCCCTCACTGCAGCCATAACACTTTTAATTCTAGCCTGTAATATACTTGACTATAAGTAGACTACTAAGTAAGAGGGATTAGAAGATCAGAATGTGGAGAGGACAGGCAGCAGCCCAGTATTTTCTCCCGCAGCCACTGTGCACTTGCCTCCTGTAGCGTCTCCATCATCTCAAAGTCCATCTGTATCTGCTATATAATCACCTTATCCAACAGAGACAGTTGTGACATCAGTTGTGCCTGCTAATACTGACAAAAGTAGCTCACCCACTGTCAATGTTACCATCATCGCAACCACCACCACTATCCTCAGCATCACCTGTACCAGCGCCACCAAAATTTCCATTAGCATTAGTTAACCAAGTGCTAGTGTACAGAATGTGACAGCTACTGCAGACACTAATGCAAATCCACCTGCATCTTCACCAGCGGCAAGGCAAATTGTGCAGAAAGGAAGTGGATAAGGGGGTCATCTCACTAGAGGCTATATAAAGCAACATCTGCAAAGATATCACAAGTCTGTATAACTAATTTAAGAAGCAGAGCAAGGTACTGTAGTTGGACTAGTTAACAAAGGCAGGTTGGACAGGAACAGTAAGACCCCTCATCAGCAGGTCAGGTAAATTTAAAAGAAAGGGAAAAAATGGCCCTCCGTCTAGCTGCTTCTGCCAGTTCCACTACCCTGTTTTCCCGAAAATACACCCTACCCCGAAAATAAGCCCTAGCTGGATTATCGGGGTGGGCTGCAATATAAGCCCTTCCCCGAAAATAAGACCTAGGCAGGGCCGGCGGGTGCCGGCCTTTAAATGCCACAGCCAACTGAGCGCTCTATAGAGAGCGCTCAGATGGCTGCCGCACTGCCTCACCTCCCCTTCCCTGGAGCTTGGCCACGCTACAGGGAAGAGCAGGTGAGGAGAAGATTGGAAGGGGGGAGGGAGTATTACAGGGAGAGAGGGAGGGGGGAGAATATTACAGAGGGAGAATATTGCAGGGAGGAGAGGGAGGGAGAATATTACAGGGAGAGAGGGAGGAATATTACAGAGAGAGAGGGAGGGAGAATATTACAGGGAGAGGGAGGGAGAATATTACAGGGAGGGAGGGAGGAGAATATTACACAGGGAGGGAGGGGAGAGTATTACAGGAGGGAGGGAGGGAGGAGAATATTACAGGAGGGGGGAGAGAATATTACAGGGAGGAGAGGGAGGGGGAAGAGTATTACAGGGAGGGAGGGGGGAGAATATAACAGGGAGGGAGGGGGGAGAATATTACAGGGAGGGAGGGGAGAGAATATTACAGGGAGGGGAGAGAGTATTACAGGGAGGGAGGGAGGGGAGAATATTACAGGGAGGGGGAGGTGAGGGTCTCTGGGGGGGTTACACAGCGTGGACACCGGCTGACAGACTGGCTCTAAGCCCTACCCTGAAAATAAGCCCTAGTGTGTTTTTTGTGACTAAAATTAATATAAGACCCGGTCTTATTTTCGGAGAAACACGGTAGTATCCACTTCGATTCAATGATTTAGAATAGTTTTACTGATTTGTGATTTATTTTTCATTTTAGTTCTAGTAAGAGACAGATTGTTTGATTTGCATAGCTTGGGCTTTAAAATTGTAAACTCCTTAACTAAGTAATATACAATGTGTGACTGCAGTATATTTCACAAGTGAACTTTGTCTATGCTGACTGTGTAAAGTCTTTTTATTTAATTGAAGTGGCAACTTTTCTAAATTATATAATATAGAGTGGAGCATTGGATACATAAAGTTCAATTAGATAATAGGTGATATGAACAGTGATATTACATCTAAAAATAACTACTTAGCTTTTGTTACGCTCTTATTTCTTTAAAATGTCTGTGTATATACCTTTATAGCAAAATAGTCAAAATAGGGTAATACCATAAAACATATAATAAAATGTGTTCCAGAGTTAATACCTAGCTCTGGTAGTGGAAGCTTATAGATCTGTTTTAAGATAATTGTGATGAATATTCTATTTTTCATCAAGCAGCTTTTCAGGATAATCTCTTAAGAGAAAATTTAAATGATTCAAAATGGAAATTTAAATACTGTTTCAATAAAAATCCAATATGTAAATAAAATATATATTACTCACAAGATTGCAGTTATCAATTGGCTCTATGGATAAACACTGTATAGTTAGGGAATATATCACCTTCTTTGTAGTTCAGGAACTTGATGGCCAATATATATAAAAAGTATATACTTTATTAAAACATAGAGTTAAAATAATACAATACCAGACATATAAAGATATATGTACAAAGTAATAGAGATGTGTTTTGCTGATATAGCTGCTTCAATCGTGGGATGTGTTAGTAGGCCAAAGTTGGTTTTGAAAAAGTTTAATTGCAATTAACTTGAACTTTCTAAAAAGTGCTCTTGCACATTATTTATTGTATTTTCTGTACTCTCATAAATTAACCTTCTTACACCTCCTGGCTTTCAAGCAGACAACAGGTCCTGTTAACTCCAGGTTCGTTTAGATCAGTACCTTCCTCACAAAGACTTCTCATGGAGTTGCAATGGAAAGTCTGTGATTGGACAGCCGCAGAAAGTCTGGACTAGGGAAAAACTTTAATCTATATGTCTACCTAATCTAATGTGCTAACTCAGAATTGGGATTGCAAAAATGTCTGATATTGTATAGCTCTTAGGCCAGACAATAGTGTAGCAATTATTCATGTCAGCACAGTAATTGTCAACATTTGTTCTGTTGTTTTGGCTGCCTGATATGTCCCCATGATATATATATATATATATTTTTTTTTTTAAACAAAATTTTCCTAAACTTAACAATCACAGCCAACTAAAGTCTGATCCACATATTTATTTCTGTCAAAGTGGTTCAGAAGAACGAATATATTTCACCCAGTTGAATCTGCTGAGGATAACTACCTAACTAAAACAATCCGTTAGCCATATCACTAATATAAACAAATCATTCAGGCATAATGCTTGTTCAGGTTCTGTTGTTATAAATTAAATTTCAATTTGACAGAAATGTGCCATGATTATCTTCCTTCTCAGGTTTTCTTCCTGCAACAGGAATTGTGATCATTTAAGTAATTCACTTCAATTAAAATCAGATACTCCACAAGATGTCCTGATAGCATTCTGTGGCATTCAATGAAAATGCTTGAAGGCATGGTTCCTTTCACAGGTGATGATATTTGCTTGATGTCTAAATATAGTTATGGGATGGGATATGATGCTTTGGGCACATCACATACTTCAACTTGTGAAAGCTTGTGACAGATATAGAATAGATATGCATCACATCCACTACTAGTCTGCCAGTTCCCACATTAGCAAGCAGATGTTTCAGCTGAACTGTATCTTGATGATGTTTCACCTGAGGCAGGGAGTTTGGTTCATAGTGTTTACAATTGATATTATTGGTAAAAAATATGTAAGTAATTTGTATAACATGGAAGGCTTTTTTACTTTATTCTGTAATTTATCAATATCTGGTGATTTAAACTTCCGTGTTACAAAGCATCATTTCTTAACAAACATTTTAAGTAATAATGACAGGATATATTTTCCTAAGCAATTCAGAAATATAATCTTTGGACTTACTTGTTGTAAGCTAAACTACTAAAGAAACAACTGAAATTTAGGTGAATGATATCAAAGCTATCATTAAAGGTATATATGTATACACATGTCAGTTTCTACACACAGACAACAATCGAGACATTCTACACAATATCTGAAATTTCTCATACAAAAGAAAAGCAAAAAAAAATTAAAAATAAAAAGTTGACCCATAAACATAGAACAAGGGAGATTTATTGAAAGTCAAAGTGGTGCACTCCACTGATTCCCATGCCACACTATTGCTAATGTAGACCACTTTTTAGAAAACAAGATTTTATTAGATCACCACATAGGATGTAAATCTCTAAATGCTTAATTTGTTTTATTGAATCAACATATTCTGCAGCATTTTATGATTAGACAGTGGAATTTATGTTAATTAGTAATGTTAAAAAAATAAATTACAATCTAGCAAGAAGTTGGAAACAAGAATTAAAGCAACAGGGCAATTGCCTGTCCCTTCAGTTTAGGTCCACTGGGCTAAACAAACCTGGAACTAACAAGACCTGTTGTCTGCTTGAAAACCAGAGGGTGTAACATGGGTAATGTATAAAAATGACGGTCCCAGAACTACTGAAGGACATAAACAACTGCTCCAAAGGCTCAGGATATAAAATAAATCTGGAGATATTGACATTTATAGCTAAAAATATGAGCAAAATAACAGTTAAACTTATTGTGCTGAACATTGGGCTCCCAGAAAACAGCAACAGGCTAAAATATCTGGGTATCAATATAACATCAGAATTAAAAGATTTAATATAAGCTAACTTTCTACCCCTACTAAAACAAACTAATACAAATTTAAGGGATTGTAAAGACATGGGTTTTTCATGGTCAGGCAGGATTAACATTCTAAAAGCATATATTTTGCCAAAATGACTGTACTTTTGAGAATAATTCCCATTAACTTCCCAGAAAACTGTCTGTCCCTACTACACTACTTCTTTGTTAAATTTATTTGGGGGGGGGCAGGAAACCAAGAGTTAAAATGAAAGTGTTGGCTAGATCAAGACAGGACAGAGGCTTGGGGGGTATCCAGAAGTTTTGCAATGCTACCAGGCCATTAGAATATTCCATATAATGCTCACACAAAGCAAGGCAGCAACCCAAGAAATATTGTATAAAATGGAAAGAGCTAAAACTGGCGTTGGAAACTTATCCTCATTATTTTGGGTTGTTGAGGCAAATAAAAAAATTATCAGAATGGCACGAATTAAATCTCAGATACTCACAGACATAGTGAGATGGTGGGATAAACTTACAAACAAGAAAGGACTCAGAAACAAAATAGTTGATGCGCTCCCATTCGCAAGTATTTCAGATATGCTAGAAAACATAAAGATAGATATATGGATGCTAAAAGGGATAAAGGAATTCAAAATCATAATGGAGGAATATAATCTTAAACCTTTCAACCAAATGATGAAGGAATTTAATATTCCCTCCAGTGAAACGTTCAACTATCTGCGAATTAAGAGCTTCTTAGCAGAACACCTCTGTAAAAATAAGGGGGAGAACACACCCTTATTTTATACATTTTATACATCTATTTGAATTAAAGAATTATAAAAACCTACTGGCAAAATGTGCTAAAGTTGTATATAGATGGAGACATGACAAACCGATAGCACTGATTAATAATTGGGGAAAAAGAATTACAAGTACCTATAGAAGAATAACAATGGATAAACTCTTTAAATAAACTAAATAAAAATATACACTGCCTAAATATTTTAGAAACCCAATTTAAACTATCAAATAGATGTATACAAGAAAACACAGAAAAGGCTGCGCCTAATAGAATAAAAAAAAATAATAATAAAACAAAGTCCCAGTCAGATTAGTGACAGTAATACGAGAAAGTTCCAATATTGTCCAAACTGGTGTAGTGTCTCCTTTGTTTTCAGTTGTCCGTCTCACGATATGAAAGACACAATGGGAGAAAAAACCAATCGTGCAGATAGTATAAATAAGTGGTAGTGAATATAAAATATAGATTTTGCACTCACATTTCCATGAGCTAGGACTAGCTCTAGTTTGATGGGCATACAGCGGACAACCCTCCGCTTATAGGGGTGCTTTTCCTCCTGGGGAGTGCCGGTATCCAATTCTCAGAAAGAGAGAAAAACAGCAAATAGTGCTCTCTGATGGAATATTTGGTAAAAGGAGTTAAAAGAAAATAAAATATACTCACAAGTAGAGTGCAGTCCTTTCTGCACTCTATTTAGCACATGGGTGGTATAATCCCCACCTTAGGATATGCCAGGAACAGTGAATAAAATAGTAAAAGGAATAAGTAATATAATATATAATTTATTTGATATAGAATATAAAACCAATTGTTTAATATAAAATATATGGTTTTTATATTTTATATTAAACAATTGGTTTTATATTCTATATCAAATAAATTATATATTATATTACTTATTCCTTTTACTATTTTATTCACTGTTCCTGGCATATCCTAAGGTGGGGATCATACCACCCATGTGCTAAATAGAGTGCAGAAAGGACTGCACTCTACTTGTGAGTATATTTTATTTTCTTTTAACTCCTTTTACCAAATATTCCATCAGAGAGCACTATTTGCTGTTTTTCTCTCTTTCTGAGAATTGGATACCGGCACTCCCCAGGAGGAAAAGCACCCCTATAAGCGGAGGGTTGTCCGCTGTATGCCCATCAAACTAGAGCTAGTCCTAGCTCATGGAAATGTGAGTGCAAAATCTATATTTTATATTCACTACCACTTATTTATACTATCTGCACGATTGGTTTTTTCTCCCATTGTGTCTTTCATATCGTGAGACGGACAACTGAAAACAAAGGAGACACTACACCAGTTTGGACAATATTGGAACTTTCTCGTATTACTGTCACTAATCTGACTGGGACTTTGTTTTATTATTATTTTTTATTCTATTAGGCGCAGCCTTTTCTGTGTTTTCTTGTATATTTCTATTGTAGAGGGTTAGAGGGTGACCCCCTATAAGGCTGCTGCCTTTTTATCTTTTTATTATTAGCGCTAACCTTTTTTAATTTTTTACTTGTATCAAATAGATGGTAGTTAACACCTAAACGCTTAAAGAGAATCTTCCCAGAGCTACCAGACAGATGCTGGAAGTGCAATATTGGTGAAGGTAATATGATCCATATTTGTTGGCAGTGCATACCCATAAATAAGTTTTGGAAAGAAGTAATCAAGATAATCTATCAAATAATGGAACAAAAATTACCTTGCAAGCCTGAAGTGATTTTACTAAATTTGTACTGGCCAGAAATCACAAAAAGAACGTTAAAGGACCAATATAGTGCCAGGAAAACATACTCGTTTTCCTGGCACTATAGTGTCCTGAGGGTGCCCCCACCCTCAGGGTCCCCCTCCCGCCCGGCTCTGGAAGGCGGAAAGGGGTTTAAACTGACCTTTTTCCAGCGCTGGGCGGGGAGCTCTCCTCCTCCTCTCCGCCTCCGATCCGCCCCGCCGGCTGAATGCGCACGCGCGGCAAGAGCTGCGCCCGCATTCAGCTGGTCTCATAGGAAAGCATTTACAATGCTTTCCTATGGACGCTGGCGTGCTCTCACTGTGAAAATCACAGTGAGAAGCACGCAAGCGCCTCTAGTGGCTGTCAATAAGACAGCCACTAGAGGATTAGGGGGAAGGCTTAACCCATTCATAATTATAGCAGTTTCACTGAAACTGCTATAATTATGAAAAAATGGGTTAACCCTAGAAGGACCTGGCACCCAGACCACTTCATTAAGCTGAAGTGGTCTGGGTGCCTAGAGTGGTCCTTTAATGTTGATATAACACATAATTACAGCAGCCAAATTACTTCTTGCAAGAAATTGGAAAACAGAGACAATTCCAAATATCAACGAACTGATAAAACAAGTAACATGGCAAGCAAGAATGGAAAGGGGTATCCTTGTGAACTTAGGAAACAGATATAAGCAAACAGAAGACTGGGATACATGGATAAAGAAACTGGATGATATACTAGGTCCTCTGTGCTTCACACACTGACCTCTGCGGTTTGATACAGTTTTTTTCTCTCTTTTTGTTTTCCTTTCTGATTCTTCTCTTTTTCTTTCTCCTCCTATTGAGGGGAAGCAAAGGATCAGGGGAGGGAAGAGGGGTAGAAGGGGAAAAAAAATAAGTGAAATATAACCCTAAACCGGGCAGACAGATAAATAAACAGAATAACAAAATATCAAAACCATATAGGATATAAGAGGCTTTTGTTCTCTCCAAGACTAGATGTACAAAGTGGATAGACAAAAAACCTATACCAAGAATCACACAGAGATAGAGTGGGACCTGGGTCGGAGGGATAAGAAAGACTTATAGACCTGCAAGATATTGATGATGACATTGCACCAAGGTCTGCTCCACATAAGTAATACAAAACATATGCAGGGCAGGTAAAAGTCTGACATAATAAGAAAACAAAGGAAAAAAAGAAAAGAAAATATATAAAAATTAACATTTCTATAGAAATCTGCTGTTTTTGTTAAGTGAAGAACGCAACTTTAGCAATCTAAAGTACTTTAGGGTTCTGGGGTATCCCTTTAACGTATGACTTTGGCAGGGACCCATGAGTAAATATCCTGAAAAGTTGTCCAATGTTGGAGTAGTAGTCAGATTAAAAACTCAACCAACACCACAAATCCTTCTTTAAAGGAGCCTAGAATGTGTAAAAGATTATGAAAGTATTAACATTGTTTAACATCAGGAAGGACAGTGATAACAAATAAGTGGCAGTAGTGTAAATAAAAAAAATATGGAAACTATACACAATGAGGCAATATAATGATAATAATATGTGCAATTAATGGAGGTATGTCGTCTTAATATGCTATGATAGTCTGTCAACAAACATTCGGGGGATCATATATTGAACATTAGTGTACAATGCACTGTCAACTTACAATGAGGTGAAATGCAAAGGTCCAGAGGCTGAAATTGGAAAAACAACTAGGTGTGCTATTAAGTTGTAAGTATTAAAGGAGGGGGTCATGAACATGAGCTATGTATGAAGACCGAATAATGACAATCAAATGTCTTATATAAAGGGGAAACCTTCTCAAATAATGCATCTATCCAAACTAAAAGAAAAGTAGAAATAACATAAAGTAAATTTACTAAGTCTCAATCTGGAAGAAGTGGCATGAATCTTGGATGGGGCTGAGGACCACAAGTTTCCATGCAATGCTGGAATGTCCAGTACTTGAAGGTCCACATGTTTAGCAATATCTGGTAAGTCATCCAGCTGTTAAATACAAAATAATTGGTTTTGCTGTTGGATCGTAAGGCTAAGGGGATAACCCAACTGATACATAAGTTCCTTCACAGCAAACGCTACTTTGAGGGATTTAAGGATTATCCATGCTCATGGAGATATTACTATAATTATATTGAACAGCGGCAGTATTTCTGACTCTCTGTAGCAAGTGCCCCTTAAAGGTATAGTAGTGTAAGTAACATATTATGTCTCAAGAAGTATTAACCCCTTAAGCACACAACTTCAGAAATAAAAGGGGTTAATGGATGATGACTTGGAAAGCAAAGCTCTTGGAGCCCTATCACTTAGGCAGTGTCTTCTGAGTGCTGAATTAGCCTATTAAAATTATTGTGAGGGTTTTTATCACTTTTTTGGGGCCGTCTGTTTCTGACACACCTCTAATTTCAAATGAATTAACCCCTTAAGGACTGAGCCAAATGTAGACATTAAGATCAAAACAAAACGTAAACAAAAACTTGAATTAGCACTATATGTCAGTTCAGGCGTAATTCGCCTCTTTCATATTAAGTGCACCCACACTACTTATACATCATTTTTTTCAGGGGAAACAGGGCTTTTATTTAACATTAAATATTTAGGTATGGAACATAATTTAATATGAATAAAATATTAAATAATGGGAGAAAATAAGAATTTTAAAAATATTTTAGTTCTACGTGACATTCTAACTGTGAATGTCATAATACTGTTTGCTTTTACTGCAATAAAATACACATATTTGTATTCAGCGATGTCTCATATGTAAAACAGTACCCCCTATGTACAGGTTGTATGGTGTTTTGGGAAGTAACAGGGTCAAATATAGCATATTTTTTCACATTGAAATTCGCCAGATTGGTTACGTTGCCTTTGAGACCGTGTGGTAGCCCAGGAATGAGAATTACCCCCATGATGGCATACCATTTGCAATGGTAGACAACCCAATGTATTGCAAATGGGGTATGTCCAGTCTTTTTTAGTAGCCACTTGGTCACAAACACTAGCCAAGGTTAGCGTTAATATTTGTTTGTGTGTGAAAAATGCAAAAAACTAATTTGAACGCCAATTTTAGCCAGTGTTTGTAACTAAGTGGCTACTAAAAAAGACTGGACATATCCCATTTACAATACCTTGGGTTGTCTACTATTGTAAATGGTATGCCATCATGGGGTTAATTTTCATTCCTGGGCCATACGGCCTCCAAGGCAACATAACCAACCTGGCGAATTTCAATGTGAAAAAGCTGAAACGCAAGCCTTATATTTAATTCTGTAACTTTTGAAAACACCATAAAACCTGTACATGAGGGGTACTGTTATACTCAGGAGACATCACTGAACACAAATATTAGTGTTTTAAAACAGTAAAACATATCACAACAATTATATCGTTGGTGTAAGTGCCATTTGTGTGTGAAAATGCAAAACATGTCACTGTGTTGTTGTAATACATTTTATTGTTTTGAAACACTAATATTTGTGTTCAGCGAAGGCTAACGAGTAAAACAGTACCCCCCATGTACAGGTTTTATGTTGTCTTGGAAAGTTACAGGGTTAAATATAGTGCTAGCAAATTTAATTCCCTGGACTTTTGGCCTGGGTTGTCAGGCAGGTCACGCAAATTGTAATTAATAAAATGACCTAATTATGTAAAATGATTACATAAATATATACGTAGAAAAAAAAATCATTAAAAACCCACTTCTTTATAAAAGCGAATCAATTGAACTGTTAACTCCCAACTGATCCCTCTTCTGCAACTGTCACTAGTCTAATACTATCCTTACATTTTGTGTCATTTTACCCCACTCCCTCTAACATGTAAGCTCATTGAGCAGGACCTTCAACCCCTCTGTTCTTCTGTGTCCAACTTGTCTGGTTACAACTACGTCTGTTCATCCACCCATTGTAAAGCGCTGCGGAATTTGATGGCGCTATATAAATAACATAATAATAATAATATATATTATTTCATTCTACATGTATTTTGATATCAGTGTATATATATATATATATATATATATATATATATATATTAATTTAAAAATACAGTTAGAACAAATTTACACATATATATATTTTTTTATTTATTTATGTTTTATTATTTATCTCTTGTTCTCTCTCGCCTGGACTACTGCAATACTCTTCTCAGTGGTCTTACGTATTCCCAGATTGCACCGCTGCAATCTATAATGAATGCGGCAGTGAGGCTTATTTTCCTGCCCACCCGCACCTCTCACGCCTCCTTACTCTGTCACTATACCCCACTTCCTCTGTAAGATCATGGAGAAGGGCCACCCCTCTGTTCCTGTATGTCCAGTTGTCTGGTTACAATTACATGTATGTTAGTCCACCCATTGTACAGCGCTGCGGAATTTGATGGCGCTATATAAATAATAAAATAATAATAATTATTTTTTTTAGTAGTTTAGTAGATCTTCCACCTTCCAGAGACACAGGCAGCTACTGTAGACACCAATCCACCGAACCGGAGAAGCATATGAATGCTCTCAAACATACGAATACTGTAAACGGCCGAATAGGAAAAACCATACGAATAGGTTTACACTCCTAGCAGTCAAACTGGAACAGCATACAATAAATCCCCCCAAGAACGAGACAAGGCTCCGTTTTGAGGGTCAAGCAGGAACAGACAGAGCTGTGGGTTTATTGTTCTTATGTACACATTCTTACACATTAGTACCACCCACAGGGTTTTGGAAAACAACCAATAAACATGTACAATACACTCAGACACTCCCACACAAAATCCTCCCCTTTGCCTGTGATACGATTACCTCACACAATGGGCAATGTAATTATCACAGCCAGAGAAATACAGTTTTTCCACATTATTCATAACTTTAAAAGTATGCATCACATTCACATACATTTTCAGAATCAACATACTCCAAATACAAATAGTGATGTCGCGAACATGAAATGTGGTGGGGGCCATAAAGATAATGAGGGGGGGACCTACTGCCCCCCCGACCCCACCCCTGGGCGGCGGGTGGGGGCCATAAAGATAATGAGGGGGGGGACCTACCGTCCTCCCCCCCCCCGGCCCCCACCCCTGGGCTGCGGGTGGGGGCCCTAAGTAAATTCCCCCCCCAAGGTGACTAGGGGTCCCCAAGCCCCTAGTCACCCCCCCAAATAAAAAGCCCCTACCTACCCCCCTCACCCTAAAAAATAGTGAGGGGGGAATAAAATAACTAACCTGTAAAATAAAAGTAAACTTACCATTCGACGTCTTCTTTTTTCTCAAATCTTCATTTTTCTGCCCCCAAA